>CM046862.1:23458346-23748346 GCA_025617745.1 Heliocidaris erythrogramma
GGGGGGGGGGGGGGAGGGGGCAGACATATCGTTCACACACCAATAAACCCGGAGGTGTAAAATAAAATAAGTATATGCAAACTCGGGGAAAAGGAAACTTCCAAACAATGAAATACAAAATATATTAAACGATCAGACTTCTTTTCCTCCGCGCGCAAATTCTGTAATTTTCCCTGTAATCATGTGCGAAATGAACATCGTTACGTTAGGCTGTCTTGCCCACCCCCATCCGAAAAACGGATCGACGCCCTGACTTTACTACTGCTACAGCAACTACTACAACAACAACTACTACTACTACTCATATTCTACTACTACAACTAGTACTTCTACTATACTACTACTAATCATACTACAACTAATTCTCCTAATAATACTACTACCACTACTACTACTACTATTTCCACTTCTACTACTACTACAACTACTACTACTTATCTACTATACTACTACAACAACTAACAACAACAACTACTACTACTACTACTCATATTTAATACTACAACTAGTACTTCTACTACTACTACTTCTACTAATACTGTTACCATACTACTACTACTACTACTACCACTTCTACTACTACTACTACTAATCATACTACAACTAATCCTCCTAATACTACTTCTACCACTACTACTACTACTATTTCCACTTCTTCTACTACTATACTATTACTACTAATTATATACTACTACTAATTCTACTACTACTACCACTTCTACTACTACTACTACTCCACTTCTACTACTACTACTACTACTACTACTATAACTTTTACTACTATTACTACTACTTCTTCTACTACTACTACTTCTACTTCTACTATTACTACTACTACTATTTATACTACTAATTCTACTACTACTACTACTACTACTACGACAACTACTACTACTACTACCACTACCACTACTACTACTGCTACTACTACTACTACTAGTTTTACATCAACTACTACTTCTACTAATACTATTACCATCCACTACTACTCTTACTATTACTTCTACTACTACTCTAGTATTACTACTACTAGTAATTATACTACTAATTCTACTACTACCATTACCACTACTACTACTACTACTACAACTACTACAATTACTTCTACTACCACTACTACTACTACTACTACTGCTACTACTACTACAACTACTACTACTACTAATAACATTACTACTACTACTACTACTATTATTATTAATTCTACTAATACTATGACCATTACTATTAAATCTACTACTACTTCTAGTATTACTACTACTACTTCTAGTATTACTACTACTAATTATACTACTACTAATTCTACTACTACTACTACTACTACTACTGCTGCTGCTACTTCTACTACTATTACTTCTATTATTACTACTACTACTACTCCTACTTCTTCTACTACTTCTACTACTGGGTTATTTTATTATTTTAAAATCGTTACTATTATTATTATCATTATTAATATTATTGTTATTATTATTATTTTTTTAATGAATTTATTTATTCATTTATTTATTACTCCTTTTTTTGTTTGGGGGGGGGGGGGGGAAACTGTACTACCGCTACCACTATTATTACACTATTACTTTTGCTGCTGCTGCTGCTGCTGCTGCTACTACTACTACTACGACTACGACTACAACTACTGCTACTTCTATTACTATTACTACTACCCCTGCTGCTGCTATATACTATTTTTTACTAACACTACCACTATTTCTACTACTAGGCCTACTACTACTACTACTACTGCTACTGCTGCTTCTACTATATAGGCCTATAGGCTATTTGGTCACTCAAATTTATGTTCCGTGTATTCGAATTAGCGCAAATGTCCCCCTTGGAAGAATGCCGTTGATCACATTAAGAATCCGAGCATTCATATTAAACAACAGGAAAACAAATACACTGGGCATTCAACTTGTATTAATGCGATCACGTATTTTGAGATTCAAGTTAACACAGTGAGCCGACCGTGTTAACTTGAATGTCCTAGCTATCTCAAAGACCTTGCACGAATTTGCAAACTGAATGCATGGTTGCTGAATTTTAATGCTGGCATTCTCACTTTGAATTACGGAATTCGTCGGAGAGCGACATTTACGTTAATTTGAAAGCACGAAAAATGAATTTGAGCGATCAAATGATTCAACTGGCCGGGAGAAGAAACTATACTAGCCTTTACATGTACTTCTACTCGTTCCTAATCATCGCACGCGTTCATAACCAATTACCATCTTCACCTCGTCATTTTCCTCTATGGTTATTAATAAACAAAAGAGTCAGTAGGTAACACTTCAACGATAATACATCGCTGGACTTTGATTGAAGGACCTAGTTATCATCCTCTTCCTGTTGAAATATATCTCGACTCTCCGTCTTACTCCTCTCACTTGTGACTTTCAGTTTTGAATAAAGGCCAATGCAATGAGTACACGAGGAATTAGGTGAACGGCTGATGCAAGGGGAGCTTATACCTCCTCATACTTACTGTGAAATATTGATTTTATTACTAATGCTTTTGTTATAATTATTTGAATTTGAATTTTTGAATTTATTTATTCTCCGAAATTCACAATAAAAACAAATGAGCATAGGAACATAAATAGCAAAATATACATCAACATACAAAACGAATATATCATACAAGGTAAAGGAAAAGAAGAACAAAGATAATGAAAAATCGGAAGGACACCCAGTTCAGCTATACCCATGGACATCACTGTTCTTCCATGGGGTCCAAGGTGATTATTTTATATTTATATAACAGGAACACGTAATTGGATTTTTAAAATAATTAACAGAATTATTGCAGAAATTTCCAAAGAAGAAGAAGGGGGGGGGGGGGGGAAGGAAAAAAAAATGATTATAATAATAATAATAATAATTATCATGATCGTATACCTAGTGTTATTATCATGATTGTTATTATTATTATTATTAGTATTTATTTATTATTATTATCAATATTATTATTACCAGCGCTAAAACAGCGCTCAGTGCATGGAGAGTCAAAGTAATTGATATCTTTCCCTTTAAATGCTTAGTTCTATCTTTCTTTGTTGGAAATCCATTGAAATCCCCACACACAATTGATACACAAAACTACAATAGAGGAAATTATGTAAAGATATCATATTTCAAGTATGATTATGTGTAAGTGCAACACAAGCCTTTTCATTTTGTCATCATCCTTGTTTCCTTGTGGGCGTGCACTGAAGTGGTAATAATAGACTTTCAACCACTTCGTCATTTATCAGTGGGTCATACGGCACCAGAAACATTGACTGTAAAATTATATAGGTGAGAAAATAAGGATTGTGCTGGTTGGAGATGTTGTCTTCCTATCGCTAAAATGATTTGAGGTCACTTTCCTTTTGTTTTTAGGGAAAGCTCTTGAAATAAGTGATCTAAACAGTTTTCTACAAATTGTAGTTTATCAGTTTACGAGAGAAAAGGGTGTTATGACTATCTGTTGAAAAAGAAACCTAGGAATCATGGTTTATGAAGGTTGGAGATGTTTGATACTACTACATATTTACCTATCGCTACCAGCCCTCTGTTTGATGTGCTCTAGCAGATCAGGCACGGTTCCTTCGACAAACAGATGTGGTAAGTAATTAATTATAGTATTATGATGATGATGATAATAATAATAAAAACAATAATATATATACTATAGTAGTGATGATTGTGATGTTGGTTATAATACAGGGTTTCTCGGCCAATTTTGCACTTTTGTCGTTCAGTTTGATAAAGCGTTTATTTCATTTAGCAACAATTTTGTTCGTGGCGTCTTCTGTCATCCCAAAATATTCAATTAAGCCTCATGAGCTAGGGGTTTCGTGGATTTTTTTTATCTTTAGCATATATGTTTGAATCATTCATAATATTATTGATCGGCATTTGCCTAAACGACACCTCAGAAATTCACATTGGCGAATGGGCAGTCAAATTCGATCCATCTTCGTTCAAATTAAAATGCACGTTGTTAAAGTAGAACTTTAATGATTTTAAATATTGGCTTAATACTTATTATTGCACAGATGGCATAAATTAAACAAGGTTATCCAAATTCAACGCTTGGAAACATTTGAAGTAATGATTATTATCAATTATAAAACGGTAAAGTACAGCCCCCGATATAGCAGCTGAAGAGCTCCTCGAACGCTGCTGAGATATGTGACGACACACCATGGACCAGTCCTGTCTAAGCAGACGATGTCCCATAACATCTTACACATTTTTCAGAGCCTATTTTGTCATCTCCTCTTCACTTATTTCTCTTCCTTCACTAGCGTCAGTCTTAATGTTAGTCTGTTGCCTCACTCTTAACTTCGTGTATGGTATTATTTTGATGAAAAATGCAGCGTTAAAAAAATAAAGGAATCAGTCACTTGTAAACAAAATAAGACGCCATTGTATTTTCAGCTGCTTGCACCGGGGCATGTTCGGCGTTTCAAGAGGGAACGAATACCATCCTGCTATTATCCGGAGGGCTTTTCAATTTGAAAGTGGGGTTTATTTCATTGATAATTGACCCTTCTCCTGTGTATTTACAATCAAACGGTTTTAGCTATCAGAATCAGTTTCACTTTCCCTTTATAATGGTGTGAAATAAGGTCATGTTTAAATAAACCAAACTCTTTATAATTTGATAAATAATTGCATTGCAATTACGTTCATTCATTATAGGACGTCGTCTGCTTAAGCAGGATCGATCCCGTGTGTGACGACATCAAAACATCGCTATATTTCTGGCGAATCCTCGGATATTCCAGATGCTGAGAAGAGCTTTTATTTGTGTTGTTTTTATAATCATCAGATACGCAGTTGACATAAAACTTATACGATTGCCATCTGTAAGCTTCCCAGTTTCTAGTGATACATTAATTGCCATATTTGTGATTTTCTTTGAATATCTACTTTAAATCCATCCGTATTGTTTAAATTGCCTTGAAATAGTGTTGATTTTGATTTTGATTTCCCTTTTCAGTCCATGATAATAATAAGGTCTTAGTGCAGTTAGTATTACCCCGGCATTGCCAGCAGGTACACATTTAATACACCTGGGTCGAGAGGGGCTAGTGTGAGCAAAACACCTTGTCGAAGGCTGCAAGCACCGGCAGAGGTTGGAACCCGGCACCTCTCGTATGAGGGTCAAGAGCCATAGCCGATATACCACAGTGCTTCCATATTAATTATTATTATTCTTGAGTGCATGGTATAGGAGAACTTCTTTAACTGTAGGCTACTTGAAGATTTTTAAGGATGGGTGGTTTTCAATACATAATTAACTCCCCATGCCACACGGTTGGGGAATACACCTAAAGGAATAGCCTGAAATTTTTTTTTTTTTTAATAGAAACATAGAAATAACAAACAAATTTGCACCTAAGGCCAAAAAAAAAAATTGTTGTATTGGCGTAACCCGCCCGACCCTAAAAATGTCGCCGACCCTAGGTTTTTTTTTTGGGGGGGGGGGGGGGGGGGACTATCGATATCGCGTATCGTGCTGCCTTTGCGATCGCGATCGTGATCGAAAACCCGGAAGTGCTGCGGACAGAACTAGCTGCGTGTATTATGTATTATACTGACGTAAAAAAAAAAAAAAAAAAAAAAAAAAAAATCCCGACCGACCGACCCTATTTTTCAAAGACCCGTTACGCCAATACAACAATTTTTTTTTGCCTAAGTATGGGCGACAATCTCCCTGAGGAAGGGGTGAACGACACAATGTAAGATAGCCAGCATTTACTGATGCTTCCTGAACATAAGGGATATTTTAAACCGTTTCTTAAAAAGATGGGGTTACATTTTCTTTATCCTCTCGTGCATGTGCGTGTTGAAATAGCGTTAACAAAGACCTTCGTTTTGTCTTCTGACATGTCTGAAAAGTCTTCTAAATTACAAGAAAATAAAATGAAGCTCTTTCTCGTAACCTACATTTGATTCATATTTTGAACGTTTGTGCAAGAAAAACAACGATAAAATAAAGGAATATGAATCGGGAAAGCAATGTGATCTTTAAGTAATACATAATTCGTAATATCCCATGGCAAAAAAACATTTTTATTTATTTATTTATTTATTTCCTGTATGGTACAACAGCTGATATAGTGTGAACATCACATGGAAATGAAATCGAGACTAACATTTTAAAGTAAATATGATCACAATATATAGACATGAATAATAAATCGTATACAGTAATAGAACATGTCACCAGGTATTACAAGATGATAAAGAGATATCACAGATCATGATGGGGGAAGGTAGAAACTAGAAGTAGTAGCAGCAGTAGCGGCAGCAGTGTTAGCTGTAACAGTAAAAGTAGAAGTAACAGTAATAGTAGTAGTAGCAGCATAATAGCATCAGCAACAGCAGTAGTATATAGGATAAGTACTAGTAGTAAATAAGAAAGAGTGCTTTACATTACATTACCAGGGTGTTGCTTCACAAAGAGTTATGTTTGAATAAACAGCCGCACTTAAGGACGTTCCCTAGTTAAAATCAAAGCCATGTCAGTTTCACCAAATTTTGCACACAGTTGCTTTGGTCCATGAGAAGCCCTAATACACATAGAAAAGTATAGGTCCATGTGCTTACTTTTTTTCTATGGGACACTGAAGCGTCCCATGATTGGGTGTCAGGTAGAATGATGTCAACGCAGGTTTTTGGCCATTGATAGACCTTAGAATTCGTAATGTCATATACAAATCCCCATTATTCTGTCAAAATCCATGTCAGATTCGTAAATTTTTCCGGATTTGCAGAGAATTGTATACTGCAGAAGGAGAAAGTTTTAAAAAGGGGGTCCGGGCACTAGTTTTTATGCTAGCAGCGCCCTCAGGTGGCGGAAAAAGTCAAAAACTAGCAAAACTAGTGAAAACTGTGCATGGTTGGCTGAGAACCTGTATCGGAAGGGGATGGGTTCGTAATAAGTCTGCTGTATATTTAAAATCCATGCCAGATTCGTAAATTTTTCAAGATTTGTAGAGAATTACATACCTTATTAGGAGAAAGTTTAAAAAAGGGGGGGTCCATGCACTCGTTTTTGTGCTAGCAGCGCCCTCATTTGGCGGAAAAATTCAAAAACTCGCAAAACTAGTGAAAACTGTGCATGGTTGGCTGGGAACCTGTGTCGGAAGGGGATGTGTTCGTAATAACTCTGCTGTATATTTAAAATCCATGCTAGATTCGTAAATTTTTCAAGATTTGTAGAGAATTACATACCTTATTAGGAGAAAGTTTTAAAAAAGGGGGTCCATGCACTCGTTTTTGTGCTAGCAGCAACTTTATGTGGCGGAAAAAGTCAAAAACTCGCAAAACTAGCGAAAACTGTGCATGGCTGGATGGGAAACAGTGTAAGAAGAGGATGGGTTCGAAAAAACTCTACTGTATATTTAAAATCCATGCCAGATTCGTAAATTTTTCAAGATTTGTAGAGAATAACATACCTTATTAGGAGAAAGTTTAAAAAAGGGGGATCCATGCACTCGTTTTTGTGCTAGCAACAACTTTATGTGGCGGAAAAAGTCAAAAACTCGCAAAAACTAGCGAAAACTGTTCATGGCTGGATGGGAAACAGTGTAAGAAGAGGATGGGTTCGAAAAAACTCTACTGTATATTTAAAATCCATGCCAGATTCGTAAATTTTTCAAGATTTGTAGAGAATTACATACCTTATTAGGAGAAAGTTTTAAAAAAGGGGGGGGGGGGGTCCATGCACTCGTTTTTTGTGCTAGCAACAACTTTATGTGGCGGAAAAAGTCAAAAACTCGCAAAAACTAGCGAAAACTGTGCATGGCTGGATGGGAAACAGTGTAAGAAGAGGATGGGTTCGAAAAAACTCTACTGTATATTTAAAATCCATGCCAGATTCGTAAATTTTTCAAGATTTGTAGAGAATTACATACCTTATTAGGAGAAAGTTTAAAAAAGGGGGGTCCATGCACTCGTTTTTGTGCTAGCAGCAACTTTAGGTGGCGGAAAAAGTAAAAAAAAATTCATGTCATTTTCACCAAAGTTTCCAGATTTGTAGAGAGAAGTATAGTAAAGGAAGAGAGAGTTTGCAAAAGGGGGTCCATGTACTGGCTTTTGTGCTAGCAGCGCCCCTCTCCCCTCCCCCCCCCCCCCCCCGTTTGTCGGAGAGTCTTAAACTTTCAAATTCTCGTTGCCTTTAATTACACATGTCACCATGTAACTGATATTTTTTATATAAGTTCACGACCATAGGCACCGGAAGCGCGGGGGAGGGGGTGGGGAGGGGTCATTTTCCCCAGCAATCATTCAAAAAGGGGGACCCCCTCTCCCGGATCCCCTTGGAAGAAACCATTACATCTTAATTGATTTCGCATTACAACCATGACAAGGATGACTTGTATAATAAGTTGCCTTGTCAGTAATAATGCAAACCTGCAATAATTAAAATTTCAACAAATTGCACTCTGTCACCATATTGATAGACGCAATGTTTCTTAACATTTAGAAACCCTGTCCATTTTATATTTTCCCCTCTACCCCCCCCCCCCCACACACACACACACAAGACAATAAAACTTGCAGTATTGCATCACCTTTCTAGTGCTCCAAAAGGCGAGGTATCACCATCACATGGTCGCTCCGCTCCCTTACATGCAGATATATAGGAGCAAGTTATCTGAAGTATTAATACTGTCTACCACCAGTGGCCACAAAAGGGAAGTGGCAGATTTTTCCTACTATTAAAGGAGGAGGCGAATAGGGGTATAACGAATAATTTTCTAGTGATGCGAAATGCAAGGTTTCAACACGCAATAATCTTAATTTTCCTGTTTGCAATAATCTGTTCTGTTCCCTCAGAGGGGCCCCTCGCAAGACAAGAAATATTATTTTAAGTTAAACAATGTAAGAACAACATTTACTTTGCCAACGTTTGCTCTAATATAAAATTCCTCTACATTCTCTCTTTTTTTCGCTCAGTCGCTATACTCCCTCTCACATTAATGGCAACATTATTTGACTTTACAATATATCTTCTATATTACAAGGCCCCGAAGCGCACGGGTGTGGCAGGTGCTTTTCTGTGCCTAAAAAGAAGGGAAATGTCGTTATTATTCTCCTCCTCATTATGACATCAATCATTTTGCAGTTTAATAATGGAAACATTTTTTGTGCTCTAAAATACGTAGTTTCAACATTGAATAATCCAGATCTAAATCGATACTTACGATCTCTCGCATTTCAATAAATGCAGTGTTTATTATGTGTGGGGCAGGGGCTTTCCTCATTTGTTCCCACCCTATTGCAAGATTGTTATCTAATTTATATAGTTATATATACTGTATATAACTATATTTGGTGTTAAATAGTCACAGTTCTAAGTAAGAAGTGACCTGCATGTGTGTATAAAGTTTCTCTTGAATGCAAATATCATTACATGTATTATGAAAGCAATTTTATCGCCCCCTCACCAAGTAGTCATACGAAGAAAAAATGTCATATTATATACTGCTGAAATTCTGTTCTATTAAAACTGTTCCGTCTTAAGAAAAGAAAAAAAATATTTTAATGATTCTCTAATGTGCTTTGAAACATTCTCTTGGTGGCTGAGTTCCAATATTCTCCTAAGGATATTAGCATAAATAGCCCCATAAGCGTATACGAGGCTGGGCTGCAGCGCCCCCGCATTTTTATATTAAAATAATTTTGCAAGGTACCCGAATATACTCATATATTGGTAGCGAGTTGCCTTAATATCCTCATATTCAGGCAGCGATGTGCCGGTATAGCAAAATGTTTTCAAAGTTTTGTACACAAAATGTAGAAACAAAATAACCCCATTTCTGGTGTAAGGAGGGATATTCAAAAACAATGGATGATTACAGTGCTTCAAATATTGTAGGGCTGTAAGCAGGTAGCAATCGTGGAGGTGGGGCCCCTCAAAGTGTTTGCCCCCCCCCCAAAAAAAAAACCTTCTGGCCCGCCTGTTCACGACTATTTCAAACATAAATGTCACGGTAACGACATAGCCTGCAATTGTCTATATTCTACGTACGAAGAGTGAATTAAAAGTTCATGTGACAGTCAAACGCACACTTTGGAACCATTGTATAAAAAAGAAAGAAATTGTTAGTCGTTTTACGTGACATTTTACTCATAATTCTATTTGCTAATGTCTTTGACTGTAGGGATAATGATCATTAGACATAATGGCATAGACCCCCTGTTCTTAATTAGTGCCGACCATGGGCCACTTGCGGCCCGCGAGACGATTTCATGCGGCCCTTCAAATTATCTAATTTGAAGAAAAGAAATCTTAAGTTTTAAGTAATATCCTAACTATCGGTATGATTACAGGTGTCAATTTTTTTCTCACTCGCTTCGCTCGCTCGCAATTAGCATATCATAATTATCTGTTCCCTGTCCTACCAAGGAGTTATCATAGCATGTCCTACCACGGATAATTTGAAAAATATATTAGTCAAACCAAAGAGTTATCATCAAGCAAAGAAAAATAAGGATAATAATATTAAATGAAGAAGCTTGATAAATATAATAATATTATTATTTATGATACCGGGATGTGTATTATGAAATTCTTCCTCAGTCCTTAGATTTGGGTGTATGCGGAGGCGTATGAGACCTGGGATGGGGGTTGCAGCCCCCTCCCGAGAATATAAAAATTACCAGGCATTGGGGCACCCGCCTCCTCATTTACGTGCAGTGGAATGATCTCGTTGTACTTTTTATATCTTTTCTGAATTAACACATTTTCATGACGAAATTACATTTCACGGTTCTAATGTGTCAATTTCTTTGGATTGCTCGCTTTGCTCGTTTTCGGGCAAGATACGCCAGTCCCATACATTTTTTGTATGTATGTGTAATACTCAGTGGCCCGCGACGTACTTTCGAGAATATTTCTGGCCATGCACCTGACAAAATAATTAAGAACCCAGGTCATAGACAAATGATTCTTCGGCATATAATTATTTGAATTTCTTTCTCCAGCTCTCTTTTTGTGTTAATGTAGTGTACAAAGAAATGGGCGGTAGATGACCATGACTATGAATTCCAAAGGACATCTATCTTTATTATTTTTTTTCCTATACGACTAACTTTGCCTATAGAAAATTCATCAGGGGGCATCAAATGTTATCTTTCAGCTCAAGCTAGTTCAATATTTGGTATATTTTTCGCAGGTACAGAATTATTGATTTCATCTATATTTACCGGGTTCTTCTTACTGCGAACACTTGCATACCATTATTAAGCATTGTGTTAACTGTGTGTATACATTGTCTTAACTGCGCGCAATACTCTCCCGGTGTTGTGATGACGTAACACAACCAGCCAGGATGCGCAGCTGAGGTGCGCACAAACATAACTAGGGAACGTCCTTAAATTCCTAGTTATGTGCGGTATATCACCGCACTGGTCAGATCATGCTCAGGGGGCGCGCGCTATTGGGTAATCTACCAATGAGAGTACGCATTTAATACCGTATGCGCATTAGCACTTACGCATGATTTTACGTCAAACTTATCTCTTTGTGAAACACCCCTGGGACATTTTGCAACTCTTCACCTTTGACCCTGCCCGTTATTCTTATTTCATATAGAATATTTTACAATATTTTCACAAAATAAATAGTGCAAACATGAATTCTGTTGTGAGACTAGAACAGAAGATGAGTTAAATATGGAGGCGCCTAAGGTGAAAGCTAAGCTTGTAGATGGAGAAGATTGAGGTGAAAGCTAAGCTTGTACATGATTTTCTCCAAATGGTAATAAAATGTGTAGTCTCTACAAAATAATGGATCAAGGAATGCATGATCATGATGATTACAACAAATACTGTGTATAAAGATGAAATTAGTGATAGAATTCGCATTCGAGGAAGTGGCACTGGATGTTAGCGTCACTCTCCTTTCTGCAATAATACCTGTACGCAGGGCAGGATCTGCTGTATACCGAACTGTTCACTTGGTTTAGAAATGTTATTAATAATTTATGGTGGCTTTTTATCGCGACGCTGTACATGGAAAAGACATCAAAAAGGGAGGGGAAAAGCAATGTAGCCACTCTAGTAACGGGATTATGATGTCTCCATATCGGTACCCTCGTACATGTACATATGAATGGACAATTATTGATATGTACCATTAAATATGCCGCTCTGAACGCCAAGCAACGAACCATAGTGGTAGCAGTAGTATAGGTTTTCCCGCCCATTTTCGTCACCTTTTCAATTAATTTCAAACAATGATCTTTCAGTTTCGTCGCCGGCCCGCAGGAATTTGCGAATGCTTGTTTCAATTTCGTCTTTGATCATTCAATTAAAAAAAATTACCATTCAATTTCGTCATTTGTCGCTGACTTTCGTCACTTTCGATTCAATTTCGTCGGTCACGGTAGTTGGGCGCAAAACAACAAGATCAAATTCGTCTTTTGGCATTCGTTTTCGTCAAACTTTCACGCAAAATCGTCCTCTATACTACACTGCAGCAAGATGCATCTACATTTGCTCATCATATCGTTTACTCACCACCTGCATGATCACAATTATGCCACTTTCATCGTAGATAAAACATATTTCAATTCGCAACAATCAATAAATCACATCATCTAACTTTACACAGATGAAATATATATAGACAAATTTTCAGTATTCATTGTCGAATAATAAGGTTCTTTAAACATAAAATGTATCGATACATCCACTTGATGCAATCACAGATTGCAATAAAAAAAGAATGCTTATCATGCTTACATGTAGCTAAACATCAATATAATTATATGAATCACGTAAAAGTTAAGAAAAAATGGTTAAAGGTTTTATGTATCCTCTATAGAGAGGAATAAAAAATTTAAGACGAATTTGAACAGCAATAAAGTGAACTTGTTTGAAAAGACGACGAATTTGATCTGAACATTTTTACTCGCTTGCCTGTGGGGACGAAATCCAGTGACAATTGATGAATGTGAATGTAAAATTGTTGAATTTGGTTGACCAAAGACGAAATTCAATGACATTTGGACGAAATCGGTCCTCGTGTTTGAGCGCGGTACGCTTCGCCAGACGAAATTGAATTAAAAGCTGATGAAATCGCTTGAATAGGTGACGAAAATGGGCGGGAAAACCTATAGTAGTATTAGCAGCACCAGGAAGAGGAGTAGTAGTAAATAATAGTAATAGTGGTAGTAGTAGTAGAAATACTATATAGTTGTAGTAATAGTAGTAGTAGTATTAGTAGTAGTAGTAGTAGTAGTAGTAGTAGTACACTCTAAAAAGTGAAGTGCTGAAAGACGAGTGCTAATTTGAAGTTTGCACTTGACATGCTATTTCTAACACCTCACGTGCCATTTGCGTCTGGGAGATGATAAGGTGCAGAAAATTGAGTGCTAAAAGTAAGTGCTGAATGTTAGGACGCTCGTTTTACACTTCAAGTGCTGGCCAACGTCCCGTGATAGCACCTGCACAATTCTGTGCTAATAATTAGGATTTGCGCATGAGCAGATAAAGGTCATTTCACATAAACTGGCATGTTCGTTTAAAATTCACTGCGATAAGCATCGACAGTGTAATGATTATTTATATATTCATTTAATTATACTTTTCATTAAATCCACTGAAAAGCGACAAAGTGTTCATTGATGGTTGGTATTTGACAGTCTGCCAAATGATAACCAACTTGCAAACAATGCGCTTTCCCAAGTGTTCATTGACGTGCTATTCTAGTCACCTGGTCTACGATGTCTTTCTTTCATAGAGTTTGAATTCTGTAGGTTGCTATGTCGGGCAAGTTTTCGTATTATCTTTCTTTGAAAAGATAACTATCCAAACGAAAAAAGGGAAAGGTCATTTGCGAAAAGTTGCTCATGGGCCAATTACGAAATCGCTTATTACGCAACTGTAGTGCAATCATCTGCTGCACAGGCATGGCGCGGTAAGTAGAACTTTAAGACATTAAATTTAGAACTTCTGTAATTTTATGCGAATAAAGGTATTAAATAATATGATATTTACATTAATCTTTGTGGTGGTGGATATGAAACATGATGAAAAGCAATGAAGTGGAAATGCCATGTTTCAGCATGTGTGGTGTGGACAAACGTCTACGGTACGCATTGTCGTTGACATAAAAATTGTTGATCATGCGGGGTCAGCCAGGCATGGGGCGCGATCGACCGCGCCGGCCGGGCCCGGGAATTTTGGAAGGCGGTGTGTGTGCTTTTTTTTCCGTCACGATTGTGGATTGCCGAAATGGAACAATTAAGCCTCCGAAATTGCCACTTAAATCCACATGCCATGGTTTTAGTCCACATCATCATGTATATAACCAGTACATATCAATATAAAAATAAAATCTAGACCTTAGTGTAGGGCTGTTTAACAGACTATAGAAGGGTGAGTTTTCAGCACTACAGGTGTGATTTTGTGCATACTGTTTGTGTATGTTCTTTAGTACTATATTGGGTGCAAAAGTGTTAGCACTAGTAGTGCCGTTTTGGTCTCTAAAATGGGTTATTTAATGCACTAGATGTGTGGTTTTTGCGAGCTGTATGCGTCTAATAGCACCAAAAGTGTAAAAAGGCTTACACTTAAAGTGTTTAAAGTAGCACTTGGACTGGTGTTGAATTATATAGCACTTGTACAAGTGATACTTTAGCACAATTTGTGCAGTCCCTATGCGTGCCCTTACAAGTGCTGCCTCCAAATCTTGAGGTGCTAAAAATAGCACTTGAGTTTTTAGAGCGTAGTAAGTAGTAGTAGTAGTAGTAGTAGTAGTAGTAGCCGTCGTCGTCGTCGTTGTAGGAGAATGTGATGAAACAATATGAATATTCCCATGTATTTTATAATCATTATGGTAACCATTTTCATCACTACAATTTTTCATGTGTTCCGTTCTTATTTTTCAAGTGTCACTAAAAGCTGAAGGTTCGTGCTATGGCAAGTGTGGGGATTTGTTCACAACTAGCAATCCCTGTCAGTGTAATGCTGCATGTGTGAATCATGACGACTGCTGCTATGACCACGGAGACCTTTGCAGTAAGAAGACACCCTTTTTTCTTGTTTTGTTTTGTTTTGTTTTTGGTTGAATTATAGAATTGCCTTGGTCTTCCTAGCCTCATTACACTCGTTGACAGTTAATTTACTTAATTTTATCCAGATTTACGTCACTGGACACTACATGCTGAGACAACTACGAACCGAACAGCTAGCCTACCCTCTGATAAATACTTCGAACAACTACCTGATAGGGCCATTGTCCAAGACAAACTACGCACATATTTTTTGAAAATATACTCTGTGATGTGAGCCTTTCTGAAAATTACCCTTGAAACATTTTACCCTCCCACCACCAGCGGAAAAAAAATCATACATTCATTTACGGGGGATACAGTGTCAAAGGCATAGTCGTCTTGGGATTGTGTTTGTTCGAAATTGAATTTCTGTTTTTATCATTGTTTACAGCTATTTATTTCAGTAGATGAATAGCCCCCCCCCAAAAAAAAAATGGGGAAGGAAAAAAGAAAGAAAATATATAAGATTTCTTTTATAAGGGATGGGGGCTTCTTTGCTTTTTGTTATTTGTTTTTTATTTGTTCCTTCTTTGATCATAGTATCCTCTCGTTTATTTACCAAACTCACTTCCTGCCCTCAGTCCCGATGCTTATGATATCTTTGACTTGAAAAAAAATGACCTTTAGTTGATTTGTTTTAGCTGCAATATTTATTACAAGTCACTTTACTTGTGCTTTATAGCTACATGTATTTTGTTTCTCAGCTATTGATCTTTTGAAAGTTTTTGTATATATGAATTCACCCAGGTCGATCTTGTAGAGGGCGATGTCACAGTTCATCTAGTTATGACCGCACTCTGTTATGTCAATGTAACAACAAATGCAATAACAAACATGACTGCTGCAACGATTACAGAGAGATATGTCTGGAAGAAGGTAGGTTTATTTGTAACTGCTTTAAACTAAGGAAAAACGCGAGACGTGCATGTATTATCACTTAAGACGGTAGACCTTACCCCCAACTTGCAACATTTCACAAACATATGTTATCACATCTCTGAAGGACTGTCATTCTCATCCGCCAAACAAAAGGAGCCCCCCCCCCCCCACACACACTTCCATTGTCCGAGCCCGACGTTCAACCGTGCCTCCCAACAATTTCATATAGAAAGGCCTTTTGTTTCAGAAAAATGCATGCTTTTGAAAAATTAGTACAATGCCGCAGTAGTACTGAATTACATAACAGCCTTTTTTCATTTTTTTTATACAAAAAAATATTGTATGTTACAGCAAAATAAGTTATACATAATGAATGTCAACAGATAAAAGCATTTTCTAAACAGCATAGTTGGACGTAATCACTATGAACACGACGACAAAGAGAGCGGACAAAAGAAAATGAAATAAATGAAGATGCTTATTCGTATACAAAATGTACCCAATTTGCCTTATAAAACTTAAAGTGCAACTTTCTCTTTGCACTTTGTATCAGAAAATACATTTTTCGATGATGAAAACTGAATAATATGGAAACCATTTACCATTTGACTTTGATTTTGATGGTGATACTGCCCAACACCCCTAAAAGGGGTAAACGGGCAGGGGTAGGGTGCGCAGATGGTATGAAGGCTACGAGAGAGGGTTTTTGCTTAATTTGAGAAGTGTTTTTGTACGGATTCCTTAAATTTGTGTTTGTCGAGGATTGTTTTTACTGTATTTGGTAGATTATTCCAGTCAGTAATTGAACGGGGTATGAAAGAATATTTATAACAATTTTTGTTAGTAGCAATTGGAATATAACTATTTACCGAAGTTTTTCTCAAATTCCTTTGGACCGGGCGCAGGATAGACTGCACTGGCACGGTGAGGTGACCCACAACTGCCTGTTGAAAGATTGATAGGCGGTTTGTTTTTCGCCTTTGTTGTAAGGTTTCGATTTTAAGTTTCTTTTTCATTTCTGTTACACTGCTTCCCAACGTGTAGTCTCCTGTTATAAAACGAACAGCTCTATTCTGTATTATTTCTAATTTATTAATAAGCGTTTGAGTGTGTGGATCCCATACGGATGAACAATAATCCAGTATGGGTCTCACAAGTGTCTTATAAGACAATTCCTTCACATGAGATGGACAGGAATGTAAATTCCTTCTAAGGAAACCTAGTGTTCTGTTTGCCTTTGCGCAAACTCTATCAACATGAGTGTTCCATGTTAGATCTTTGCTTATGTCAACTCCCAGGTAAGTATGGGAATTAGTTTCTGGAAATGTAGTGTTGTTCAAGTTATAATCGTATTTGTGTGTTTTTCTGGCATGAGTGATACGAAGAACATAACACTTTTGGACATTAAAGTCCATCTGCCACTTATTTTGCCAAGATGATAATCTATCTAGGTCTCTTAGTTTGTAACCTTTCGGCATCTTTGTTGCCTGATACTGGTGTGTAAAGAATGCAGTCGTCTGCAAATAGACGGCAGCTTGATTCAAGGCCATCAGGGAGATCGTTTATGAAGAGTAAAAAGTCTATCGGGCCCGAGACCGTCCCTTGTGGTACACTAGAATCTACTTTGACCCATTCAGAGCATTCACCCTCTATAACTACCCGCTGTTTACAATTTATCAAGAAACCTTTTATCCATCTATCAATCTTCCCCCTAATGCCATAGCGCCAGAGTTTGAGTAGTAGTCTTTTATGGGGCACTTTATCAAATGCCTTTTGAAAGTCCATAATTATTACGTCTACCTGATGTTTCTGGTCTAATTCATATGCAATATCTTGCACGAAATCAACTGTGTTTCACAAGAATGGTTTTTGCGAAACCCATGCTGTTGGCTACACAGTATGTTATGTGTATCCAAGTGAGACATTACATTAGAACAGAGAATGTGTTCCATTATTTTACTACAGACTGAGGTGAGATTTACTGAGCGATAATTTGCTGGTTGCGTTTTATCACCCTTCTTAAAGATAGGTGTTATATTTGCACACAACCACTCCTCAGGAACTATTCCTGTTTCAAGTGATAGTTGAAAGACAATGGTAAGTACGGGCCCAATTTCTTCAGCTGTTTTTTGGAGGACCCAGGGAGATATTTCATCTGGACCTGCCGCTTTGTGTGGGCTAAGTTCTTTAAGCAACTTGACCACCCCTTCTTCCATTACCTCAATGTCTGGCATTGATGGAATGTTAGTATCACATTCTGTTGGAAGGTCTGATACCCTTTCCTGTGTGAATTGCTGTTGATATTGTTTATTTAGTAATTCAGCTTTTTGTTTGCTATCTGTCACGAGTGTTCCTGTCTCCATGTCCCGCAGGGCTGGTATGGCAGAAGAGTCTTTCCTAAGAGTCTTTATAAAACTCCAGAACTGTTTGGGTGAGTCTGTACATTTTTCATTAACATATTTTCGATATGCTTTCCTTATTACTTTTTTGTTTTCTCTTCTAATTTCCTTGAATTTCTCCCAATCTTCTGGTTTCTTGCTCTTTTTGGCTTTATTATAAGCCCTTTGTTTACGCTTGTATTTGCGTTTAATTGAAGGGTTTATCCAGGGAGCTTCTTTTCTACTGCCCATCATTTTAGATGGGATATGAGTATTGACTGCTTTGTGTAGTTTATCTTTCAGTTCAATCCATAAATCATTTGCATTTGTGGTATTGAAGTCTTTTTCTTTAAAATCTTTACTAATCTCATCCATTTCTTTTTTCAGTCCCTTTACGTTAGCTTTACCGTAGAAATATATTTTTCTTGGCTTCTGTGCTATGCTAGATGGTTTAGCATTTACTAGTATCATAGGTATATCATCATGATCACTAATAGCAGGATTTACAACAGATTTTACAACAAGAGATGGGTTCTTAATGAAGAACAGATCTAAGATGTTTTCTCCACGAATGGGTCCAGCTACAATCTGTTCTAGTCCATAATCATTGGCTATGTCTATGAGATCTTTGCCCATGGTGGTTTTTTGGCCACCGTGGCGTATTGACTGGGTATCCCATGCTATATCCCCTAGGTTGAAATCTCCCCCAGCCAGATGTTACTAAACTGATTTGGGTTTATTTTCTCCAAAGATTTCCTTAAACCGTTTAAATACTCTCTATCAGTATTTGGTGGGCGATAATAAGAACCAACTAATATCGGTTGCATTCCTTGTACTCTTATTTCTATCCAGACACTTTCATTTGTGGTTTCCAGATCAAGATCTAGTCTCGGGATACTTACAATGTTGTTTTTTACTGCTATCAATACACCTCCATGTGCAGTTCCTTTAACATTTGGTTGTCTATCTTTCCTAAAGACTCTGTAACTACTCGGGAAAATTTCAGAACTATTTACAGAAAAATCAAGCCATGTTTCTGTGCCTGTGATTAGATCCGGGTTTTCACACTGTAAACTTGTCTGTAATCCAGCGGTTTTACCTCTTATACTTTGGAAATTCACTACTAGTACTTTCATTATTTTTGTGCTTTTCTGGTTTTGATTTTTTATTTATTAGTAGATCTAAGCCTACTGTCCTTTACTTTGTTTTGAGAAGTATGATCAGGTCTAATGATACAATCTGCCTGATAGTGAATTTTCCTAACTTCGACTTTTTATGCCGATTCTTTCTAACATATATATATATCCGTATATATATTACGCTAAGGATTTGGGGTCTTTTCTTTGATTTGAACAGGCGCCTCCCCTGGCTCTTTAGGTCTCCACCTTTCGGTACCCACTAGCGGGGAATGGTTCCCAGAGGGTTAGGAGCCACTTTTTTAAGTGATGAAGTGCCGTCCATATTACATAAATTCATTTCTAAGCATTGAATTTCCAGAGGGAGTAATTATTCTGCCTATGGAAAAGCTCACTACCGTACGCACGAAAAAGTACATTCTGTTGTACCCCCAACCCATACCCATTACATGTGAAGGGGAGAAACTTCATTGGTGTATTGCCAAAGAACAACGTGACGTGTACCCTATATAGCTCCGCATGCTGGAGTGTGTACACGTTCAATGTCTACGGCGCAAACATAGTACATGCAGTACATGTATGGCTTCAATGTACAGGGTGTCTCTAAAAAAAGTAAACCCAACTTCAACGGCAAATGTTCAGAAAACTATAAAATATTTACACATTATTTTTTAATGGTTAGATAGTCCAATAAGTCCTCTGTCCAATGATACCACGCAGGTTATGTAACTCTCATGCATGACCGAGCATGATTCAACTTAGTGAATGGGTGTCAAATCATCACTGTGGCAAGTTAGAATTGCACTTTGACTGAAAGTTCTGACATAGGAAATGTCTGATTTCCTACGAGCATAGCTTAGGGATTTGTACCCTCGACATAACCGCCATTCCTTTCAATGCAAAGCTCGCAACGCCTCCTCATGTCCCTGACAGCACGCCTGATCATTCCCTGATCTTGTCATAATCGGTTCACTCACCTGTTATCCGTTGCCTCAGCTCCTGAATTGTGGCCGGTGGGGTTTGGAACAATTTTTATTTAAGATACCCCAAAGAAGAAAGAAAATCGCATGGTGTCAGATCTGGTGAACGTGCAGGCCACTCAACTGGGAAATGAAGAGCAATGATGCGATTGGCAAAGAGTTCAGTCAAACGATTCCTCACGGCAAGAAGTCTGTGGGCTGGGGCCCCATCCTGAGCCCACCAGGCCCTGCGGAATGCTCCACGTCGTTGTCGGGGGAACATCTGTTCCATCTCAGGCACAATAAAATTGTTCAGCATGTCAAGGTACGCCTGGCCATTGATGTTGCCTTCAAAAAAGTAAGGTCCCACCAATGAACCATTGCCACAAAGACCAATCCAGACACTCACTTTCTCCCTGCTCATGTTCTTATTAAAAGCATATCCCGGTGGATGATGGAGTTCAGCATACTCGTGCTCATTGTGGTTGTTTACCATTCCATCCATGGAAAACGTTGCTTCATCCCCGATGGTAAAAAACTGGAGGAACTGTCGATCTCGGTTGCACTGGTTCACAAACCATTGTGAAACTAACTTGCCACAGTGATGATTTGACACCCATTCACTAAGTTGAATCATGCTCAGTCATGCATGACAGTTAGATAACCTAAGTGATATAATTGGACAGAGGACTTATTCGACTTTCTAACCATGAAAAAATAATGTGTTAATATTTTATAGTTTTCTGAAAATTTGCCGTTGAAGTTGGGTTTACTTTTTTTAGAGACACGCTGTATATAGCCTTCAATCAAGGCGGCTGTGCTGCTCTGTCGATCTCCTGGTCGATCCTCGAAACGCTCGAAATAGTCCTCCTAATCGCCCGTCAACGTCATCAATATTCATAATTATATTCAAGACGACCGAGACTGCATGCATCATTCAACAACCTTTCCAAATAGGGCAGTACGACTCGTTAACGTTTTAACGCACAGCTAGATTTAAACGTAAACCGTTGATTGAACTCTATTGTTCAGCGCACGTAACCAATCAAATAAAATGAACCGTAACGGAAAAGATTGAGCTCTGCTTTTATTCAGTGGGGACCAAAAAGGGCAGATAGCGGGATAAAGCTGAAAATATGTACACTATTCTTTTCTCTTGATAAAAAATCCTCTCACAAATAGATGCTTGTTAATTTTTCAAGAAGAAAATGGTCAACAGTCATACTTTTCTTATATATGTGGAAACATTCATGTCCCATTTCGGAAAATAGCGTTGAACACGGACATAATATACTAAAATAGCGTTGAATACGAACGTGAGAAGGAGTTCGTAAGAACACTTGCGTTATTTTAGCATTTGTTCTACCGAACGGCTGTTACTAAGCCTAACCTTGTTTAGCGTGACAGCCAATCATAGCGCGCCATTTAGCGTCCACTGTTCTTTCGGCTCTATTATATTGTTTCGTTATTCTGCTCATTCATGCGAATTTACTCTAATGAGTGCATGTCGAAAAGCTTTAGTATACTATTTTCGTGTTCAACGCTATTTTAGTATATTATGTCCGTGTTCAACGCTATTTTCCGATTTTGCAGTACCAAGCACTTATTTATTTACATGTCCTATTTGCGATAACAATTTTTTACTTTCCCCATGTTTGGAATCAGCTGAGCGGTCTCTTCACACCACTTCATATAAGCTATTGATTGGTTCACTTTCCCTAACCAGGAACTGAATTATTCGTGAAAGATTTTCGTAGAAAATTGACAAAAATTTTCAAAGTTAAACATAAGAAAACAACAAGTAACGTTGACGGGTGCGTAGAGGCTATGTGCTGAGCAAGACTTCCCGTGCAATAATCAGAGCATGATTCCGCGGGTTTCGAGGATCGAAAAGGGGATCAACATCGCCTCGATTAGAGGCTACAATGTTTCTTTGCAGTCCAAATTAACCTTTTGTTTAAACTTTATTTGTGTATCATTTGGAGTGTTGGCTTCATTCTCTTTTTCATAATTCCCCCTCTCTCTAGCTCTTGCATTGAAACAACAACAACAAAAAAGGTCATGTAAACTAGTCTAAAGATGAAATGTGATACATTTTTACTGTATGTGTTTTTGTGGGTGTGTGCATATGGTTATGTGTTTTTTTTTCCTCTATTAAAAGGAAAAAAAAAACTGTTACGTAGGTCTATATAATTATGTATAGTTTGTGGCAAAAATAGTAAATTATGACTGATTGCCAAACAAAAACAAATCAAGAAGAAGAAGAACAACAAAACATCAGTTATTTGTTCGCACAGCGCACGTGTATTTCTACATGTACTGCATGTATTATGTTTCACGCATAGAGTTACATCATTATTTTTTAGCTTCATGGTTACATACACAGTTTAGTGCGTATGTATAAACTCTATGGTTTCGCGGCAGTCGCCGGGGGGGGGGGGTCATTTCTCATTGAGGCTGGTACATCAGGCATCATCAACGTACACGAAAACGGATAAAAAGTGTACATTTTCAGCAATAAGCGCATAATCCGGGTTACGCCTTTAAGGTTTAAAAAAAAATAAAGAGAAAGGGTATCTAATTCAGAGATGATAAGAAGATCCGCTGAAGGGGGGGGGGGGGGGGGTATAGTTCGGTAATGTGTTCCAAATTAGGTCAATTTTTTTTTACGGTTCCTCTTTGGCTAAAAAGAGGTATATGATGATGATGATGTAATCCTCAAATAGGTATAGGATGTAAAATACCAAGCAAGACATAAAATCGCCGTTAATGGTATAAAAATCAGAGATAGACGGGTTTCCCTGTTTTAGGGTATCAAAATATGCCCCTACTGCAATTTGCATTTTAATTCAGCAAGTGATTTACGCGAATGATGTACAGGTCTCAACGAGACATCCTCTGGGGGCGGTCGTCGCGATCGATTTGGATCGATTCAGGTGCCTGTAATCTTTTCTGCCTTTTATTTGTGAAAATTCGGCTCCTTGGGAGTTTGGTTAATGTAAACATTCCATTACTTTAAAACTTGTTTCTTAGTTGAACTTAATTCTTCCTGTGCTTCAATTGCTTTTGTTTTATTGTGGGGGCTGATGTTCGATGAGACAGGGTGATGGGCAGGAACATGTAACTGTTAGATGTAACAAAACTATAAAAAAAAAAAAAAAAAAAAATGGGAGGGGAATTTCGGCGACTTCATATTTTAATCTATTTCTATGTTTTCCTCATATCATGGAAGCATATACTAGGGTAAACTTCCTTTTGCGACAGCCACCCACAATAAGAAAAAAATATTTAGGGTTAGGGTTGGGGTTAGGGTATAGGGTTTACCTAACCGCACATTTGGGTGGCTGTCACATAAGTCATTCCTATTATCAACAAATAAATTGACATGAATGGGGTAAATGACCCTCTTACCGTTGGAAACATGTTATTGTATATATTATTCATTCCCTTATGATAGACTATACCGATCTGTAGACATCATTCGGGGGAGGGGAGGTGTAGGAGATAACGTCACTTAGGAATATCGGTTGCCAGGGTGAAAAGAAGGAGCCCCCTCCCCCCACCAAAATTTCCTTTGAAAATAATTTCCACTACGATATGAATACGTATAGGATATTACTCCCGTCTCCCCTCGCGCTGGGGGTGACGGGAGGCCGATGGGGTGTGGAGGGGGGGGGGGGGGGGGGGGGGGGGTAGGGAAAAGTCAATCCGTCGGTCCTCCCAAGACCCATATAAGGGGGCCATAATCCCCCTGAAAAGAAAATGACAATAAATTCATTTTTTCTCATATTTGCATCCTTTACAAGGGACGTGCCGCTAATTATGCATGTTATGTTTTCATGGCCTTAATTTCTCTGAGTATTAAACCACAGAAACATGGCAAGATCAAATCGTTCCCTTTAGCTCTATGCATGGATATAAGCCTACTACTCGAACATAATTATATCCATGCTCTATGTGATGTGCGAGAATGCCGCCCGGGTGTAATGAGATCGTGTGTCATCCACAGGCCACAGGGCCGACGTAACATAAATAAAATTATTATTAAGTCATTTATAAAGTAAAACAATCGTCATTTAGTCTTCATCAAGATGAAAATGTATTTTCTTCAGAGCTCATGCAAGATTTGGATAAATAACACATACTCATATGCTGTAAATACTTCTTGGTAAAAAAAAAACCCCAAAACACTTTACCCGACTTTTTTTTTAAATTCACTTGATTATTGTGACAAATATACGGTACGGTGATTAATTCAGCAGAAAAAGTATTTATCATGGTCTCCAGTCAGGTGTCATATACATGTATCTAGTCAGCATGTTTTCAATCCTTCTAATAATTCCTAGATTATGATTTTCTTTTAATCTTAATCTCCACTCTATTCTTAGATATGCAGCCCACACATGTGTGTTATGTCACATCTTATCATGTCGAGGATGTGTTACTTTCGGATGATACTGTCTGGACTTGCATAAGCAATGAAGTTCCATCATTACACTCGTCACCGTACTGTAATTGCTCGATAAGTTTCGGTAAGACGCGTACGATTTATGTTGAACCTACTTAATTTCGAAAACGGATGAAAGAAATAGAAAGTGAAAAGAAAATGAGAAGATTAGAAATCAAACTAGACATAAATTTGAAGGAAACAATTGAGAATTGTGTTCATAAAGTTAAAGAAAGTGTGAGGAAAATTGTAGTGAGAGAGAGAGAGAGAGGAGAGAGTGTAAAGATAGAGGGAGGGCAATAAGAGAGACAGAGAGAGAGAGAAAGAGGAAGATAGGGAACGAAGCATTTTGAAGAAAAAACACACACAAATCAAACAGATGATTAAATTTGACTTCTCACGATTATTAGACAGAAAATGTAGAAACATAGACGTACCCTGCTTTAAAAAAATATTGCATTATGATTTATTTGCCTCTTCACAAATAGTACCGGTACTCAGCCTTACAGGAGGGGTGACAACAAAAATAAACTGTTCGCTGGTTTCCACCAATCCAACCTTCTCATACATGTACAAGTGGAGGATGGACGCTCCAATCGAGTCGAAAATTCGTTTAAGGGTGCACCATTATTTTGATGGCGAGAATACTATCAGAGCAACGGATGTAGCTGACAGCAACAACACGCATAGATTCCCTGCAAACAGTATGTTCAATGATGGTGATTCTTTCACGTCGTCATCTAATGCAGTCGACATGGAAGCTGCGTTTTCAGATTCCTCTCACGCACCAAATTTCATCGTCATAGGGCAGACTGTTGATGACGATGGTAAGTCATGTCTTTGATCACATCCACTCTATCCCCCCTGCTTGATCGCTTGGAAAACGAAACGTAATGATGCTTTTCAGATTTCAAAAATTCTCAAATTGTCTTAAAATGTGATCGAGCCTTACTGAATTATCATACCGACGCTCGTACTCTTCAATCATGTCAATAGTACAATTACGGAATTATTATTTTCAGAATTAAGAAAAAAAATATTCTTAAATACTTTTGCATTTGGAGTGTCAGACCTCACCCTAAACTTACACCTTGTACATGTTTTTGATCATATCCACCTCTCCCCCTGCTTGGTCGCTTCGAAATTAAAACGGGAAATTGCTCATCAGGTTTATGAAATTGTGAAATTTCATCAGGACTGTGACTGGGTCCTTTACTCCAGACTCTAGCCACGTCCACACTCTTGGGAAATTATGATCTTCAGGTAAACATAAACAGATAAAAAAGAAATGCTTAAACCCTATTGGGTGGAGGGGGGGGGGGGTGTCAGACCTCATCCCTAGCTTATCCCTTTTGTTCAGACTATCTCTGCTCTGTTGCTTTCAAAATTAAAGCAGTATGAAATGTTAAGATTAAATTTTGCGCAAAATAATATACCGTAGCTGAAAAGGGTGGGGTGGTGGTCTCTCCGGTTCAGTCACTTCAAAAATACGCTGAAAATTGGGAATTTCAGCTTAAAAGATCCTCGAATTTCTCAGACTGAAAGAGATCACCCCTTCCAGACACTTCTAATGCTCGTTCGCTCCTGAAGTACACCAGACTCTTGGTTTTCAGGTTAAGAAATATATAGCGCTGCTCATAACTTATTTAACATATATTTGTACGTTTTTAAGCGGATGTCCCTGGGTGTAAATGTAGGACGCCCAATCAGTTAACAGTTTCACATGAAACTGAGGCACCTAAATGACTCTAGTTGGCATTTTTATTTTTTCGTCTAAACCTGTGATCAATTTCATTAACACAAATGCTCATTTTCATTTGCTGTTTTGTACAGATTCAAACAACGTTGTAACCACCATCGTAATTGTATTCCTTATCTTGCTGCTTCTCATAGTCTCTGTAGTATTGGGAGTCATTTGGTACAAAAGGAGGTAAAATCATGCCTTGTGTATATAATTTCAGTTGTTTTCATATTCATTAGACACATGCTTCCTCCATTAATCTAACATTTGCAGATACTATCTTTAACTTTTATCTTTGCCCTTTCCATTTTTTAATGGTCTGTGCAACTGTTTTAACTATATTTACTCTTTTATTGGCGAACCCCCCCCCCCCCCAACCCCACCCACCCACCCCGCATTCTAAATGTCTGTTCCAGGCATATTTTCCAACACTACGATTATGAACAAACAATAACTTTACTCAATTTTCAAAACATAAAACAAACAATAATTAAAAAGAACAAAATCTTCTCTATGACATAGGGCTATGACTATCAGTAAACATTTTTTAAATAACACTCGAAAACACGCATTGTATAGTTTTCTAAAGATGATTTACAGCGGTTTGGGAGTCAAAGATATGAAACGATGTGTCACGTAATATAAAAACACTAATTATCGGAATATTTACTTTATTATTTCTTTATTTTGGTTATTTCTAGGCACCCGCCTTTAAAACCCGATTGGAAGTCACAATTACCTCCGAGCGTAGATGATAGGGGGATAGACCCTTCCCTTAGAACACCTGCCAATGGTGACCAGAATGGGTCTGAAGATAGCACTGACTTGGTTTCCAGCAGTGCCAATCCCACTGTACATTCCAGAGCTGTCATTCAGCAACATAACTCTGAGGCTGATCAACGAATCTCCAGCTCTGCTCCAAGGAACAACGTGGTCATCTACAGCGAGGTGGGAGAAGAGAACTACAACGTTTTGTTCGGCGGCAAAGAACATGGCGACTATCATACCTACAGCCAACCAGACAGTGGGCAGGGGATGTCGAAGGCCGACAGGGAACAGACAGAAGAGAACACTGACAATTCGAGTCCTACCGCTCCATATGATGTGCTACAGAAAGGGATTAAAGTAACCGGGCACTCTCCTGCAAGTCGTTATTACTCTCTGGAAACAACTACGGAACCCACGGTGGACACGGACTATGAAACTCCAGGAAATACACCAAAGAAGACATCCGATAAAAATCATCGGATTTACAGTAAACAAATCATACGATCAACTTCGGCATATGAGACTGCATCAGAAGCTGCCCACAGTGTAGCTGATGTTGCGGCTGATAACAGACCACCATGTGGGGCAGAAGAAGATGCGACCAGCACTTACCAGACCTTGGATAACAGTCAGAATGGGAGCGATGAGTACTCCCATCTCCGAAGGGCTCTGGGTTTCAAAGCGGCACGTGATTAGTCTCGTAACGCGCACACCAAGTTATCAGTATGGGGAACTTAAAGGCAGTGGCGTAGACACGAACACGCTTTCTATTGTTAGTGGGGGGATGATGAATAGATCATCCCCCACTAACAATGGATAATTATGCGTGTCTGCGCCCGTGCTTAAAGGCACCATTTAATATGCTTGATCTCCTCATCTGTCTTTGGTGATTACTCGGCAAATGTTAATATTCTATCAAAATTATTCGGCTGGAGACTTCAACATGGAATGTCAAACATCAATTTTGTTTTGGATTTGAAAGATCAGAATTCAGTTATTTATCGTATTAACCAGGACTGACGATCTATGGCACATTCGGAGGAGGAAGGTGCCTCAGGGGGCACGTGATCCCCATCCCCCCGAAAAAACTAAATTTTCCATACCAAAATACATCTGGAAATATGCGCCTCTAAGGCCAAAATACATTACATGCATATACATTTCTTTCTTCCTTTCTATTTTTCTTTCATTCCTTCCTCATTCTTTTTTATTTGGCTTGCCAGAGTTACGTCGCAATAATTATGCTGCGGGAATTATTTTTAATGTGATGAATATGAAATAAAATGTGTCAGCTCTCTGGGGTAAATACTATTACCTGTATATATTACGTACAGAATAGTCCTCCAATTCCCTCGAAACGAAATATAATAGTAATAGGCCTAAAATTAATGACAGTGATAATAGTATTGATAATATTACTAGTAATAATATAAATTATTATGTATATTATTCTTATTATTAATATCATTATTTCCATTAATATCATCATTATCATTATTTTATATTATTATTATTATTATTATTGTTATTATCGTTGTTATTATTATCATTATTATATTATTATTATGATGATGACGACGACGATGATGATAATTATCATTATCATCATCATCATCATCATCATCATCATCATCATCATCATATTTCCACGGGTCCGGAACTGTGAAATCCTATATACATATACTTAGGGAAATCCACATGTATGTTTTAGAGTATAGGAAAGTGCTTGATAATAACACACTGGTGTTGCCCTTAAATATATTAGTCATAAGTGACCCACCACATAATTATGCTTGTAAATATATCTACGCACTTGATAAATACATATATATATATATTATATAGAGGCAACAAAATGAGTACATCTGTAGACGTAGCTGTTGATACCACGCTTTTAATTAACTTTCGGGCAATAAGCCCTTCTTCAGATTATGAGAGCATCTGCGTGTGGTTTCATATATATATATATATATATATATATATATATATATGAAACTGAGACTGAAACGTTAATTTTTTTTAAGGTTATTTAATTGAGCTTAAAACCAGGTTTACACTATGCCGGTCTACATGGCAAGTAAAGTCATACATATATATGACTTTACTTGCCATGTAGACATGCGTATTGTAATTTCTCTTTGTGCAATTTGTACAATTTATGTTTAGCTTTAACCTCATTGAAATAACTTACATTTTTTGTAACGTTTCAGTTCAGTTCATTTTTCAAATCGCATAATTGTAACATAAACAATGAATGTTGCATTATTTTTATAATAATATAAGAAAATATCTTCAATACTTTCCACAAAAGAAAAAGAAAAAAACTGGAAGTAAACATACAAAGATACAGATCAATATTTCCATCATTTTTATGTTGGGATTTATGACAAACTATTTTGGCGTATGTGAGAAATATGTGGGAATCTAGTAAGAAGCTAGGCTTGCAATATTGTAGATTTCCTTAAGAATACAAAAACCCAAGTCTTTGAGATTATAACATGTATATATGACCTACTGTATACATCTTAGCTGCATCGAATTCATCTCATTTAAGTTTGCTCTCTCACTTGTAAGATTTCAAATGTTCATTCAGGGTGTATCAGTGTATGTATGTTTTGATGATTGTTGACCCCTAGGCTGTGTGGTACCTAGTGTTGATACATTAAAAGTAACTTGAATATGGAAACGTAAAGCAATAACATGTTCAGTCTCCGTTACGTAGTGGATGCCATCTTATAATCCAAGAAAAAAAAAATAAAGGAGGACAGATATCCCGAATATATAGGAAACTCAAGAAAACTGAAGAGAGAGAGAGAGAGAGAGAGAATGGGGGGGGGGGGAGGTCAGGTAGAGACACATGAAAAATATGATTCCGTTATACTGCAATACATTAAAAAGAAAAATATATGTGTAGAAACGTTTAATTACAACAAAACAGCATCATTCAGTTAAAACATAATCTTGAAATAAAATTGATATTTTTTTTTAACATAACTTAAATTCATGAATTATGTTACATCATAATGTATCTCTTACAGGTTATCTCTCACATACTGACCAGAGGGGCGTTTCATGAAAGGACTTGTCTGATATTTCATCCGACAAATTTGCTCTCAGCCAATCAGATGCAAGGATTTCAGTAGCTTATAACAGTTGTCGGATAAAATATCATGAAACGCTCCCCCGCTCTTTCATAGTAATAAAGTTCTCAAAGTTTCTGACTTATACCTTTATAATTTGGGTCAATTTATGTTCCAACTAATCAATAATGAACTTCCGTATGCTCTCTCGGACCTTTTCACAACTAACAATACACTCCACAACTACCCAACGAGACAAACTTTTTCCATCTTCCCCGCACGAGAACGCTCTTAGCACACAAAATATTCGTCTTTACGGGTCCTAAATTTTGGAACAGTCTCAATCCAAACCTTAAGGCAATAAGCTAAAATGGGGACCTAACTTGACAAGCCTTGTTTTTAATACACTCTTAGAAATATTGGGCAAAATTTTACCCAAATTTTACCCAACATGAGGGTCCTTATGAGTCCGACCAACTTTTGGGTAAACTTTACCAATTTCATTCTTATTGTTGACCAATGTTGGGTAAATGCATGTAAAAGTTGAGCAAGATTTAACCACCTATGCCCAATCTTCATTTACCCAGTGGCATTTACCCAACATTTCTAAGAGTGTAGGTTCAACAACAAGTGTATATACTATATGCGTTTATTACCTCTACTGGAAGATATTTATTATACTGAGCTGTTATGATATATGTATTATCATTTGTACTATGCCATTTTATATGCTTATATTTTGCTTTCTCATGTATATATGTAAACCGATTGTGGAAACAAAATCAAATCAAAGATCAAATAATAAATTCGATATTTCTTGAAACTTTAGTTTATTTTGATTATTATTATTATTTTTTTTACACAACTTAGATTAAGTTATGATTTACCGGAGACCAAAATGATAAAATCGGATAATTATAGACTACTGAATCTCTCTATTTCCAATCTTGCACCCATGACTTGCATGTTACTCAGCCTTCAATTTCATTAAAATGTTCAATTTTGGACATTTAATCATCCGTGTAGCTACTCCAGATCCCTTTTAAATTTGGACTTAACAGAAGCTTCTTCTTCTCTTTCTTTTTAGTGGGAAAGAGAGAGAGAGAGAGAGAGGGAGATTGTCAATTTTTGCGATTTTTACTTTTGTACCTTGGAAGACAAAAACGAATGTGTTCACTCATGCATAAAATTTATATTTATGTTACCCAACTGAATGTAAGATATTTATTTTCATTTAATTTGATATACATGACTGTATAATTTATTGGATTTTATTACAGTCTTGTATGAAAAAATCTTAACTTAAATTAGTCTTTACTTTCTTCTTTTGCTGAGTGTATATATATTTTAAAAACCCGAAAACAAACCAACAAAGGATGAAACACTTCGCCAAAAAGAGACAAACAGATAAACAAAAGCAAAATAATGAAGCATAGGATAGGTAGAGAGAAAGAGGGAGGGAGAGAGAGAGAGAGAGAGACTGCAATGTGTGTCGCGGGTTCATTGCTCCTCTCTCATTCTATCTTCCCATTAAATTACACATAATGACGAGTTCCCTTCTGAATAATGTTAATGTTTAAATTTTCCCACTTTCGTAAGTGGGAAAATTTAGAATTATGATTGATTACAAGTCTATTTTCTTCATATTTGTTTTCTAATAGTTTCCTTTTAATTTCTACCCATACAACGAAATTCAATGAACTTAACAAAACAGTTATATGTATTACTGATTTTCCAAAACCTATATCTCTCTGTGCTAATCCGACGTAGCCCTTTTTCCAGGTCATTCACCCCCTTTTGCAGCATTAAATTTTGAAGTTGTGTGAGTATGTGATTACATTAATTATAAAAGAAATATAATTGGAATACTTGGGCGGATGTAAAAAGGATTATAATTTGCTTTCAGGGCAAAGTAATAACAAAAATTTGCTAATTTTAAATTTATTGTTTGACCTTATTAGTACATGTACTGATTTCTGAATAGCTCCCTCTACGACAAAAGCGATATTTCTATTTTTATAAAGGAGTTTTAGAACTAGTGACCTCAAATTTTCATTTTTTTAATAAAGGAGTTTTAGAACTTGTGACCTCGAATTTGTTATTGTTATGTTATGATTTAAACGGCTCTGAAACATGAAACCTAAAACATCTACATGAGCAACCCACTCAAAATCGCTTTTAAAGTTTTTAAGCAATGTATTTCAAACATGTCAAAATTAACTTAAACAACAAATTCTCAACATCATCACCTTTAAGGAGCACCGTTTAGATCAAGCTTTCCGTACTGATCATCGGTTGGATGAGTGGAAACTTTGGCTTCTAGAGATCTCTCAAGATGTGAGTACTCCTCGGCGTCAGTGTCAGGTTTTTGCTGACATCCAGGGTGGTCCAACGTTTGGTAGGTATTCATCAGATCTTCAGCGACCGCATCGGGTATCTGGTAGTCATCTATGTCAATAGACACTGCTTGCTTGTTCGCCGGTTGGCTTTTCGATAAAGTCTCTGAGGGTTCGGCGCGTATAAGATGGTCGTATGGTTCGTCTGCTCCCTCCTTTAGGGTCTCTTCGGAGTCGGATGTCGTCTTTGGCTGCCCATCTGGCAATTCGTAATCTGCATCTGCTTCATCTGTTAACTCCACTGCCCCGCATACTGCAAGGGTTGTTGGCTCGCGTGAAAGAGTTCCCTTTTCATCCGTAGTACTTTTGGTTGATTGGCTATACTCTCTTTGCTCTAAGATAGTGTAGTCAGAACTTGGTTCCAGTGTATCATACACTGGCGTCCCATCCTTGAGAGCCTGGTATATGTTCTCTGCTGCTTGCGTTGATTCCTTTGAGGCTTGTTGATTTGGAAGTTCACCATGTGGATGAATGTCACTGACATTGCTATCATCTTGACGCAGATCTTGGTATGCATGATGGTCATCTGCCTCCATATGAGTAGCTCCTGTCAATTTAGGTGAACTATTCTCAGAGGCGTCGGTTCTATTCTTTTGGAGTTCTTGATACATGCCGGACTCACTGGTCATGCTGGTTGCAGCCCCACTAACCGGTGCCCTTCCTTGTGGACTGTCAGGAACTGTATACTCGTGGTAGTCACCTCTTTCTTTGCCGGCGAATAAGACGTTGTAATCCTGCTCGCCTATCTCATTGTAAGATGTAGTATCGTCATTGTTACTATCTGTGTTCGAAGCACCAAGACCATCAACCACTGATCGACTATTCGCTGTTACATATCTCAGGGTATTGCCCGTTGCATCTCCTCCATCTGTGTTTCCACAGTCATGGTGATATGGACCGTCCACACCAGAAAAGTGGCTTCCGACGTTCTCTGGGTTTTCTGTCGCTGCTGCTGCAAGGTTTTTTCTGCCAATTGAAAGAAAGATGGAAAACTTAAAGTCAAAGTCACATTGTTGTTATTATTAGCATTGATTAGTTACACCATACTATGGTAGGTGTGCTTTCAGCCATTTTATTTCTTCTTTTAACGAATATATGTTGATTGCAGTTCAATTAGGGAAATGATGAATATTATTAAAGAGATTCATTGGTTTATTTAGTGAGAACCACCGTTTACCATACATAGAAATAAAAATGACAACAACTAATTTCAAGATAATAGGCAGAAAAATCGAGCTGTAAAACATACGACAACCCAATTTAAGAAGACACAAAATAGTTTTTAAGTGTCATTTCAACTAGCCTGAAGGTGGGGAGATGGCCATTACACTGGCGAACAAACGGCCGATATATTAGGAAAAGTGATACATTTGATGGCCTTATTTCGCGAAAATACACTGTAAAAAATAACTGTAGATTAACAGGTTTTTGACTTGTAACTGTAGATTAACAGGTTTTTTGACTTGTAAAATTACAAGTTTTGGCCGTTTTTCTGTTAATACGGTATTTTTCTAGTAAAATGGCAGGAAAATTGCTAATTTTCCTGCCATTTCAAAGAAACTCACACAATTTTCCTGCCATTTCACAAGAAAAATACCGTATTAACAGAAAAACGGCCAAAACTTGTAATTTTACAAGTAAAAAACCCCTGTTAATCTACAGTTATTTTTTACAGTGTAAGGAAGGTAAACTTGAGAAGAAAAGTGAGTGAAATAATTATGAAGGAGGGCATTTAAAAGAAAAAGAAGATACGCTAAATGTTAGATAATTGCCGTGTACCTTCTTTTATGCCAAACGGTGGCTACAATTACTCCAATCAAGACACCTAGTACGACCGTAATGGGTACCACTACTTCTGTTGCAGTACTGGTACCTATATAAAAGAGGGGGAAATGCGATGTGCCACATTAAGTCATATTCACTGTCGTAAAATATAATATATATTGATTTTTAGAATAATTGTAAGATTTAAATGATCTTTATTATCATGGCCTTCCGGGGGGAGGGGGGGGGGGGGGAGGGGGGGAGGTCGATTATCAGGAATCGTAAATAGACAAGATGATTTAGTGTCTATTCAGTTGATCTCTGACTACAGTCTCTCGATAAGTTTGGTTTTCCCTCTTTCTCTTCCTCTTTCTCTTTCCATCTATTTATCTGTCCCTCACTTCTTCGATTTTCCATTTTCTAGTTCTCTCACATTGATTTATATCATTTTGAAAAAATAAACTATGTTAGTAATTACTTTCATAACCCTTTCAATTCTTTCTTCTTCAAATAAAGTCAATCTCCCTGGAATGGGTGTTACAATAACTGTCAAAAGCTACTCACCAGAGGTCGATTCCGTTGATGACTCTTGACCATAAACAAATGTTTCAATTAACATGTTATATATTTCTACTTCAACGTTTTCCGAGACTGCGAAATGTATCTGCATTCGAAAGAGTGAAATATGTGATAAGATAGCTTCGGAAAAGAATTCACAAGCAAAAATATGGGCATTTTTAAAATATAGTTTCTATATTTAATGCAATGATCTCATTTTTCAAATTTATAGTTTTTTGTTGTTTTTGTTTCATTCAAAGACGCTTTTGTTCTTTCGACATGATGTTCGCATGGGTTGATTATTTTTAGATGATGCTTGAACACTGAAACAAAACGACAATGTCGCATGAAATCATGCTGCTTATTATAATGTAGGAAAAGGAAAACCCAAGCTTGAGGTGATAAAATCACGCATGACTGATTAAAGAAAGTTGAAAATGGCACTGACAAAGAAACCCAATTCTCAAAAAGAAGTGCATGGCCATTATATTGGACTTATTGGAAAAACAAGCAATTCACTTTAATAGTTAGCAACCCAATATTAATTTGTAAGAAAAAACCACCAAACATGTCTGTAATATACAGTGCGTATCAAAAAAAAAGTTTTGAAAAATCTGTCAGAATTTAATTTCAAAATATTCAGTAGATTTTTAATTGTAGATAAATGCCCAATAGTCTCATCTATCAAGTGCCACTAACAAAACAAATTTTCGTTCACGCTTGGGCGAACACTGAATGTTTTTGTCCAAAGTGTGAAAAATGGCTTGCGCCAAGTTGAAAGAAGAGGGAAGAATAAACCAGCAGTCCGAATAAGTACTCCCATTCAAACAAATTGCTCTTTTGCATAAATTTATGATTATGTTATGATAGTCTAGGAATTTTGTGTCACTTTTCTATCATTTTAATGATTTCATTGCTTTATGCATGAGTGAGAATTAATGATGTGTAATTACTGCAAAATCCTTTTGTCAAGAGTGTGAAAAAAATGGCCTGCGCTAAATTGAAAGAAGAGGGAAAATAGACTGATTGAGAAATTGATTGAATAGTACAGTAGATTGACTGATTGATTTTTTGATCAACAAGAAAGATTGATTTACATTCTTAATTGTATGACTGATTGATTGATTGATTGAAAATTAATTTGGCGGTCGTGATTGAATGACTGGTATGGAAATGTTTTGATGAGTTTGTGAATAATCTGTTAAATTACAGTGTGATTGATTGATTATTGATTGATTGACAGTGTTGCCCGACTGCCTGACTGGTTAATTGACTTATCGATGGTTTTGACAATTGATTGATTAATTGATCAATCAATCGATTGATTGACTGATTATTGATTGAATGATTACCTTATTGATTAACTGGTTAATTGACCGACTGACTGAATGATTGAATGATTGACTGATGCATTGATTGACTGACTGACTGACTGACTGATCTGTCGGTTGATGTACGGTATTGATGAGTTGATTGTTGATGGAATTAATTGATTTTTTGAAGATGCATCGATTGATTGAAGATGCATTAATTTGGTACTTTTCTTCTTGACTGAACGACAGGCATGTGAATTTGATGTTTCTGTGAGTTGTGAACACTGTGCTTAAAAGGTCTTGAAGTAATTACATAGGTCCTATTATTAATTCTCAGCCATGCATAAAGCAATAAAATCGTTAAAATGATAGGAAAGTGACACGAAATTCCTAGACTATCATTATGATAGTCTAGGAATTTCAACATAATCATAAATTTATGCAAAAGAGCAATTTGTTTGAATGGGATTACTTATTCGGACTGCTGGTTTAAACTTCCCTCTTCTTTCAATTTGGCGCAGGTCATTTTGCACACTCTGAACAAAAACAGTCAGTGTTCGCCCAAGCGTGTACGAAAATTTGTTTTTTGAAGGTCAGATATATTCCTGTACACACGAGCAACAAAAGAAAAAAAAAACGAGTGGAAAGGGTAGTTTTTGCTGATGAAGGCACGTGACGAGCGTGACGCTGGCCAACATTTGGCGAACATGATATGTTTTTTGAGTTCGTTTCAGTTTAGGGTACTGTTTTCCCCATCCATTTTTTTTTCGAGAAAAGGTTGGAAAACACGAAAAGGTTGTGATTTTAACGAATGGATAAAACTTGTTGAGGGAGGTTCTGGAAAACATGTTGTTACGCGTGTGTACAGCAATATATTTGACCCCCCCCCCCCCCTCCCAGGAGATGCATACATCTCTCTGATTTTATTAAATGACTTTTATTATAGAAAAGCCTACGGCATCCTCTTGTCTGTCCCAGGCCCGTAGCCAGGGTTTCTAAAGGGGTGGGTCGTTTTTGGCAAAAGTGGACCTTTTTGTCATAATTAATACGGGGGTCCGGGGGCATGCTCCCCCCGGAAATTTTTTAAATCTAGATGCTTTCTGTTGCAATTTAAGGACCCCCCTTAAATTTGAGGGGAAATTTAGGGGTTGTGAATGATGATTTTGAACACACATTTTTGAAGTCGCAGAAAAAGCGGACCTCAGCCCAAGAAGGGGGGGGGGGGGGTCGTCTGACCCCTCCTACCCCCCTCTGGCTACGGGCCTGTGTCCCACTTACGCTTAATTTGTCAGTCGTACGACTACATGATACACTCAGACGATTTTCCAGGATATCCACCTTTCGACCTTCAAAACCTGAGCAGACGAACTTCAAATCTCTTCTGTGAGTCTTCCCCATTCTTGAAATCTCGTAATTGATGGAAACCAAAACATTATCATATGAGGAGTTGTGTGTATAGCACGAGAATTCCAAAACTCCATCATCATCAAGGTATTCTGAAACACATAAAGTGGAAATACACTGTAAAATCCAGGCAAGGAAGCCAGTGTCGATCCATATTTCTTAAACTTTGTGTGATATTTCAAAGAATATGGGTGGGTGGGTAGCTTCGCGTCGCGTTTACTGGAACACCACCATTCGTCCAAAGCCCCCCCCCCCCGATTTTGCCGAAAAAAATCATATTAAACAGGAATTGTTATTTCTACAAAAACAAGTTGTATCATCGTCTCTCCTACCGACGTTTGTAAACGCATTATTCATTTTACTGCTGTGGAATCAATACAACAGTGCCAACATGATTAACTTGAAGTTGTTGTATTGTTAACACCAATATTCTAACATTCTAACAATATTCTGCTGAGGGCATAATAATATAACACCTTTTCTGCAAGGAGGTTAACTGATATGGTAGCTTTTGTCAAGGTCATTGGTATGCCTATACTACTGATTCTGAATGCAATCTATTTTTATCATGCTTATATACATGAATCACTATTAATGTTTAATAGCAAAGTGAAACCTTCCTACACTACCAAGTACATGATACAATTATAGCCTGGGCAGCGTCATCAAGTGTTTTGTCAGTGATTTTCACCGACATTTTCACCGAATTTGCTCTCAGTCAATCAGATGCAAGGATTTCAGTAGCTTATAACAGTTGTCGGTAAAAAATCACTGACAAAACGCTTGATGAAACGCTCCCCTGGTCATTATCATAGTATCTCACCATTACTATGTCCAGCATTACTCTCACATGGAAGGTAGTCTTCATAAGTTTCGATGATTTCTGTGTCGAGAATATAATGAGTGACCAAGGCTTAATGTGAAATATAATACATTTCCGCAACACGATTGAAAATGAGCCCAAGATGTTATAAAAAATGTTATATTCTTTATTTCAAATGTAAAACTCATTACGATCATAAATTATGCATTGTATATTTATACTGAATTTAAATCTAAAGTGACTTTCAATCCTCTATAGCATGATTACTGTAATCATGACTATTGAAAATATGGCAGTTTTACGTACCGATCACCTTTACTGCCCTCGCACGAATGGTGAAGTTCTTGATATTTCGAGGAGGTGAGGGAAGGCATCTGACGAATAAGATATTGGTTGATGACAAGAGATAATGCTGATCCATGGGTGGATAGTTCCCGGTCGAGATGGACAGTACATAGTAATCATAATCATGTGCTTCGACAATGATGTCTCCATGGACCTCTTGTTTTGAAACACTGAGAAGTATTCGCCATTCATCTGATTCATCTGGGTATACGATTTTGAAGAGGAAATGTCTTTCCCCATAAGGAAGGATACCAGTACTGCACGTTATGTTGCAGAACACGCCAATTGAGACTGATTGCGTGTCTAGTTATAGGAAAAGCAAAAGAGCTATGAAAACGACCTGCAGATAATGATTTACATACATATACATACATGCAGTGCGTCCTAGAAAAAAATGAACAGTTGGAAAAAGTCTCCCCAAATAAATATTTCGAAATTATTGTAGGAAAATAATGTTCATGCCTCATAGCTGAGGGTGTCTTCTATCAAATGACACCCAAAATCTGGCGTTATTTCAAGCTCGAGCAAGCAAAAGTGTGCCATAATCCAGACTTCACATGACCTTCTATTTGTTCGGCTGGTATTAACAAATTTGAGAACAGTTAAAAGTTGACAGTTGGAACAAGTCTCCCTAAATGGACATTTCAAGATATGTTCAAGAAAATTTCATACCTAGGGTCTCTCCTATACGAAAAAAAAATCTAATAAAATTTTACGCTTGATTGAGCAAAAGCCAAAGAAATGGATTTGTCCTGGCTGGTATCTGCAAAGGTTAGTCCTGAAAAAATTTAGCAATTCATTGCTAAATCAGGAAAGAATAGGCATTATTTTCTTTACATGTCCGAACATATCCCATAAAAACTTTATGGATGAAGAAATCCAGCTTTAATTAAAAACTCGTCAAAAGTAATATTTCGAAAGACTCAGGAAAGTAGTTATTTGCTCACTGAAGAATAAAAATGTTGATTGGATACGAAAGTACATACATAATTGATTAAACTAATCATGTTCCACTCAATCACCACATATTTCTGTTCAGTATTTAACAATATTTTGATCGTTCTCAAGTAAATGGCTGTAAAAAAGGTGTTCTATTTTTTAATACACAATACTTTAAAAACAAATTATATGTAATAATACACAAATACTTTAAGAATCACGTTGTACTTCCTCATTTTAGTGTGAATCTTTGCCCGACTGTTACATAATGCAATTAAAACTTTGTAATTTATCATAAAGAAACACACACACACACACACCCTCCTCAACAAACAAAAACAAAACGATGTAATATCAGAAAGTGAAAGGGTCACTACTATATGTCAATTAACAAGCGAGCGATTTAGCTTTATTTTTAAATGTATTTTAAACTTTCATTTACGCATCTTTACCTTCCTGAAGGGATTCACCTTGCATGCCTTCGGCCACCACAAAATCTCGCCTCCCATCGTTTCCGCTGTACTCGCATTCAAGTGTGCTTGGCGGAAATACTAAATACATGCACAATGCATGTAGATGGATATATAGATGAAGGAAACAAAGTGTATAAAAAGAAAATATATTTGTTGTTTCAAAATCGTAAATTACACTATCATTGGCCCAAATATCTGAAAATGACATTGACTTGTAATTTTGAATTGTCTATTATTTATAGGTTGTTTCATAGTTGTCCGCAATTCCAGCTGTTGAATCGTGTAATATGACCAAAACAAGTAAAACTCTAGGTCCTTTTCATGTTCATATTTACTAAAATGTTGGTCAATATTTTCTAAATCCTAACCCCCCCCCCCCGGCCCCCTCACAGAAGTTTCAACTTGATTTCTCTCTGTGCAGAGGTCTTTTCTATAATTCCTGCAAAATAACTTCTCAATTCAACCTTCCTAATCCTCGTACCTGAACTCCTTATACGTACATGACACAACACATTAAACACGCTTTTATACCATCAAATATTAATGGGATAGCCTTGCCCAACGACTAGGAGCCGCTCGTTTAATTCGATATGATGCGATTGCGAAATGCGCATTCGAAATAGTTCTGTACATATACACAAATGTTATGACCACAACTGAATAGGCCTAACAGTTATTCTGCGACAAGTAGGCCCAGGGTAAAAAACCAGAGATAAAACTCAAGAAGAAAAAACTCTGGAAAACCTTCGGATCCACTTTTGCACAATAAAAATTTCAAAAATGTTCACAATAAAAACAAATTTAAAATTTGTCGTGATGAAAGAGCAAGCTAGAATGACTCCTCAAACATCTTCTACCACACCCTAATGCTTGTGCCCCGCACCACCTGCGGAAAACATTCTTGCATAATCACTTCTTACTCTTGGACGACAACCCTTACCAAGCATAAGTATGCATACATTAACGAGACAAACAACATTTACCTGCTATACAAACGTAACGCAGGCAAATAATATACCGACATACCCCAAATCACATTGACAAAGCCAACACCAAACCAACAATTATACCGTCGGTGTTTTGGATCAGTGGATAAGTCCCCGGACTTCGAATCCCACCGCAGCACTAACGTCCTTTGGCAAGACGTTAAATTGGTCTGTTTGGTGTCGGTTAGGATTCATTTTGCAGATGTGAATGGGGTATTAATCCAAGTAAAACATATGTACGACTTACCCTTTTGGCATAGGCTACCACTGGGAAATAGTAACATTGTCAATATCACCAAAAATAAAACTGGTAGAACAGGTATATCCATGATTCCTTAAACTGACTTAGTTAGTAGTCCAACAAAAAATCAAAACGAACGTACTGCCATGCAAACTTATCCTCGCGCAGCAGTTGCAATGGTCATAATAGAAACATTACAGAATTAATCGTGGTTTGTCAGTGAATAGTCTATGCCTTGGAAAATCAATAGTAATGTATAAAAGCGGAAAAGGAAGTTATAAAAAAAAAGGCAATCATCCTTGCACAATCGAGTGGGTTTCGACTCAAAGGTTCTCTGTAATGCTACCGTATAGTCAGTACCGGAATAAAGAGGCCTAATTCTGTAAATCGGGATCTATATGATAATATAAATGGACTGAGCAGTCAACCATAACCATGCAGTGCAAACGTTTGTGCACAATAATCAGGCATATGTATCGAGTATTACAAATCGTATTTTCATTCTAAATACGACTAAATACGACTTTTGTTAAATATAGACTACCAAAGTGCGTCATAATCATTCACTCATCGTCCAGGTTACCAGTTCCAAACAACCGCGAAATCATTCAAGCAAAGGGCTAGTCTAGATTCTATCCGTTTTTTATATTTGGTTTATTCCCCTACGCTGCTCTTTCTCTACACTCATATCCCACACAGAGCGCGACTCTCCACTATTAAATCGCGCGATCCCCAAATTTCACCCGTCGAAAAAAGGGTGGAGATCGGTGGGGTAAAGGACTGGCTATCGTGTTAGCGTTGAGGGTGTAATAGGATCGTGATCGCGCGATACACGGAGACAGTCTAGGCAGTGGACTAGCAAAAGGCACGAGCAAGGCAAATTCAATGGGTGGAATGAATAAAAAATAGCATATGCTTTTACTGGCAGTTTTTAAGCATTTACTTGTCTCCGTATGAATAAAAAAGTAGCACCTACTTGAAAAATCCTAGGTTTCTCAGCACTTGCTAAAGATTATAGCGTCTGCTTTTTGACCTCAAGCATTTACTTATAAATATAGCATTTGCTGTGTTCCATATGAATAAAGTGCAGTAGATGGTACTTTTCCGCTAGTAGATACTTCAGATTTTCAAGGTACCTTCAGACCAGACTTGAACTTTGAAGCAGTTGGTTGTGCTCAGGAAAATGGCAGCATTTATGAACATCGGACGAAAAAAGAAGGTTTATTTGGAACGAAGGACATGCAGGGACACTAATTATCGATATCTGTACCGTTTTGAGGAGGAACATGTGGCGTGGATGGCCCAGCATTTCCTGGAAGATTCGGAGGAGACCCGTGGAGGAGCTCTGGATGTTAAACGTCAAATGGAGGTATTCCTTCGGTACATCAGCGACCCTGGTTTTCAGAGGGGGGTCGGGGAAGACATTGGAATTCATCAGACAACCGTCTGCAAAACATTTGCTAAAGTCTTGCCCCAGGTGGTGGCCAAAGCTGATATTTGGATTAAATTTCCTGGAAATTTTAATGATATTCGGCGAGCTCAGGATACTTGGCAGAGGAGGCCTACTTACAGCATGCCCAATGCAATTGGTGCAATTGATTGCACGCATGTCAAGATTTTAAAGCCTGGAGGTAGAAATGGACACGGTGATGAATACATCAGTCGTAAGGGTTCAGCATCTCTTAACGTCCAGGGAACCTGTGATGGTGATGAGAAGTTCACCAGTATTGATACTAACTGGCCAGGTTCTGTCCACGACAGCAGGATTTGGAAAAACTCTGATATCTGTCGTGTTATGAAAACTGCCCCAAGAAATGCCTTACTCCTCGGTGATGAGGGGTACGGAATTGCTCCGTGGTTGATGACGCCATTCCCCAATCCTGTTCATCCCGCGGAGAAAACATTCAACAAAGTGCATACGAAGGAAAGGGTCATCATTGAAAGATGCTTCGGCCAGGTCAAGAAGCGATTCCCAATCCTTCAAAACCGTGTGCGGCTTCAGCTACAGAAGGTACCAAGCGTCATCGTTGCTTGCTTCGTGTTACACAACGTGGCGAAATACCTCCAGGACAGAGATGACGACTTCAGTGAGCCAGAAGAAAGCAGCGATGAAGAAGGTGGTGATGATGATGATGACGATGAAGGAGCAGCTGATGTTAGGACACGTGAACGAGGTCAAGAACGCAGAGCTGCGATTGCAGAGATGCTGCACGAAAATCAGGAATAATACTAAAGGTCACTGAGGTAAGTACATTTGTATGATGTACAGCTTGCATCAGTAAAAATTAAACACGTTTTCAAGGACAGAAATGTAAACCACATTTATTTCGCCAAACCTTTACATATTTTCTTTGGCTAATATCTGCTGCTGTTGCAATCGAAGAAGTTTCAGCTGCTCAAGCAGAACAAGGCGCTGCAACTCCTGTGTTGAGAGATCCTCCGTTTCCTCAGTTTCTGATGCAAATCTCTTAATTTTCTTTTCAGGTCTCGGAGGGAGGGATTTACCATCACCAACTCTCTTTTTTGTACCGGTACTTGTCGTTGCCTCTTGTACCAGAGCCGGACAGTCAGCAGCTGGTGTGGGTTGTTTAGTGGACACACCAACGGACATTCCTCCTGAAACGACATAAAGACAATTCATTGAAAAAAATCATTGATCTTTAATATTCAAGAATGTTCTGATGGCCAGTAACAGTGATGTTCTCAGTGAAACAACTGAGGAATTTTGTTCTGTTGGTAAATAAAAGATTACAAATATTTCACCCAAATTGATATTCCTGGTGGTTCGTGAATGATGATAAGGCTACTATTTCATGATCAAGCTATGAATGGTAAGGAAAGAGGCCTACCTTTTACACAACTGAAGGATGGATTCGACTCGGCTTGGATGATATCAAGGAATACCTTTTCCCAATCCTTTACTTTCAACGGCTTGTTCCCTGTCTTTTTCATGTCGGCCTTTGACTTCACCTCTGTCTTCATGTTATTTATCTTTTTCCACGCTTGTTTTTCCGAAAGTTCGATCCCACTAAGCTGTTTGTAGCTTTCCACCAGCTCAGTGATTTCCTTAGTTTTCTTTTCCTTTATCTTTGGCAGCTGAGACTTACTAAGGAGAACTGGATGCTCTCTTAGTAAATTCACAAATGTTACCTGCTTATCAGACCCACCAGCTGGGCCTGCATCATCAGAATCCGACGACATTCTAGCCTGGCAAAATGATGTGCAGTAGTAGTCCAAGGGTTAATATTCACCAAACTGAGGACCCGTGAAAGCCCACCATGTATTTATACCCTGCAGAACGACACAGTTATTACGCAACACCACCCGCATAAAAGGGGAAGGACATCGTAACACCAATTCAAACCACAAACTTTCCCATTGAACTGTGACATCCAGGGGTTCATCAAGTGCATGCTGCTAGCATGTGCTTCAAAGTATTTAGATTCAGGAATTTAGCAAATGCTGCCTTTTATTCATAGGAAACCAAGCATTTGCTTCTACTTTTAGTACATTCTAGGCACTTAAACCTTATACTAGTAGTATTTACTATCTAGCATGTGCTATTTTTTATTCATTCCACCCATTGTTTGTCGCTGGATTATCATCACTCCATTGTTAAGCTCAAAATTGTTTGTAACCAGCAACCTTGACAACTTGGTTTGCCCCAGTCAAATTCTGCATGGGCAGTGGTGGACACGTGTCACGCAATTCTATTCATGGGGGGGGGGGGGGGGGACCTATTGTTATGTCTCCCCTGATGAAAAGAATTTCCTACATATTTCCGCCAATGTGCATGGGGAATTCCCCTCTTTAGGCATCCCCGTTGGCGAGCAGAGGTCCGCTTGAAAAAAAAAGGAGATAAATAACAAAAAAGAAGAAGAGAGGGGAAAGATGATGGAAAGGGAAAATAACATGATAAAATATCGGTCTTTCCGTCTATTTTAATACGTTTGATTTTGATTTTTTTCCCGTAACTATCTTTGACATCTGACATTTGGATGATTATTGATTCCTATCAGCCTATAGGACAGAATTGAATAGCATTTTGATCTTTCAAAAGTGTTAGATTGGACAGGACATCCTGCTTAAAACACCATACAAAGATAACGTGGGAAGATAAGCAGTGATAAGCATGATATTAAGACTCAAATGAAATCTGTGGTAATGGAATATAATAGTGAAATATAGAAACCATACAGGAAAGAGAGATGGGTATTTAATGTGTCTGTTCACTTTAAAATGGAAAATTTTCCCGCTCTCAAGTTGCATGGAGTACTGGCGGACCCCATTGTCCATTTTTCCTGTTCCTTTTTCTTTTATCTGTTTTCCTTTTCCTTGTCGTTTCGTGTTTGTTTGTTGTTCTGTAACACTGTTTTATGTTTTCCAAGTCTTCGTAGGCACAACTTGAAACAATTTTATTTTCCCTGGGGCATCCACAAATTACAAGCACTGCTTTTTAGTGGGTCCCCCACATTTCCTGAGAAATGAAGAATCTCTATTAATTCATTATAATAATTTATTTATATGTATAGTGTACTTCTACACTTAACAAGGTAAATTGAATTTGTACATATATTTTTCATATTTTCTGTAACAATATCTGTAATGCCATTGTCTTTTCTTTCTGTTGGAAATGAAATAAATACGAATTTGAATTTGAAATTTGACCCGGTCTAGTCGTTTAGGCCCTTAAATTATGGCCCGCTAAACCAGCCTGTTCAAGCGGAGTGCCATGAAAGTATTTTATAAAACATCGACTTCTTGGAAACTATAATCAGAAATAACAAGATACCCCGATATAACACTTGGGGTGTTTTGGAAATAACATTTGGGAGAGTCGCTCGATTCGCTCATTCACAAAACTTTGAAACGAGATAGTTTCAGGGAGAGCGCGTTGATAGAGAGAGTTGTGACCCGCGCACAATAAGCCTACGCGTACACGGTCTTTGTTTAAAATATGGCGGATCATGTAGCTCTCAATAGTTCCCTTTCAAATACATTCTCTATGAGAGGGAACTTTTTGAAGCTCCATCAAATGACTGACAAATCAGAAGCGACCTCCAGTGTTAGGACTCTCTGTATGGATGGCTCTGGTTTCAGGCAGCGATGACCATGAATATTTCCATAATATGTTATTATAATATTTTCATGAACATTCCATGTTAAGACAATTTTCGGGCACGTCACTGCCTTATCGCCATGGCGCCCAGCATTTAGGGTTACCTTATTTTCTATATTGAAATGAGCAACAACGAATTAAAGTGCATTTTCCTTCGCTCGTTCGCAAATCTTGGAAATGAGATAGTTTCAGGCAGCGAGGTCCGTGAATATTTCCATAAGGGTGTTATTGCAATATCCAGGCAGGTCGCTGCCATATCGCCATGGCACCCGAATACTTGTTAGGTCCACTTTCTATATTGAAATGAGAAACAGTAAAGTAAAGTACATGTTCATGTTATTATTATGTCCATGAATATTCAATGTTATGACAATTTCAGATATTAGGGTTACTTTCTATAAAAGAACGACAGCAAAGTGCCCCCCCGTTCGCTTCACTTCCTAAAAGCTTTATTAATATGAATGATTCCTGCATATGGCAACAAGATGACCGGAGATACAGCTTAACATTTCACCTATTGGTGACTAATGAAATAAAATTTTGCCATTCAAATGTACACCTTTATTTTTCTCTCGATCGCTTTGCTCGCTCGCAGTATTTGGAATCCTACACAGTGGTAGCGTATGTTTGGGCTTCACATTTGACTCACCCCCTGTCACATAATTCGGACTACGCTCGTGCCCATACCCTTCGAGGGGCACGCCCCCTCCCCCCTCCCCCACCCGCCAACCCTATTCGGTCGGTTCGCTCTCTCAGAAAGGTCCACTTTTTCCAATGCTGACCCCCCCCCCCCCCCCCCCCCCCGCAAAAATCCTAGTTACGGGCCTGCTAGGGAAGGCCTCCGATTTCCATATGACTAGCAAATCTAGTATTATATGAAAAATTAGGCATAATGGAAAATGTCAGGATTCTCATAAATTATCATAATAATTGGTTCAGCAATTATGGGCAATATGGTAACAATCTTCACGAGTTTCGGGTTCACTTCCTTTGCAATGGACTGTCTTATTCCTATATGCTCGTTAAACACTTGGACCACTTTAATTACATGAGACATTTTTGCTAAATAATAATCTAGCGACAAGTATATGTGAAATAAAGTTGTCTTAATAAGACCAGTGTCTAGTGATATTGTATGTTGTTGTTGTTGTTGTGAAGAGGGTGGGGAGGGGGGGGGGGGGGGGGGGAGGGGCTAGATAAAACAAAACCGGATATAGAATCCCACGGGGCCCCTCAAGAATACGACGGTTTCTGGGGAAACGCTAAATCCTTTAACGCTAAATAACAAAAGAGAATTCTGAATAATATTCCAGTTTCTCAATCCTACTAGAGGGCTGGTCAGACATGAAAGATAACGATAAACTATAATGTAACGATAACAATAAGAGCGGCCCCTCGAGGACAGTTTTGACTACTATGAAGCCATTTTATGTCTATCAAGTATTATCATCACCACTGCTCATATGGCTTCTGAACTAAAGTCAGATCAAAGATTTGCATCACATGTATTGGTCAACACATGTTCCAACCCCCCCCCCCCCCCCCCCCCCCCCCAAAAAAAAAAAAAAAAAAAAACACCAACAGCTGAGCGATCCCAACGAGAAGCAAAATATTGGAGGATGCTCATTAGCATAAATCATTGAGTCAGAGTCCTGTTTCATAAAAATTGTAATCAATAACAAGTTGCAATAACAGTTATAAGCTACTGAAATACTTGCTTCTGATTGGCTGAGAGCAAATTTGTGATAGATTTGTGGCAGTTGTTATTGATAATAAGTTTTATGAAACAGGGCCCAGAGCTACAACAACGATTTCCAGTGCCATTTCCACATAACAGGGAGCGACTTGGAAACGATTCATCGTTCAGATCTGACCAGCCCTGAAAAAACCCACTTCCGTCTTTAAAATCATATCAGGAATATATTCAAACATAACAAAATAAAAGGTGGGTAATTCATTTTCCAGAATGAAGAAGGCACAACTGAATATACTTTATTATTTATACAGAACGATTATGCGCATCATTTGCAAAATGTAGAATAAATGTACTTCATTCCTTTCGCAAACTTACACGATATTCCTCGCAACTTTGCACAGGTTTACCCTGATAGCAGAAAGTGGTAAAATTTACGTGATATTTACGTCGTGGTTTTCGTCTTTTTTACGTCCTGTAATTACGTCAATAAGACGACAACTTGCACCAACGCAAGACGTCAAGAGGACGTCTTATTTTGACGTCATCTGTACACTGTAAAACTGAAGTGCTGTATATAGCACTTTTTGAAGGCATGCATAGGGACTGCACTCAGAGTGCTATTGAATGCACACAGCGTGCTATTCCAGCACTTTCACGGGAGCTGGACCGGCTCCTTAAACTGCTAAAAAAAAAAAAAAAAAAAATGATTTGGGCGAGCTTCGAACCAGGGTCCGCTGATCAAGAATTGCTGGCATTACCGCTAGACTAACTCACATGGTACGATTTAGAGCAGATCATATTGTTACATAGTGAATTTACGACACCACATAGTTCATGTTATCTACTTGACTCCCATGACTAAACTGGATTGCAAGAAGCATTCGTTAGTCCATCGGTAACGTCAGCGCCTCTCAATCAAGCGGAACCTGGTTCGAGGCTCGCCACGGTCACATTTTGCTGGTAAATTAGCACACTACACGTGCTATAAACAGCATTTCAGGTGCAGTCACTATACATGCCCCTAAAAGTAGCACTTTAGTTTTTACAGTGTACAAGACGTAGAGATGACGTCAAAATAAGACGTCCTCTTGACGTCTTGCGTTGGTGTCGTCTTATTGACGTAATTACAGGACGTAAAAAGACGAAAACAGCGACGTAAATATCACGTCATTTTTAACACTTTCTGCTATTAGGGAAGAGGAATGAAGACGTACAGATGACGTCAAAATAAGACGTCCTCTTGACGTCTTGCGTTGGTGCAAGTTGTCGTCTTATTGACTTAATTACAGGACGTAAAAAAGACGAAAACCACGACGTAAATATCACGTCATTTTTAACACTTTCTGCTATCAGGGTAGTAAACATCCTGTCGATACTGTCTATGAAATTTCAAGGTCACAATTCTATAACTCATTTGTAAGAAATGAAAATCTTGTCTTTTTGTCGCTGAAGGAGCTATTCAGAAGTCAACGCTACTACATGTCCTAGTAACGGTTAAAATAATTGTTGAAATTACGAGATTTCTTTTCGAGTAGAAAAAAAATTTATTACTTATTCAAAAGCAAATAATAATCATATTCACATCCGAATAACTGTTTCCAATTATAATTCATGTGAAATTTAATGCATAATCACGCAACTTCAAAATTTAAGGCTGCAAAAGGGATGAAATAGTTTCAAGTCTAGGATGCTGTCTTCCGGCGCAGAATAAAAACAACAACAAAACCCCTATCATATTCACATGATATACAAAGTAAAGGGCATGAAGAAATGACTAAGGTATGGAAACTGCCCCCTATCCATATGATGTGTTTAAAAAAATTATAAGACTATTTGACAGTCACATTCATGTGGTTACGGGTCTTGTTATTAAGACCTCAAGCAGGCAACGGCATAATAGTACGAAACTCAAGAGATTAATAACAAAACGAGACCCTGGATAATATACATGTAGATATAACATGTCTTTGCAATTTTCTGTAAACGTGTTAACAGAGCTCTTGACATTTTTGAGAAAAATATTTATATACATTATCAATGTTGAAAATCTTCCTGAACAGACTTTGAGAACATTTAGAATTACAGTTATCTGGATAATCTTAAAGGTATTTTCCAGACTCGGTTTCTTTATCATGCTTATCACGTTTATTAGTCATTGTTAGGTACTTTATGTACTTTTACATGTGTGAAAAAAAATTACGCATTGGAATAGTTGACATAGTCTTCTTGGGCTGATTTGAGAACAGCATATTCAGAATTACAGTCATATTTACGCAGAGACTGGTAGGAATTGTCCTGGTCTCTAGCTCTGCTATCAGGTTCTTGACATGCTTGAGAAGCATCTGTGAGCACGTCAGCGTGAAGAGCCTGGTAGGTATTTTCCATTGCCTGTGCCGTAGCATTGGTCAGACCTTTACCCGGGAGTCTGGCATTATGGTGAAGGGACGTGTATGTGTCATTGTCCTTTCGTAGCTCTTGATAAGCTCGGTCCTCTGAGTCACTTGGACCTCCAGCATTCTGTTGGCAAACCACTGCTTCTTGTTCCACATGCCTAGCCTCACTGACTAGAGTTCCATTGGGAGGACCTATTTTTCGATCTGTTAAAAGCTCCTGATAAGTATTATTGGTAGTAGGTCTCTGATCATTGGCTTTAGACCTCCGCTCTTCACCCTCTGGGAGGTTGTACTCATGATAGTCATCCTGCTCTTTAGTTCCGAACAAAGTGCTGCAGTCCTGTTTTACCTCGTTGTAGATGCTTTCGTTGCCTTCCGTAGTATGTGAGATAGACGCGATATGATTGCGTAGCTCCGAATATGCGTGTTGCTGGACGTCCTCTGAAGTTCCGTTGACTGTTGCAGAAGGACTCTTTCTAGAACTGTCGAGATCTGCATACTCATGCTCCTCACAACTGTCGTTCTGAAATGTAGGGTTCTTCACACTGCCGTCTATACTTTTGGATCGTGCTTCCCGTTCTGATGCTGGTGATTTTCCCCTGGAAATGACGGGCAAAGAAAAATGAAGTCAAAGAGTTGACTTTAATAACACATTTATAAATATTGGTCTATGTTGGAATTAGACAATCGAAAATGTATGAATGGAAATGTGAACACCCCCAGCAAAGGAGTTTATCTCTATCAGTACGTTTAGAAATAAAAGTCAGATAATTTAAACTCTACTGAAAAGTGATAATTCTTTTGATACCTCCTTTTGTACCAGATTACTGCTGTTATCCCGGTGATGAGGATGACGATGAAGAATACCACAACGATGGCGATTATAGTGTTCTTCGTGCCTTTACAAACACAAAACAAAACAAAACAATAAGCTTAGAAATTGGATACAATTTCCAAGTATGTTTTTTTTTAATGTTTTTAAATCAAGGTGTATAATTAATGAAAAGGGAGAGAGAGAGAGAAAGAGGGGAGAGGGAGTAAACACGTATACAATCATGACAAATAAAGATGTTACCAACGATGGGTACAGAAATATGTATAAAATTATTTCACACACATATACACACACCCACACACATCCACCCCCACACACATTGATTTGTGGGGAACTTTATTGTTTTCTCCTATTGTATTTTGTACCCCACAAACACTTCTATTGTATTTTGTACCCCACAAGCATGACTGAATAAAGGCCATCACTCACACACACACATACTTGTGTGTCTTTCCCTTTGTTCTCTCTATTGTTCAAATAGCCACACAAGCAGCAAAAAAAGCCACACAAGCCTGACGGAATAAAGGCATCTATTGTGTTTGACTGTCCAATTAGTCACGCAAGTACACCTCTGTTGGCACACACATGCCTGCGCAGTGCGCACACCCACACACATTCATGTGGCATGCAAGTTTTGTTTAAACTCTCAGATATTTCCTTTCATAATTAGAATATCAGGACATTTCAAGAGCAATCATTACACTATCAATACCTGTGGAGAGATTTTCATCCTGTGACATTTCGTATTTGGTTGTAGGAGACGATGTACCATCAGTCGACGCCACCTGACGGTGTATTACCAGCTGAACATTGCTAATTTGGACTAATCCAACCCCTCTTGCTTGAAAGTTTATCTTTTAATGAAACAAAGAGAGATTATTTATGTTTATGGTTATGATAATTGGTGATGACGACTGATTATAAAGTACGATTAGCGACCTAATCTGATGGCCAAGAAACAGAAAGTTATTCATGCAGGCAAAGCAATCACGTCGCCTACGGCTTTCAGTCCTATCCGCCGGACTTTGTAATGGGAATGAATGCTTTACCAAAAGGCACCAGGCGTCGAATTGGTTACGAACCTGATACACTTAGGTTACGAGACCTTCCACTGACCTATCACGGTACACCATGCATGGTACTCCCTCCATAACCTTAATAGTAAACCATTATTAAAACATTGTTTTTTCCGATTGAGTCCTAGTTCTGCACGATTTCCATAAATGGAAAAGACGACATTTAATCGCACGTATTTCAAACAGGAAGCAGACATCTGTCATGATATTAGGCGTTTTATTTCTGTAGTCAAAAGTCATTTTGATTTCAGGTTAAGTATATCAGAATACACCGTGAGAAACCATGGTATTAATTAAAAGTTGATAACACGACCCAGAGAATGCTCTAAAACCTGTTTTATTACACAATCAGACAAAAAGCCATGTAACGAACTTGTAATAAAGTGGTTGTTATCTATATCTTCCAGGATCCCAACCAAATTCATTGATTTTACTTCAAGTACATGTGCACCGGGAAATAATAGCAAAGAGAGAGAGAGAGCGAGAGATACCGTTGGAGAAAAAAAAATGTTGGTGCAAGATCACACGCTTACCAGCGAAACACCACTTTCACTGAAGGAATCACTACATGATACGTTGACCTGAAGACCTTTTTGAGAAAACGACTGATCGTTGGTAGGTAGACATTCACTTATGTAATTGCCTTTCCATGTCGTTGTACTTTCCTCCTTGTCAGTGCCGAGGTACGTCTTGATGGTGTAACTGAATTTGAGTAGAATGGCGCCCTCGTTGTCTATATTGGCTGGTATAGTGCCTTTGAATGCAATACATCCTACATGGCTTGTATTGCTGCCATGGTAACCTGTAACAAGGTTTGATATTAGAAGGTATTTTGAACATAATGACGTTTTAATACATGTACTGTTTATATACTCTTTAATAGTTACATAATCTTCAGTGCATTATAACCAAGTGTGAAGAAGTTTTACCGTCACCATGGTCACAAAAAATCCCTTGTTAGTGCGTACGCTCTTTAGGTTAATAGCACTGATGTGTATGCGAGTTAAATGAATAACGCAGGCTATTAAACTAATTAATTAATGCGGACAGTCATGTGCACGACATTATTTTTTAAAGACCTGGTCAGGGAAAGGTCATAAACAACAACAACAACAAAAACTGCTCACCTCGCTCCCTTTCGCAAATGGAACCGCCCCGATTGGGACAGCCCCGGTCATTCCAAATATAATTCATCCGACGACTCATCTGAAAGCAGTTTCCTCCGTTGTTGATGTCATCAAAATTAGAATAGGTGATGGCGGATCCATCCATCCATACCTGTTCGCCATCCCCATTCTTTTCAATTCCGATCCAGTAATTCCGCAGAGGAGTGATGCTGGCAGCTGTAAAAGCCAGGAACGCCTGTTCTTCTCTGCTCTCGATGTAGACCAGGTGATAGCCACTAATGGTTTCGCAGTCCCTTTTAGCTGTGGGAAGAATCCAGTGGTTTGTGCTGAATTGATAGCAAGAGTCCTCGAATGTGTACAGTTCATATCCACACACTATGGTGAAGAAGAAAGAAATAGAGAGAGAGAGAGAGAGAGAGGAAGAGAAAAGTACGTAAATTAGTAAACAAATCTTCTAATACCTATGATGACATTACACACAAAAAAATTTGTGGGACTTCGTAAATATATTTAGCATGATATTCTGTTTCAATTATTTTGTAGAAAACAAAAGTACAAAATGGAACTTTAGATTTAGTGCATCCATGGAAAGACAATCATACATATTAAATACCAAGTTTGTTTGTAGAAAATTCTTAAAAGACCATGAAAACAACCTTGTTTCTCTTCGATCTCGTTGAGAAGAAAACTTAATACCGCTATTAAAGTTTGGACGTTGAACCACGAATTTGTCACTGTTGAGCTAATGCAGCTAGCAACGGGGTCAATTTGTAGTGAGGTTAGTTTATTATTCAGATCATTTCTTCCCCAGATTTAGATAACATTTATTGTCCACAGGATTAAATGATTTCTTTAAATATTTTTGACAGTCGGAAATGTTGATATGAACTAAATCTGATGTTGCTACTGCGCTGGAGTCCAGGAATGATACATTTCTGGTTCTTTTTGGTCAAATTATTTTGGTTTTAAAGCAAAGATGAATTCATGTTTGCAATTATCATGATTACCACCCCAGAAAAAAAGTGTAAAAAATAAATGAATGTGTGGTGCCAGTGGTTACACATCGCTAAGAGGCCTTTCACACTCACTTCTGGACCGCTCCAAGTTAGAGCGCTCCAGAGGAACGGTTCTTGAAGAACGCTTCGTTTGCTTTCACACTCACCGCATTTTTTATGTCTCGAATCGCTCAACGAGTCAAAGTGGTCTTGTTGCTATGGCAGCTCAGATCAGCGGCTCAAATTTTTCGCGCGGAATTTCGCGCGGTATCAAATCGCTCGCTCAATGTATCAAATCACCCATTGATTTCCCGCGCCACACACACTCACTTCCGGTTGAAGTACGCTTTAGGATCGCTTTGCTTTCACACTGACACGTTGGAGCGCTCTAACGAGGAACCGTTCCTCAAGACCACCTCGCGAGGTGGTCTTCTGGAGCGCTCCAGAAGTACGCTTCCTGGACCACTTGAGCATTCACACTCACCTGGGAACCGCTCCAGAGGAACCGTTCTTAGTTAGAGCGCTCTAACGAAGTGAGTGTGAAAGGGCTCTAAGACACAGAGAGAGAGAGAGAGAGTAAGGGAACAGGATATTGCATGTACTTGAATAATGTCAGAAAATCTTACCACTTTCGTTATCCCATCTGTTTCCTCCACTAATAGATGGTATTGTGCACTCTTGATAACTAACAGCCATGTTCACTGCATCTAAATAAATAAGGGGGAGATGAAATACACTCAGAATAATTTCTTTGCCCATTTGAATTGTTTACGACGAAAATAAAATTACGTTCTGAGCCAAACAGAAACGTGGTCCTATTTATTTTAACTATACGTAATTGTAAAAGAAATCTGTGGATATAGCATAATTTGGAACAGTAATCTTGATCCGCTGTTCGTACATCACATGCAATGCAGCATATTAAACACCTTCTGTTGTGTGGAGAAATTAAAAGGGATTTAGTAACGTTGACAAATATGAGCTGTATGGCCCTACATACGATCAAGGTATGTCATGTGTAAAAATGAAGACATGAACATGCACCTCCAAAGCAACATCATGTGCTTTATAAAAGTAAAAACATAGAAGTGACCGGAAATGCCAGACTGTTTTCACCATAGACTGATGTGTTATACTAAAGTGTACCCCAGTACGGTTTCATAAATAGTGGTATTTAGTATAACAATGTCATATGTTTCAAAACCTTTATATTCATGTGCGTTAATTTATTTATTCTTCTGAACATCATTATAAAGCACAGACGCCAAAATTCAACAATTATTAAATCAAGCTTCCACAAAGATACCAAATCCCCTTTAAAGATAAAGTTGAATTTTGGTCATGCGATTATCTGTCTCAAAGCATTTGGGAAAATTGATCATGTCTACAAAAGAATTGTTTTATACTGTGACGTTTTGGAATCATCAAAATGATAAGAAATAGTTGTTGTTGTTGTTAGTAGTAGTATAATAGTATTCTTTTTCTTATTATGAGTCTAAAAAAATGTTTTTATCATTGTCATTAAGGTGTTACTTTGAATCAGTATGAACATTGTTGGAACTGATTTTCAAAGCTTTGATAGAGGCCTGATAGAAATGAAGCAAGGCTAAAAAAAAAAGAATATTAATGAAATTTAATACTAACTTTTAACCAGGATGGCTCGCACGTTGAAAATAATATCTTGTGACGGAGCAGAATCTGAGACTCTAGCGTCCATGTTGACTGCATGATACGACGATATAAAAGAGTCCCCATCAGTGACGAAGCTGTTAACAGAGAACACATACGTGTTGTTGCTCTCAATTTCATCTGTGGCTCTAAGCATGTTGTGAACATCATAACTTGGTACCGTCAGGAGAACCTGCGACCCGGGAGGTGCGGCAATAGTCCAGTTGTATTCGTATTCAAAAGATGGTTTGATGGAAACCAGCGTGCAATCAATGTTCGTTGTGACGTGATTTGTAAGATTGATCCCGAACTTACCTGAAGAAAAAAATAAATAAATAATGGTATGAAAAAATGTGTTACATTCATCTGTTTTTTAAATTCATTTTTACAATTCACGTGATTGGTAAGATTGATCAGGTTGTTCCCTGAAGAAATAACGTAATAATGCAATAAATGAGAGTATGTAAAATGTTTTAGATTCACTTTTCCATTCATTAATTTGTGCATCCTTATTTTAAAATCTTTCCTCAGTTAGTCTACGTGGTGTATACTATATGATTAGGTCTGTCTTCTTTCCTACTCTCGCTCTCCTCATCTCTCACTCTCATTATTTTCTTTGCTGACAGCAACAACTAGTTTTGAAGGTGGCATGAACCTAGCAGAACTTGAACAGCGCAATTTACAGTGATTGCTAAATTAAGATTATAATTTTAAAATTAATTGCATTTTATTTTGAATTTTGAAAAAACAGTTCGTTTGAATAATATGCAAATTTTGTATTTAAAACTATTTATATTTGACTTGGCATTGTGGAAAATTGTGTGAAGGCACTTTCTAAGCTTTTACAAACTAGAATGGGGCATGATGGGAAAGTGAGAGGCACAGACACTTATCAAATCCTGTTAAAAGATGGCGCTATTTAGGAGCTCCAGTCACAGAGAGCCCGGCCAACTTGGTTTCAGTTAGGTACAACATGTCGTATATTCCTTTATTACTTGCTTGCCTAACAAAGTATCATGCCGCCATATTGTTACCCACTGAAGCAGATTTGGCCAAACTCTCTACATACGGCACTGGCTCCAGTTTACTGTCACTTAAAAACACCCAATCACACACACACACACGCACACACATTTCTGTCTCCATCAGTACCTCTCTTCTGTTTCTCTCATCATACGCATACGGGTAATTTGTCATTCCGTTGTACAAATAATATATTCAATTCTCTTATTTTATATCCATACGTTTCTCATCGCTCTCTTGTATCCGGGGACTCAGTTAGAATTTCATTGGCTCACCTGTCTCGATGTGATTGAGAGAGCAACAGTCAGGTGACGGATGTAAAGATGTATAACCGTCGTCCGTGCAAGTCCACACAGTATCAGTCGAAAGTAACACATCGTTGTTGTTATACGTGGTAACGTGACAAATGTGGGTCAATTGCAATGTATCTAAGGAATGCAAATATAGGTTTTAAAAAATCAATAACTAATTAATGAATACATGTATTTCCACTGCTACTATCACTATTATTATTACTACTACATGCACTACTACTATTACCAGTACTACTACTACTACCACTATTACTACTACTACTACTACTACTACTACTACTACCACCACAACCACTTCTACTACCACGTGTGCTGCTAAACTTCGAGTTTCGAGTTTCGAGTTATTATCGTAGAAGTAGCAGTAGTTATTGTAGAAGTGGTAGCAGTAATAGAAGTAATAGTGGTAGCAGTAGTAGTAGTAGGCCTAGTAGTAGTAGTAGGCCTAGTAGTAGTAGTAGTAGTAGTAGTAGTAGTAGTAGTAGTAGTAGTAGAAGTAGTAGTAGTAGGCCTAGTAGTAGTAGTAGTAGTAGTAGTAGTAGATGTAGTAGTAGGCCTAGAAGTAGTAGTAGTAGTCGTAGGCCTAGTAGTAGTATGGAATACCCTTCCTCAAGGGATTAGAAATAGCAGTTCTGTTGAAATGTTCAAAATTATCTTAAAAAGTATCTGTTTAATTTGGCCTATAATTGATTACAATTACTTTTCATGTCCGTACCTCTCCCATTGCACTTTTGCTTATTTGTGATGTATTTCATCTTTTACACAAGTTGCGCCTTGAGCATTTGATCATCAAGTGTATTCGGGGCCTTATAGTAGTAGTAAGCCTAGTAGTAGTAGTAGTAGTAGTAGTAGTAGTAGTAGTAGTAGTAGGCCTAGTAGTAGTAGTAGTATAGTAATAGTAGTAGGCCTAGTAGTAGTAGTAGTTGTAGTAGTAGTAGTAGTAGTAGTAGTGGTGGTGGTGGTGTGTTGTTAAACTTCGAGTTTCGAGTTTCAATGTTAAATTTTCAGTAGCTGATAATTGGTAAGTGTAAAGCCCATGATAGCTCTCCTTCATGCAGTCACTTCTTCATAACAATCGCAATAGCAGTATTAAGTTTTGTGATTGAATTAAGAAAAGGGTGTAGAGCCCTTAATATTGGCAGCAAAACGATATTAGTAATCGGGCAAGAAAGACGTAATTCGAAAATGGCGAGATTTCAAGTTACGTCTTTACTGCCCGATTTCCAATATCTTTTTGCTGCCGATATTAAGAGCTGTACAAATTTTACACAATTTCAATCACAAAATTTAATACTGCTATTGCCGTAAATCTCCAATTCCATGACAAAGTTGTAACTTGAGCTTTTGCCATTTTCGAGATATGAAACTCGAAATTGTTCAGTTTTCGAGTTACGTCCTTCTTGCCCGATTTCATATAATTTTTTGCTGCCAATATTAAGGGCTGTACTCTCTTTTCACAATTGAATCACAAACTTTAATACTGCTATTGCCGCAAATTAAGCTACAATTCAATAACAAAGTTGTAACGCGAAATTTCGCCATTTTCGACTTAGGTCTTTCTTGCCCGTACAAATATCTTTTTGCTCTTTTCACAATTCAATCACAGTACTTAATACTGATATCATGGGCTTTAAAGTTACCAATTATAAGCTCCTGGAAATTTAAACATTTGAATTTAAAACTAGAAACTCGAAACTCGAAGTTTAGCAACACACCACCACTACTACTACTACTACTACAGCAACTACTACTATTGCTACTAATTCTACAATAACTACTGCTACTTCTACTACTCCTATTACTAGTATTGCTGCTACTACAACAACTATAACTACTACTCCTAATACTACTACTACTACTACTACTACTACTACTACTACTACTACTACTTCTACTGCTGCTGCTGCTACTACTACTGCTGCTGCTACTACTCCTTTATTACTACTACTACCACTAATATTACTACTACTATTTCTACTACTACTACTACTACTACTACTACTTCTTCTACTACTACTTCTGCTTCTACTACTACTACTACTACTACTACTATAATTATTATTACTACTGCAACTACTATATACTACTGTTTCTACTACCGCTACAATAACCACCACCACTAAAACTACTACTACTATACTACTACTAATACTACTGCTACTATTACTTCTACTTCTACTACTACTACTACTACTACTACTACTGCTACTACTACTTATATTACTTATACCACCATTTTTATCTTCCTACTCGAATACTGCTGCTGCGTGTTGCTGTTGCAAACTGTTCAGTTTGCATATTTGTATATTTAAGCTAAACGTTGAATACTTAGATAGTTAAATGACTCAGAATAAAACCCATTAAAAATGCTTGCTAAATGAAAATGAAAAAGGCTCCAACGAGTGCTTGTTTTCAGGAGGTATTGCCTGCGACGGATAGATATATACATGTTCATGTCATCCTTCCCTTGTTCACTGTTATTATGGACATGTTTACCCAATCATAAAATGTAGCTGACGGGGGAAATATGATGACCGTCTTTCTTATTTCACATAGAGCATGCAGTGCTGATAGAGTCCAATATTCGTAGATCTGTCCCTTGTCATTATTGATATTGCAAATACGTATATATGAACTTTCAAGAACACTATTAAGAAGCATCTATGGCAGCACTGAACAAAAATTTAGGTTAGAGCCTGGCTCTCACGAGGCGTCATTTCGCTTGCGTCAGTACCTGCGCTAATCGAGCTTGTGATGCAATGAGCCCATACGCCAGTTATTGAAAATTATCGTTTGCCCTGTTCATTTTGCAGTCATTTTTAAAACCATAAGCGCAAAAGATCTTACCAGCCACTGACGCGGTCCTAACGTCAACAAATAATTCCTCGTGCGAACCGGTCTAAACCATGCATAAATGCAATTGGCTAAGTCGTTGGCTTACCGCAATTTGGTGTCGAAATCGTGCTCGATCTGCTAAAGCACGTTTGCCCTAAGATCGGTAACGATAGGAATACATTCAGCAGCACCAGGGTTCTTCTACTAGTCCACTCCATTGTACTTCTGCTGTGCTGTCTTTTTGTTTTACATCTACGAGAACTTCCTCTTTACTCACACATTTTAAAAGACAGTCCAATGAGAAGGGGAAACCTGGAGTTGACGCACACACACACTCGCAAACTCACATCCCTGGTCATATACTGGAACACATTATTATTATATATTTCTTATATATATTTCTGAGTAAACAATTATTCTACTCAGTTCCCTTTTAGATCGGAGCAACGGTTGATGGATCATTGCCTTTACACAACGGGTAAGCGAACTTACCATTGATAAAAAATATTATATCCTGGTTTAGTGCATTCCAAATATATCGCATTGGACGACAATCTATTATAATTTAGTCCTGGGTAACTTTTGATTTGGCGTGACCCCACCATAATCACCGTAGGCGTAATGGAAAAGAATAAGCATGATGAGGGAGAGGGAGAGAGAGAGAGATAGAGAGAGAAAAACAGAGAGAAAGAGAGAGAGAGAGACAGGCAGAGAGGAGAGGAATTGGAAAGAATTTGAAGTATTGATAAGCGAGAGAGAGAGAGAGAGAGGGGGGGGTGGGGATGAAAAATAGAGACGGAGACGCTGACGGAGAGAAGGCAGAGTGATACATTTTTCAAAGGCATGAAAGACGGAGGAAAAAGGAGTAAAAAACAAGACTTTGTTCTCACACCAATGTGCTAAAATTCTTTCAATGATTGCAAATTCATGAGTACGCACACCTCTTCAGTTATGAACCATACTCTTCCTGTCATTCTCTCTTTCTCTTCCCCGTCTCTTCTAATTCTTCTACTTCTTTCTCCCCCCCCCCCCCCCTTCAGTCGCTCTTCCTTAGCCACGTAGGTAAGAATATTCAATCTTAGGTCATTATCTTGTGCATGTTGTGTATGCTATGTGTCGTGAAGTTCCATAAAACCGAGTCAGCGTGGGCATTTCATTTATTCATCGACTATTTTAGGCTTAACGAAATATTTTAATGAGCAATATCATACGGATAACGCTTACCCCAGTTGTGCACGTTATGATACTAGCACCAACTGTGGTACACACATACTTAAATGAATTATAAAGTATAGTCTGGATATTGAAATATTTTAGATTCTGTTTTGTTGGTTATGGCAACCCTCTCAAAATGGCCGCCATCAGGGCACTAATTTACGTACCAAATACGCTGTAAAAGCACATTTAACATTTTATTTATTTTTATTTATTTATTCTTTTTCCGTTTCACATAAACAAAATATAAAGAAACATGACATAAAAAATATAATACAGCAAAGTTTTTCGAACATGTGTCATATAGAGTACATGAAAATATCATAATTCTTGAAAAAGGATCAGCAACATAACAACACTTTAGCTTATAATAAGTGTAAAACGGAGGGACTTGCCAGAAAGAAGCAAAGCTTGTACGAGAGGCAAGCCCCTGAACTTAGTTTCAATACGTTTTAATCCAGGGGAAAATGTATAATGAACACATAATATATACAAGATATAAGAAGTTATAAAAGTATAACTAATAACAAATATAATAACAGGGGGCAGAAAGAGAAGGTGCAGGTAATTATGAAAAGACAGACTGCAGAGGTACGTGTATGGAACGTCAGGTCGTTAGGCATGCTTATATGATTTCAGTTTTTAAGAAAATGTTATACGAAGGTATAATATAGGTATGGATATGTTATAGTTAATTATGTATTGACTTGACCTGTTACTGTGAGTATTGACAGATTAACATTTTTTTAAGCATACGTTTAAAAGCATTAATACTAGGGGATTCTTTAAATCATGAGGCAGAGAATTCCAGTATGCAGATCCAGAGTAAACAAATGAGTTCTTTGCAAATAAAGTTCTTGTTAATGGTAGATGATAGTAGTTTCGTTGTCTAGTTGGGTAGTAATGTATAGAAGTATTCTTGCGGAACATATTAGAAAAAATTGCGGGGAGATTGTCTTTACTTAATTTGTACATGAATTGGCCGAGTTGGAAAAGATATATGTCATTTACTTTCAGAATATTGTTTTCAAAGAATAATATATCGGTATGTGATCTAAATTGCGTTTGAAATATTATTCTTAGAGCCTTTTTCTGCAAAAGTAATATCCGGTTTAATTGTGTTTTTATTGCACATCCCCAAGCTATAATTCCATAATTAATATATGGAAAGATCAATGTGTAATAAAGTTTCAGCAATGTTCGAGAAGGAAGAAAATGTTTGAGTTTATTAATGATTCCGATATTTCTAGAAATTGTTTGGCATGTGCTGTCGATATGAGGCTTCCATGATAATTTGTTGTCAATAAGAACTCCTAAAAATCTTGTTATAGAAACATTATCAAGAACATGGTTATCAAAATGTATACTGCCCGGTAAACTATTGATTTTATTACTAAATAACATGTAATTTGTTTTCTGGAGATTAAGTGAAAGTTTGTTTGACTTGATCCAATCGGTCACATATGTCAATTCAGAATTTACAATTGTAATAAGTTGATTAACATCTGCATGAGAAAAGAAAACATCAGCGAAGAGTATGAATGACAGTAAATTAGAAGATTTTTGTATATCATTAATGTACGTAATGAAAAGTAGAGGGCCAAGTAGGCTACCCTGCGGCACGCCACAAGTAATTGGAAGAGTAGAAGAATTGCAATTGTTAACCGATACAAATTGAGTCCTATTAGTGAGGTAACTCCTGAACCACTCCAAGGCCTTCCCTCTAACTCCATAATGACAAAGTTTATGTAGAAGAATATCATGGTTTATGGTATCGAAGGCCTTGGAGAAGTCCAGGAAGATACCAACAGTGTGACAACCTTTATCAAAAGAATGTGATGGAGGGGTAATTCGATATAATGGATTCTGATATGAATAATTCAGAGATGAATCATTGAGTTGCAAAAATGGTTGAAGTGTTTAGGAAACGAATGATTATTTTCATCGGTTTATAAAACTCGTCATATGATATCATAATTATCATGTATAGACTAAAAAAAAAAAATGTTTGAGATATGATATTTTAAATTTTGTTTTCTATGGAAATAAAATCTTTATTTATTGTTCATTTAATTTCGTGTGCAATGTGTCATTGTAGTCATTCGTTCCATTAAATGTTTGGTGAAAGTGAGTGTATATAATTATATTTAATTTAGTTAGGAGCGTGGCTAGTACAGTATATTGAATGAAAGTCACTTTTGGCTTCTAAACCCCTCAAAAAAAGTTCTGCAATTCAAGTTTAGACATTTATATCTCTCTAGTAACTGTATGATCATCATCAAGTTTGATATCATTGTAAAGCTTGTTTATTCACCTTCACAATGATACCACATTTGTATTGATTATGTAATCACGGAATGTGCAGTGCACCTAAATATAGGGCAAAGTAAAAAGTGAAAAGTTGCAGAATGCATTGTTATTGTTCGCACTGAGTTCTTACTGGAATGAAAGGTTTTGTTTCTTTGTTTTTGTTCCTTTTGGTTTGTTTAATTTTGTATTAGGTGTGCATGTTTCTGCTGTAATCCCTTGTTTGGTGGACAAATATTGTTTTCAGTGATTTTGAAGTGGAATTATTTTTAAGATGGAATGTGTTTTAATCAGCAACTGATTGTGATAACATTAATATTGTGTTTTGGTTTCATGCAGAATATTGCAAGTTTCCACCTTAGCAGTACACAACTGCGGTGGGGAAAAAAGTCTCCCCTCAGCAAATTATCTCATTTTCAGCCATGTAACCCTATCACAGAAACATAAGCAACACAAACTCTCCTCTTCTCTTGAAATGCCTTTCACTTCAACAAACACATTCCCCTTTCTTGATGTGAACTCATGTTCTTTAACTCTCTCTCCCCTCTCTAACGAAACAAAAACAAACACAAATACACAAATTTGCAAATGACAAAATGTTTGGCACATTTTATTGAGTAACATGCACATCAAATGTGGAACAGCAAAGGATCAGAAGTTCAGTAGCGAGTAGAAGATCCGAATACAGCTACGACAGCCTGGCACCTCCTCCTCATGCTTGTCACCAGCCTGGTGATGCGTTGCTGTGGGATGAGGTTCCACTCTTCGATAAGGATCTGTCGCAACTCAGCCAGTGTAGTGTGATCTGTCACTCTGGCGCGTACAGCACGGCCAAGCTGGTCCCACAGGTGCTCGATTGGGTTCAAGTCAGGGCTGTTCGCAGGCCAATCCATCCTCGTCACTACCTCCTCCTGCAGGTATTCGGTGATGATCCTTGCTCTGTGTGGGCGGGCGTTGTCATCTTGGAAGATGGCGTTTGGTCCAAGATTGCCCATGTATGGGATGACCTCTGGCCGAAGAATGTTGTCTCGGTATCTCTCTGCTGTCAGGTTTCCATCAACGATGGTAAGCTGTGTCTTTCCCTCAGCAGATATGCCACCCCACACCATAACACTGCCTCCTCCAAACGCTGTTACCCGGTCGATGCAATAGACAATAGCCAAGATAGCCATTCAATTTGCAACTTTTCACTTTTGACTTTGCCCTCTATTCAGGGGTGCTGTGCATTCAAGGATGACATAACCATTACAAATGGGGCATGGATGTGAAGGGGGATAAATAACCTTTCCAATGATCAAAAAATCAAGAATGATTAAAAAGCCGCCAAAAAGATATCAAGGCTCAAACTTGAATTGCAGAACTTTTTTTGAGGGGTTTATAATAAGAGGATGATTAGTTTGACGTTCATTGTTACATAATAAACTGTTGCTTGAGGCTGATGCTGTGTAATTTGTAATTTTAATCATGTTAGTACAGTGCCCTCTTGCGGTGGATGACATTGATCTTCATACCAGATGACTGAATCAGAGTCATCTGTACACGAGTTCTCGATTTATTTTAGGTCAGATTTCTTTAAATCTAGATGATGACTACGAAGATACGTGTAGTACCATTTCTGAGCTTGTGTGAAGTTATTTTTCTATTAAATAGAATATTAAACAAAATAAACAGACATTTTAGGATATTACTTTAAAATGGTCCAGAGTTGCTTTTAATATTTTCCTCTGCTGGATGAATGTTGTTCCCGTTAGCAGCTAAAACACAATTAAGATTATATTAATATAGCAAGATGTTTTATAAATCTTTTTTTGCACATGTTTCTTTTTTACATTTTAGGAAAATAATATGCTCTGTCAATTGCAATTTTTCAAGAGAGTAATGGTTGCCTGACCACAATTACAGTAATTTTACTCATGTTCCACCATTAACTATAATGTGTCGAAAAGGTAAGGAAAAGGTGTCGTAAAGGTGTCATGGTCTAGTGGATAAGTCTCCGGACTGTGGGATGGGGTTCAAATCCTATCCTGGCACCGTTGTCATTTGGCAAAACTTTAATCTACATTTGCCCCTCTCCACCCAGGTGTACATGGGTACCTGATATGCTTGAGGGATGGTTACTTTTTCGGCTGGGCGACAACCGGGCATTGCACAGTGTCATGATAGTCACACTGTGACGGAAATGAGTGCTATATAGGAAGCCAGTACCATTATTAATACTATATATTAAAGACTAGGCCTTTATTCGGGGAAAATTATGGCTGGAAGTTTTAAACATCACATTCATATACACATTGGCGGATCCAGGGGGCACTTCCGGCCCGTGCCCCCTCCCTTTTGGGAGAAAAGTATGCATTTTGACCATAGACCATCCGCCATTTTCTCGATTGTGCCCCCTTTTAGAATTATGGAGGGAAACTGGACGCCAAAAATACGGGTCTACCTTTTCCAAAAGTTGACAAACCTGCATTTGTGTGCCCCCCCCCCCCTTATACTAAATCCTGAAACAGATTTATGATTTAAATTTTTGATTAATTAGACAGGATGATGGTTTGACGATTGAACCAGAAAATAGAATGCATTTCGAGAGAATGGGGCTAATGCCAATGGCTCCAGTTAGCCTGAAAATCCTTTTAAACAAAATAAAAACTACTTTCGAAAAATAAACTCAAGGGCAATTTCAAAGGCCTATTGTACTGCTCATAGAAATCAGGTTTGTATTATGTAATACACCATTGTAATGTTCGAACATTTCTAAAGGTTATAGACAGGCGGCTATTGAAATTGCCTTCAGTTGATTTTTCAAAAGTAGTTTTTAATCATGTTTTTAGTGAATGACGTAGATTTTTGATGGGAAGACACTTTTGGACTGCATCTCAGACTATAACATAATAACAATAACGTAAAATATGTCATAAGAGTGAACAGTTAGACCTTACTCTCTCGATTAAAAAAAATATATACCCTCAGAAAATTCCAATATATGACAAATTATATGATAGTCCCCGGCACGTCACTAATGTCTATTGACAAGACATTAATCTATATTTGCCACTCCATACCCAGGACAGAAATGGGAACCTGGTAGGAAGACGGAAAGCCTTTGTGATAGTAAGTGCTATATGTCCTTATACGGCGACCAAATGATATGAATACTCCCCAGGGAGTGGAGATGGTGCACACATTGTGTGCGTGAATGAATCGAGTGACTTCAGGAATGCTAATTTATAGGTATATGGAATCTTTAATGCCGAGTGATAGACAAATGACAATATTTGGACAGCGAGGTGCCCAAATACCGAATATTCGGGCAGCGTGATTCCCGAATCCTAAATTTATTTCTTATCTAGTGTAATTTGATACCCAACCCAAATGAATTGTCATTGTCCATGGAAAATCCTGCAACCCAACGGGACAGTGGGAGTAGGGACCTTCTCTTGATGCATTGGGGCCAATCATGACTTTCACAACCGCTCACCAGCCCCCCCCCCCCCCCCATTTTCACAAAACCTTGATCCGCTAGATAGATATACATGTATATATATATAAATGAAATATATATAAATACCCACACACACACACACACACACACACACATACATATTTATATATATATATATATATATATATATATCACTAACGAATTCATAATGTTCCACGTATTGGCATAGGCTATGATGATATCAAAATAAAGGATGACTAAAATGCATTGATTGCCAATTACAGAAATTTTATTCTCCAAATTTTCGGGGGTCCTCCCCCTTCGTCAGGGAAAACGTGAAGTGAAACGTGAAAACTTCACGTTTTCCTGACGAAGGGGGAGGACCCCCGAAAATTTGGAGAATAAAATTTCTGTAATTGGCAATCAATGCATTTCAGTCATCCTTTATTTTGATATATCACTAACGGATATACATAAATAGTCCTTTCTCCTCTCTTTTGTGTAACATTTCTTTTATTATAGCTTTTCGTGCTCTAACATTATTTTATTGATTTCCGTTACCTTTTCGGTATAACATTTCTTGCTATGCGCTTTTCATACTGCTGTATGTCTTGTAAATAGGCTAATCTTACGTACTATTACTTTATATAAAATATAATACCATGAACCTGTATAAACTATGTATTTGTTACATTACGCTGCTGTATAGGTCTATAAAATAGTTATATCGTGTTTTTTCTTCTTTCTTTGCTTTCAATACTGCTTTAAATGCGTATAACCATTGTATTTTATTGTTGGCTACTTTCGAAATATAATATGAATTGGAAATTGCAAAGATAAATTTTTTTCAGTTTTCAGTTAACATCTTTTATAATATGACGAGAAATAGCAAAACATTACTTTCATGTCACATATGTGTGAGTCCCGTATACCATTTTTTTAATATACAAGTTTTCTATATTTCAATTGTGCATACAATGCAGACTGAGGCTCAACTTGCGAAATTGCATCATAAACATGATTTGTGTTACATCCATGACTCGATGTCCTCAGATGATTATTTATTTCATTTCAAAACAAAATTATAAAAAACATCAGAAAGGAAGAACCGAAGATGGGGGGGGGGGGGGGGGCGAGGAGGGGACGAGAAATTTCCGGAATGACAGTCCATCTTGCTACCGACTGGACGGGTATAGTTCCAACGCATAGGCATATTCTTCATCATCAGCTACCACACGCTTGGGGCCTTTAGAATGCACGTGATCATGTATTTTGACGATCTTCTCGTTCTGATAGGTCGAGCTGTCTCCCTGTGGCCTGTTTTGTGTCGGGCACCCTGCCTCCGTACGTTCGTATCTCATTTGGTCGTCTGATTTGGTATCATGAAGATTAATTTGCCTTGTAGCCGGATGTTCCTCTCTGTACTTAGCGAACTCTTTCCTGTAAGGAATGATACATTCATGAAAATAAAACAAATCAATATTTCTGAACAGAGTCATCTCAGTAGACCGACAGCCCACGAGACGGACGTTGACAAAAGGTTTAATAGATCGATAGCCCAAGAGACCGACAGACCACTATGCCGACAGAGAACCGATAAAACTAAAAAAAAAACCAAAGTATTTCTTAGTTCTATCGGTTCTCTGTATAATATATAAAGGAAGAAAGTTCCAAACTGTCCACAAGATAGGAGGCCCACAAGACCGACAATACAAGACTGGCAAAACAAAGCAACACATAAGAGTGCCTTGAAGGCCAATTAGACCGTCATTGTCGGTCTAGTGGGCTGTCGATCTCGTGAGCTGTAGCCAATTATTAACATGCAAGTATTGTTAAAAAGATAATATTTGTACAGAAACATTCCATTAGGAAAGTACCCCCCCCCCCAAAAAAAAGAAATAATAATAATGAATAAATAAAAATAGATAAATAAGAAATAAACGTTTGGTCTTTTTTGCCTCTGACGAAGATTCTGCTAGGATCGAAAGCTCAGGCCCCTTTTGACTCCAAATAAGAAATAAATTAAAAAATAAATTAAAAAAATAATAATACAAGCAATTCTTTACATATTGGATATCACTGATTTAATTAGTCAATCTTTAAACGATTAAGGTTTTTTATAAGGGTTTTTATAAGGGTGATGTAGCATGATCGAGAACTGAACTCTTCAAACAGACATTATTTTTTACACTTGCTAAATGCATAGCGATGGCAACTTTAATGGCGCTATATTCTAACATGCAGATGGAAATCCCGGTTGTTTATTGCATCGTGACTGTACAATAGCATTCCAACGTTCAGGAGAGATGTCTTTCTTGTTTTCTTTTTAAAATTAAAAAAAAAATCATTGCCTGTATATAAGTAGCAGTGGTCCTTGTTTCCTTTCTTGTGATAACAAGATTATAAATCTCCTACCAGTGGCGTATCCAGGGGGGGGGGCGCCTGTTGCGCCCCCTATTGGCCGTCGTAAAAAAAAAAAATATAGCACTATATAGCACTATTTTGCATCTCAGCCCTTCTTCAGAAGCAAAAATTTCTCCCACATGACGGCGATCAATAATTCCTGGCGCCCCCCTATTGGGAAATCCTGGATACGCCGCTGCCTACTGTTATGTAAAGACTCGCACTTCCCTCAATGTGAATAAAATAGTGATTGTAGGGGCTACTTGCACTGTAGACTATTTATTACGTCATCAAAGCCAGAAAGACAGCATACTTTCTTAGTCAGTTAATTAGGATCCCATCGACACCTGTACATTCCTTCAATTCACGAAGCCCGTGACGTTCTTATTCGTGTTTCAAGCGACGGAATTCGAATCGCAACTTGGTATTCCACTAAGAGACGGCAGCCAATCATATTCTTCTATACTTTCAGTCGCTCTTTCTCCGACTCGACGTACGACAGCGACTCCATCTTGGATATTTTATTCACTAGATCCGTGGCTATCTTTACGCGCCCAATATCAAATCATTTTCTGTTATCCTTCAAAGTTCATCTTCTTAATCACTCTCGATCCAATTATCGGATTATTCTTTGACAAGTACATCAGGAGTAAATTGTGCACCTTTCTTTAATATGTTCAGTAGGCCTAAATATTCAACGGGACTATGCAATCTTGAACTCCATTTTATTCGCGCATCGGTAAACTCTTCATCTTGCGAGACGACGGTCCGCCGCAACTACCGGGGTTCGATGTGGGTGTGCTACCCACGCAGGATTTCTGCGGGTATAGATTCGCCAGTTACCACACGGCTAAATCTGACCAGTGATCGCGGACTTCGAGTTCGAGAGAGATCAAGCCTCACGCCCTCACCTACCTAGTCTGGAAGACTTCTTGGAGTAAGAGAAAATATATGCTGTCGCATGCACTTCAGTGAAGCTAGCTGGTAAGGTTCTTTTATCTCACTTTTGCAATTTAGCTGGGTTATCACGTTTTGAAAAAGCCTCTGGAAAATCCCTTTCTCACTGGCCCACGCTACTGACAAGTTCTTCACAATAGCTCCCAGGGAGACTTTTGATAAACATATTATTACCCACAATTTACTGGCGCGTCGATCTCCTGCGAGCCTCTTGTTTCTAAGGCAGATTCAAAATGGCAGCTTTGTTTTGTTTTGTTTTGTTTTGTTTTTGTTTTTTTTGGAGGGGGGGGGGGGGGGCATACGTACGCGTACGCTGTCGGTGATGCAACGTACTAAAACTATACGACGTGGTGCAGTAGTGGAGACGTCTGACGAAATCTCCATTGATGCTAAATGTCGAGGTATCAACGCTAGTGAAAACTTCCCTCCTTAATTCATACTCTCTCGCCCAACTTCGGAGGGCATTATACAGTGCAGTGTATGATCAAATCTCTTTGCCTAATTAAATACGCGATAGATTAATTTCTTTATTTTTTAACATAAGCAAATTATATATAATACATGTATGTCCTTTTACATTACTATATCGTATTTTATTTTTTCATATTGTATATCATTAAAATGTGTTTATAATTATATTTTAGCTTTTAAACCTTATCATACGGAACTTTTTCATTTGGATATGTTTTGTGATATTTTTCGAAGTTTTATCTTAATTTCCATGATTTATATATATTATTCTCTCATATTTTCTAAGTACGTAACTGTTGCCTTGATATTTTTTATTTATATTTTATTATTCATTTATTGATACACGGCCCCAATGTCAATCAGCCAAGTACCTGAATTGGGCTTTTACCGTGTTTAAATACATAAATAGATAACAAATAAAATCAAGGGAGAGGTGGATTCAAAAATTAGGCTCTAGAAGAGTAGCGACGGCCTGTTCTCTCTCAGCTAGCAGCTGATCTTAAGTCATAAGGAAAGAACAACAATTCTTGCAACCCTTCCAGATACATACCTACTCTAAACATGTCCATTTAATTTCAAACATCTTACACTCTATTTTCAGGGATCTTGCATTATAAAGAAGTTCGATAGATCTACCCGCCTAATGGAGTGTTGCAAGAAAGTTGCAATCAATTGCAAATTGTAAAGCAAATTGCAAATTAAAACAACCATTCTGAATGGTTCAGGGTCTGCCCATTCAAGAAGATGCGCTTGCAACAATGATTTTGATTGGTCAGTACCGATCAGTTGCAACTTGCATTCGATCGCAACTTTCTTGCAACACCCCATAAGTCTGCTTATACATAGCTATTCGAGCTCCTTGGCTTATCAATCTGGTACATGCCTACGGAGCTATACACGGGGTCCTATTATGGCGCCTGACGGAAAGTGTCAACACAAAAATCCTATGCATCATAATCACCCATTCCCACGCACGGTGAACCTTGCAAACCACCCTCGGTATTTGCTGTGGTGGTTCTGGTCATATTTAAAGTCTAATTTAAGATCTCAATCGACATAAAATCTCAAAACTTATCTACAAAAAATCGGCAGCGGGGATAGGATTCAGCTTACCTTCCGCATGTTGCTGTAAGAATTGTCATTATCATGACAAACGATGACCTCTAATTCTCTCGAGCAGGTGAGCCGGCGGCGTGTTTTTTTTTACCGTACCACTAACGCGTCAGAAACCCCTTTTTGAAGACTTTGAAAGAGACTACATGTATCGGACTTGTATTTTCTTACTCAGTCACCTTATTTTTAAATAAGCAAAAGAAAATTTCGTAATATAAACTTATGCCGAGGTTCGAACTCGTGGTTCTTTCACCAAGAGAGGACTGGATTATCCGATTGCGCCACACAAAACAGCTGCTCGTTGCCCTTGCTCGTTTTATTATATCGCTATAATTCGTTTTCATGAATATTCATACAGACTAGTCTTGACGGAATAAACCGTATTATGAGGGTTTCTGACGCGTTAGTGGTACGGTAAAAAACACGCGAGTCGCCGCGAAGTCAGCACTAGTCTAGTTCTAGACGTTTTTAATTATTTTGTCCGTAAAACCATGAAGCTATATGAGCTATACAAACCCGAAATTTCGGGGAAGGTGAATCGGTGGACTTTGAACCGTTCTACGCTGGGTGCGCACACACGTACACACGGGGTTTGTATAGTTCCTATAGCTTCATGGTTTTACGGACAAAATAATTAAAACGTCTAGAACTAGACTAGTGCTGACTTCTCGCCGGCTCAGCTGCTCGAGAGAATTAGAGGTCATGGTTTGTCATGATAATGACAATTCTTACAGCAACATGCGGAAGGTAAGCTGAATCCTATCCCCGCTGCCGAATTTTTGTAGATAAGTTTTTTTAGATTTTATGTCGATTGATATCTTTAGATTTTAAATATGTGTGTTGACACTGTTGACATTGTGTTGACACTTTCCGACAGGCGCCATAATAGGACCCCGTGTATAGCTCCGTAGGCATGTACCAGATTGATAAGCCAAGGAGCTCGTATAGCTAGCTTATACATGGCTTAGATATACGTACGTACTTTCATATACTCGCTGAGTTCATAAAAACCATGAACATGATGAACAAGAAACCAGCGGCGGATTTATGTAGGGGAGGGGGACCAGTCAGTGCCCCCTCTTTTGAAACCCCAAGTTTCATACGGTACCTTAAAGGTACACAACCAAACTTCACCGCGTGTATGAGTGATATCGTTTGAAAAGTGATTGCAAATTGGACAGTGCAAATGATACTTATAACAAATGGCGTATGGGTTAAACTACCTTCACAGGGAATGACGCAATCCAGAGCGCGTTGAAAGAGAGAGTTGTGATACGCGCATAATAAGCCTAAGCATACGCGGTCCCCGGTGGAGCCACTCAATGTGACTTGGGGACCGCATGACCGTTACCAAAATCGCGGATATAGGGGTAAATTTCAAGGAACGTCCGCGGACAGAATATTCCTCGAAATATAGAAAATAGGGGTGCGCAGGTGTCCTCGAAATTGATAAAATAGGGTCAGGAAAGGGAAGAAAATCCAAGGCATGAAGAAAAATCCCGCAGCCGAGTCGCTAGCTGCGGGCCTGCCGGGGAGGGCGCGTTCATCGTTGAGAAAAAAATCACCGTATTGCCGTCACTCAGCAAGATGGCGGACGTGAAGGTAAGTTTTTCCCACTGTGTTGTTGGGCTCGATCGCTCGATGCACGCTGATTAGCCATAGCATAGGCAACAGTACATGACGCCACTGGCAGCTCGCCAGCGCCATCTTGTGTCCCTCAAAACAATTCCAATTCCGGAACGTCGGCCCTGACCCGGCCCTGACCAAGTTTGAAGGACTATTTTCACATGCCCTTCAAAGATGAAGTGGGAAGATGCACGAATCGTGTAAAAGGACTTATGTTATGTTTCACAGTGATCACACTTCACAGGTATGAATAGTTCAACTAGTATTAACAGTAACACTAACACTACAGTAACACTCTACAGTCCCATTCATACGCTTTCATGTTAGTTTATGGGTGTATGGGTATGAGGTACTGGCACTCACAGGCCATTGCTGCTTATTAATATAGTACACTCATAGGCCCTTGCCTATGTGGGACTGTCCAACGTTCACTGTTGCAGCAGTAAAATTGCTCTAAACAAGATTTAATTTTCTTAAATTTGCTAGATTACCTGATTCAGGGACTCTTCAAGTTCAACTCTTACTTTGAAACAAATGTAGGGATTCATCATTCAGACTTGAATTTTGAAAGTGAAATTTGAAATAATTATTTTCCTCTCCTGTGCTGTATGTATGAATGATCTAGCCTGGTAAAGGGCCTGCTGATACACACAAAAGCTATTGAAGCCTATTCACCTGTAAAAGCTAGTCTGGAGTACAACTACAAGGTTATCTTCAGATAAGCTTGTACATGTATAAGTGCTTATATTTATATACAAGCTTATCTGAAGATAACCTTGTACTCCAGACTAGCTTTTATACGTGAATAGACTTCAATAGCTTTTGTGTGTACTATCAGCGGGCCTTTTTCTTGTCTAGACAATTCATAGTATTATTAGTATACTATCATACATCATGAGTCATGAGAGGAAAATAATTATTTAAAATTTTATTTTCAATTCTGAATCCCCAAATTTGTGGCACAGTAAGACTATTTGAAGAGTCCACGAATCGGCTAAAATCTAGCAAATTAAAGATAATCAAATCTTGCTTAGAGCAATTTTGTTGTCTGTTTGTGACCGCTGCAACAGTGAATGTTGGATACAGTCCCACATGTGCAAGGGCCCACCCATAGGCCATCTCGTGTATAAATGATCTAGACTGGAAATAGGCACGCTGATACACACAAAAGCTGTTGAAGCCTATTCACCCATAAAAGCTTGTCTGGAGTACAAGGTTATCTTCAGATAAGCTTGTACATGTATAAGTCGGTATGAGGTTATTTAACCTCGCCTATTTGTGAGTGGTCAGACAACGGTTATTTCAAATAACGATATGGTCCATCATAGAGTTCAAGGGTTTTTCCCCAGGAGTTTATATGAGCTATTGCCGAAATATTTTTAAATGAATAACACATTAAAAAATGTATTTTCCCTTATATTAATTGTGTGTGAACTTGTAATTTGAGGAATCGGGTCTTGGACACCTATATGTTAATGAAAAAAGGGTATAAATGTCTTGTCCTTGAAATATGGTAAAATAGGGGAAAGTTTCCGAAAGTGTCCTTACAATCTTAAAAATAGGGGTATTTCAAAGTACCATTTTGTCCTTGTTTTGACGTAAAAAAAGGGGTTAAATTTCACAAAATGTCCTTGAAAGTGACTGCAAAAGGGGGTTATTTGCATTTTTGGTAACGGTCATACGCGTCCCCCTCTGCGGGGGAGTGGCTCCACCGGGACGCGGTCTTTGTTTAAAAATGGCGGATCATGGAGCTCCCAATAGTATACTAAAATTAATACATGGTTGGGAGTGCGTTGGTGCGATATGGCAACACAAAGGTTTTTATTGTGGTGTCAAACACACTCGGCTTGCGCCTCGTGCGTATAGTACACCACGATAAAAACCTTTGTGTTGCCAGATCGCACTAACGCACGAACTCACAAGCATGTATTAATAGTTTTATAAAACGGGTCGGCAATATGATTATGAAGTCTATAAAAATGGTTACGAACCCCATAAAAACGCCAAGAGTCGCAAAGTAATGGAGGCTGCCATTTGCTTTCCTGGATGACATCACAGAAGCGCAGCCAACAAAAGTCATGCCCGTTTCAGTGCGGGCATGTAATCCCTACGCTAAAATGACAATTAAACTACTCGACTTCATTGCGTTTTAAATTTGGACGCACAAGAGGTACGCGTACGCGCAGCTCAGCCGTGCTTTAGAGCCTTTTTGCCGTATGTTATCACTTTTTTTTCACGGTCACGTGGTGTTATTTGACCAATCAGGATGGCTACATTCTTGAACCCGTTTTTATAATTCCCCTTCACTTTTTGAAGCTTCATGAATTGACTGACCAATCAGAAGCGACCGCCAGTGTCGCGACCTTCTGTATGTATAGCTCTGACCCAATCGAAATGACGCCTCGCGTGAGCCTGGTTTTAAACATAACAGTTGTTATATTTGCCGTACAATCGATAAGATTGCAAAATATATTCACCTGATTCGTATGTACAAGAACGTCACAATTACTCCGAAGACAGCGAGAAGGAATATCGTTATTCCAAGGCCAGTCGCCACTCCTGCGACTATAAAAACACAAAATCATGCAAATTGACTGATTAATGGATAAAAATTAATAATAGTGTAAAATAATATCATTTTTCCCTATGAAATTGATGCTAGAGGGATGAACTGAGTGTAATAATGCCAAAAGATAAAGTGTTAAATGAAAGATTGAATCTGTAATGTGAAGTATCTTTGCTCCTGTACATTGTTAAAAGCGATGCCCGCGGTACCAGGCATTAAACCACTTCCTGTAAATATCGCCTGCTTTAAGTCATTCCATTTTATTTTTTAAATACTGTGTTGCTCTATGTTGCTGTCTTATTTTCTTATAATCAAGACTTTGTATCGGATTCCATAGACTATGCAGTCGTATTGCTCCAACATTTAAACTTTTTGTACAGTTATGATTGAATTCAAAGTATATGTGTGAAGATCGAAACAAAGAGTAAATACAACACGCAATGTTCAGTACATGACACATTGTGTTATTTGTCTCAAAACATTGACAGATACAAAATATAATACAAAAATATGCTGTGTTTATAATGAAAATATAGAGGGGAAAACACCTTTAAAAACGAGGAGATTAAAGGCATACGATCTTTTGTTCTCATAGGGAATTCGACGTCATTTCGGTATTCACCCTAAAACAAATAACAGGTATTAATCAATGCATCGACGGCGGACTTTACTTTAACGACCGATACATGTATGTCATAGGTAATGCGCTTACCGTTCCCCAACTTCAGAAGAATCCTGTACCCTCAAACTGGAATAAAGTAAAATTTTACCTCATATTGGATAAAAAAGGATCATTCATGTTGTTCGGTAAGATTGACCGAATATTCGGTAAAATCTTACGCAACAAATCTGCATGTTCCTTTTTGGAAGTGCCTTATTGCCTAAATTTTACCAAACTTATTTTAGAGTGAAACGGAAAGTATAGTTGTCAAAAATACTTCACCCCTACCAAACTGATCTCGTGTACAATGGTGTTGTCACTGGCGTAGACAGGGGGGGGGGGCATGACCCCCTATTCAGCGACTAAAAAAAAAAGCGACAGCGAAAAAGCGGGGGAAGTGACAGTATTGGGTCCAAGTAATTGAAAAGCAGTCGGGGCGTCGATCTATAACTTTCCGCCTAAAAAATTGATTGCTACAAGCCGTTATCTTTCTCACAAATTTGCCAAAACGTCCGAGCTTTCGCGCTTCGTACAGGAACGGGGACCCCACCCCCTCCCTGCACCCCTCCCTGCACCCCTCCCTGCACCCATACCTGCACCCATCCCTGTTACAGTGCAGTATTAAAGTAGCTATCCAAAGAAAATCACAAATATGGCAATTAATGTATCACTAGAAACTGGGAAGCTTACAGATGGCAATCGTATAAGTTTTATGTCAACTGCGTATCTGATGATTATAAAAACAACACAAATAAAAGCTCTTCTCAGCATCTTCTCACATGCCCCGGTGCAAGCAGCTGAAAATACAATGGCGTCTTATTTTGTTTACAAGTGACTGATTCCTTTATTTTTTTAACGCTGCATTTTTCATCAAAATAATACCATACACGAAGTTAAGAGTGAGGCAACAGACTAACATTAAGACTGACGCTAGTCAAGTAAGAGAAATAAGTGAAGAGGAGATGACAAAACAGGCACTGAAAAATGTGTAAGATGTTATGGGACATCGTCTGCTTAGACAGGACTGGTCCTTCGTGTGTCGTCACACATCTCAGCAGCGTTCAAGGAGCTCTTCAGCTGCTATATCGGGGGCTGTATTTTACCGTTTTATAATTGATAATAATCATTAATTCAAATGTTTCAAAGCGTTGAATTTGGATAACCTTGTATAATTTATGCCATCTATGCAATAATAAGTATTAAGCCAATATTTATTTTGATGGAATTTTCTTGCAATGTGATCTTTAAGTTAAAATAACTGAAAAGCAGTCCGGACATCGAAATAACTTTCCGCCTAAAAAATGGTGCTACGTGCGAGCCGTTATCTTTCTCTCAAATGAGAGATGAGCACGCTCATCATCAATTTAGCACTCTTCGCGTGCTCACAACCACCCCCCTAAAATAAAATCCTGCCTACGCCCGTGGGTGCATGCTCCAAGTGAAACTGATTCCGATTTTTCGAAAATGTGAAGGAGGGGGTTCCATGTTATTTAATAATAATAATAATAATAATAATAATAATAATAATAATAATAATAATAATAATAAATGTAACTTACATAGCGCCAAATCCACTCTGTGGAGTGCTCAAGGCGCATGTAGAAATTAATTAAGAATTAAACAGAAATGTTTTTACATGATTTTTAAAAGAACCATTGCGTAATAAATTCTTTCATCCCCATAAATTGTGTCCCACCTGTTTTGCTGCCCGTGTGTGAAATTTGTACAAAGCTCTCCACTGGTTGTCCATGAAAGAAGGCATCGCTTTCTAAATTCTTTTGCTTTTTATTCACATGTGTGCATGGTTCTGCTCCACACGCTGCACAGTATTACTTAGATGAATCGTTACATTCCGTGATTTCCGTCTAGATTATTTATTGTTCCTTAGCTGAATGTGGAAGAGGAGGAAGAGAACCTATGCGGATGCAGGGCCTTTGCAGTGGAATGCTCTCACTCGACAGATTAGAAACAGCAGGTCAGTTGAAAAATTTAAAATCAGTTAGTTTCAAAACCTATTTGTTTGACTTTACCTATAATCATTTCCCCCTTTTATATTCTATTCTACTCAGGTTGTACTTTTGCATGTTCACTTTCATCTTTTGCACCAGTGTGCCTTGAGCATTTGAATTCAAGTGGCGCCATTCAAATCTTATATTATTAAATTTGTAAACATATTAATTGGGAATTCCGCCAAGTCTCGAGATAGCGAACTGTGGCACAATCCACTTGCAATAACCCCGAAAGTCTGTCTTTGAATTAGGCTTTTAGTGAGAAAACTTAAATCAGAACATTAGCATCTAACGCGCTTGTACCTGACGATTGGGAGCTTGGATTAAGGTTGCTATCTGATGTCGTCAGGGAGTCCGTCTGGGTAGTCACTGAAGATAGACTTTGGGTGACCACTGACGATGAAGTTTGGCTGGCCAGTGACGATGTACTTTGGGTGGACACTGCCGATGAAGTTTGGCTGGTCAGTGACGATGGACTTTGGGTGGACTCTGCCGAAGAAGTTTGGGTGGTCATTGAAGATGAATTTTGGGTGGTTGAAAGATTCGACGATGAGGTCAGGTTTGTTGATACATTTGTAGAAGGTTGCAATGTCGTCATTGTTGTTCTCACTCCTGTGATAGATCATTTAGATACAAAGTTTAAGAAATCACCTTGACATTTTGCTAATGATAACCAAACAAAACTTATTCCATCAAACTGTATTCTTCTCTAGACAGTGACACTAATAAGGTATCCAAAAGAATTTCAATATGATCCATTGACCACACACTGCCTTCTTATAATATTGAGATGCATTATGTTTGTGTTATTTGTTCAAAACTAATGTTCATACTAAATAATATAGCCACCGCCCACTCAATATGCCATGAAGATTTCTGATGATGCCAGAACCAGGTCTATTGGTTTTGGGGTAGGAGTACCTTCTTTTGTGGTTTTATTCCGTTTCATCCACTTAAAAAAAAATCATTTAGCTCTGAAATGTTAGTACGTGTACATTATTCAGTTTAAAAATTATAAATCCAAACGGAAATGTGAGCGCTTCAATACAATCAATGTATAGCAGAAGTGCTCATGATGATGCAGAATAGCAAAGAGAGAAGGGGGCAAATGGTAAACAGAGTGACACACTGAAAAAAAAAATATATAAATCCAAACGGAAAGGTGAGCGCTTCAATACAATCAATGTATAGCAGAAGTGCTCATGATGATGCAGAATAGCAAAGAGAGAAGGGGCCAAATGGTAAAACAGAGTGTCACAGAAGGTAAAAAGAAATAAATATAAATTTTGATAACCTTTAATCGATCTTAGGGGGTGATAATGTAGTTGTCTTTATAAGCCCGGTTCACACTAGGTGTCCTTTGCTGACGTTAGGACCATGTCAGTGACTGGTACGGTCTTTTTTGCGTCATGAAAGAATGATATCGTTTAAAAAGTGATTGCAATGTGAACAGTGTGAACAATACTTTTAATAACTGGGATAATCGCCTTCACTGGCTCGATTGGCACGGATGACGCAATCGACATGACGTCTCGTGTGAAGTGGGCTTTAGATATTGTAGACCCGAAAATGTATTTTCTAGAAGTATACAGTTAAAGTGACAGTAAACTGAAGCTAATAAATAGCGCCATCTTTCAACAGGATTTGAAGAGTGCCTGTGCTTTACTTCCCCCCGTCTCTCTCTGTTAATTCCGATTGATTGCTGGGGTATCTTGATATTATAGCGAATAATTACGAATAATCACGATCGACAGCTATCTAACTTTGGAGATGGGATATTAACCTTTTGCCATACTAATGATGACCATTAATAACACCATTTTCACCACAAAAAAGTCACTCGTGGGCTCTCCGAAGCCTACGCCAAACCTATTATGACTGGCGCAAATAATCTGAGGAGATTGAAGAGCGCCATCATAAAGAAGAACCAACCAACCAACCAACCTGTGCCTCTCATTTTCCCATCATGCCCCATTCTAGATTGTAAAAGCTTAGAATGTACCTGCAGGCAATTTTCCACAATGCCAGGTCAAAAATAATAGTTTTGAATATAAAATTGGCCTATTATCCAAACAAGCAGTTTGTCAAAACTCAAAATAAAATGCAACTGATTTTCAAGTTATAATCTTAATTTGGCAATCACTATGAGATGGTGCTGATCAAGTTCTACCAGTTCAATGCCACTTTAGCACATGTGTTAGAGTGACGTGTGTGCGCGCTAGGGTGGGTGGGTATGTGTCAAATTGAATGAGGTCAATCACATGAACATATGTTTGGGGTTAAATCAAGAGAAAATATGTTTACAACATAAGGTTCAATAATTATTTCTGTAAAGAGATATTGCGCATGATCAAATGTGAAATACATGTGCTAATTGTCTTCTCGACGCATCCCTGCGCGCACGCACGCACGCCCGCATAAGTCAAGCCTGAGTTAACTTCAGTGTGGGCTTTGATATGAAATTATGCCTCCAGCGTCTAAACCATTCGATTTTTTTTTTGATTTTTGATTTTTTTTAGTTTTGCGGGTTTAATTTATGTCTTGTTGGTCAAAGTGTTCGTTCAAAGGGTTCGGTACACCCTGGATTTAAAGATGATTATTTTGTTTTTACTTCAATTCGCATTTCAATAAACGTAATGACCTTCTCTAGGCACTGATGAATGTGTTACAGATTTGATTAAATATTACATGAATACTGTATAATTATAGTAAGTTTTGATACTTCCAGGTGTCATTAACTTTAAAGGGAAGGTTGAGTTCTTGAAAAGGGGTACAATAATTTGTGAGCTTTCTCGTTCTTTCTTTGTTAGTCAGGAACAATAATGCCCTCATATTCGATATGACCAAAAACAAGTGTTCATGCCACAAGTGTGTGCAGTCCCATATACCAGTTTATGTGTATAGTGCATGTGCTTTCCAGCGAGATTGGGTAAAATTCCTATCATTGTGATGCTTCTGTAACCTCACAGTATAGGCCTACACCGATTCTTACAATGTAGACATGATCAACCTTTCCCAATTGCGTTCATACAATTTCTTTCACAGTGTAATCACATGACCAGAACTCAACTTTATCTGCTTAGTTGGATAATGAAAAGCTATAACTAGCGAAAAATGACTTAATAACACGTATAACTTTAATGTATTTTCTGTTCAAAATTAGAAAACCAAATTGTACATTGAATGGGTCCAAAGTAGGCACTATTTGATTACAGAATTGTAAAAGCAATATATTCCGTCAATGAATTTCAGAAGAATTATTCCAGCAGATAGGTTCAGGGATGTTGCTTAGACCTTCCTATTGAACCCGTCCAACACAAAACTGTTCGGGGTTAGGGTCAAACACAGAACCTGGCCAAAAAATTGCGTTCCTTTACCTTCTTCTTGTACTTCTTTTAAAATCTTGCTTTTGCATAGGTTACATGTATTTGGGGGTCACTGAAATGCTACAAATTTTCAAATTTAAGCACCTCTCAAAGAGAAAGAACACTGTAATCTTTTACTGGGGAATACAAGTTTGCAAGTTTCGTGTCGAACCCACAAGCGTGTCGTGATCACAGAGACGGTTGCGTTGTCCCTACTACCAAGCATATATGAAGGTTATTTGTTACCTCAATACTCAATACATAATGAAAAAGAATGGCAAACAGACATCTTTGGACCATTGCTGCAAGAATATTGGATTGATATTTTAAGTTTCACCTCATCATGTGTTACATGGTAAATATATTGAATTTAAAAGGAAATAACAAAACAAGCGCTGGTACATTTGGGGGATCTTTGATGTATGCTTTGTTTTTCCATCAATTTTTAACAAAAAAGTATGTTCACTACATGTATTATTGGGTGGTAAGTACCAAAACTTTTTGTATAGATTGACTTAATAATTTATTGTATCCAAAAATGCAACAGTGCGTTTAACATGTTTAATAGTCCAGATAAGCATATTATATACGGAAAATACACATTGAAGTGAAAACTCAATCTCAAAATCCTAGGTGTCCCAAAACCTTTGACCAAAACTGTACATGCTAAAGATGTACATATTTTTTGAAGGTGGATTGGCCCTTTTGAATGCATGTCATTTTGATGGAATCGTGATAAGTCTGCTTTAGCCCTTGGCGAATTCTATAATGCCGTCTCCTTCTTCACACTGCAATCAACCATAAATGAATATTATCGTTACAGACGCCAAGATGTATTACTCATTGGCCTCCTATAATTATTTTGATTCATGTTCAGCTGTAACTGAAGCGAAAAGATATAATTCATTTATGGCAACGGTATGTTGGATTTTGTGAATGCTTAGATATTAATGTTACTAACAGGATTGGTTATATATTTAAACACAAAAAATGGTTGTCGGAAGGAGGAAGAATGATAAACATTAAATCATACTCACGGTTTGTAGTCATGGTAGTCTGGGTGCCAGTGCTCATGCTCCATTGCAGTACCCCAAGAATAAGAAGCACAAAATATGATCCCATGGTTTGGAACGTCAAAAAATTAACTTGACTGCAGGTGAATTTTAAATGTCAAGTGGTTACTGGATACGGGTTCCAAGGTGACATTCAGTTAGTAGAGCTAAATCCTCTTTAAATCCTCTTTACTCTTCCCCTAATGGCTTTATCCAAGACCAATTGATAAAATTCCAATATCTTCTAGACGATGGAGTATAACAGCAATATTCTTCTGTATTTTGAATAGTTTTGTATCGTTGGGTACTGTACAGGTTACTGTATGTTAGACCCCGTCTCCTCCGATACGCAACATTGGATCTGTAAGAAAACTGGATTTTTTTGGACAACTGGCAAAATACTGTGCTTACAAGTGACAAAAGAAAAAATATTTGAAATGAGGAAGCTGAGTGTGCATTTTTAGAGCCAATATAAACAGTAATACTGTTTCGATGATATGTGCGTGAATAAAGGGATTTGGATAGTGAACATAGTTCTTATAGGAGAACTGCATTTCGACGTAAAAACTCTTTTAAAAATATCACGATGTATGTGTTGTCATGTGGTAAATTGCATTGGAGAAAGCGGTGGGACAGACAGCCAGAAACTCGGCGGTGGGGAGGGTCGGGTGGTAGGGGGGGGGGGGGGGGGGGGGGCTTGCGACGGATCTAAATAGCAAATAAGTAAATCCTTTCTCTTCTCTCTCTTTCAATCTCCATCCCTTCTCTCTCTCTCCCTTTCTCTCATCTCTCTCTCTCTCTCTCCCCTTTTCTGTTCTCTCTCTCTCTCTCTCTCTCCCTTCTCTCTTCTCTTTCTCTCCCTCCCTTCTCTCCGTGTGTATCCCTCCCTGTCTCCCTATCTCTCCCCATTCCATTCCTCCATCGTCTCTCTCTTTCTGTCCATAATTATGAATAATTCTAATATGTTAGTGTTAATGCGATAACTGAGGCAATTAAGTCAATTTTATTTGGCCTTTTTATAATATTGTCAGGAATTAATTTGTTTTAATGACACTAAATTTCAGGTAAGTCATCTTTCCGTGGTAATTATTGCGATATAAAACAATACTTAACATGCTTCAACAGGCCGTGTCTTCATCATGTGAAATAATGTTATAAACAATTTATTTTGTTAATAATTTATTCTGTCTTCAATTTAAATATCGCTAAGTGCATTTCTATGGTGAAATTTATATTCAAATTTATCTAACAACTATGTAAAATATTTAACATATTTAACATCTTTTTAAAGGATGATATGTAATATCATTGTTAAATATATTTACTTTAATAAAACATTATTTTATGCTTCTCAACTTCACCACCTAGCGGATATTATATTTCGCATTCCTTACATATAGTAAGTAATACGTGATTTGAAATGATAGGCCTATTGGCCTTTGGCCTTGTTTTACAGGTCAGGACTTAATTGGTCATCGGAGTCAACCTTTATTTTGTGTGTACTTCTTTTACATTTTGATCCTAACGTAACCCACATACCACATTTCATTCCCGAGATACACACAGTTTCATGTATTCAGCAAAGGTCATTGACCTTTGACCCCTAGAAATAAGAGGGGGAGGGGTGATAATACTCATACTTACTTTAATCAGTTTAAATTCGCCTTCCTGTTTTTTTTTTCTTCACAGATTTGTGACATATGGATATTTGGCAGTGACTTTGTTTTTTATTTTTATCTTTAACATACCGTATTTCATACCTGAGATACATTTTTCATGTTTGCAGCAAAGTTCAATGATCTTTGACCCCTAGAAAAAGCACTTTCCCCACCCCCTATCACACCTAACTTTTTTGGGGTAAATGTTGATACCCATACGTACTAAAAATCATTTTCACAGATGAATCCTAATTTAGGGTTACCTAGTTCTATTCCTCTACCTTTCATGGATAAAAAAAAAATCAACATTAAGGCAATTATTATTAATTTGTCTGCAAGTGCCCCGAGCTCGCGTCAAGTTTATCGAAATTCTGTTTATACTTAATGGAGGGTAAATCGTCAATTTTTCAAATTCAAAGACCAGGCTTATGCATGAGTAATGATATCGCTTTATGTTATATTTTTATCGGCGCCATTATTAAGACAAACACCACACGATATGAGACATGGGTTGAACAGTGCAGCAGGGTCTTTATTCAGCCATGATGAATAGACGCTTTACCATCTTCAAAAATAGATTTTATAACATATTACATGATAGCATTGTAAGGCCAGGCAGCTCAGATTTTATCAAGCCTCTACAAAGTTACCAAATCACTTTATAATATTGGCGTGGCTTATTTTCTTTCTTCTTTCCTTTATGAGTAGCGAATACACTGTCTAGCTACAAACAACCACAAAATCACAAGTTAATAAAATTTAGAAATAATCAGAGATCAAATACTTTGAGGGTACACTTTACATTCATTCCTTTCAAACTTACCGAACCAAAAGATATGCCTGCCATTGGCATTCAACTGCAATCAACATTCCGACCGTTTCCCATCTATTTGACATGTTTCTGTATTTGCTTAATAATCATTAGAGACAACGTCTAATTTATGTTATCAATATTAGTTGTCAATCCAATCTGCTTGTACATAAAGTAAACTATAAATTGACATACAATATTTCTCTATTTATTTATAAATATCGCCAATTAAAACTATACTCTGTGAATGCCTTCATTCAACATTCCCATCTATTTCAAGTACATGTACTACATCCTGATTGACATATATCTGTCTTTCTTTCCAATCCCCATACACCCAAACTAATCTTCTAAACTCATATACTATATTAGTCCCTTAATCTCAATAGAGCAATATCGTGAATACAAATACCAAGTACTCGGTTTATCCTTTCCCATGTGCCTAAGAATTGCATGGGATTAGTATACTGAGGACCTACTTTTACCAGAATATCAAACAAAGATAAACATCAATGAGACCTAATCACACGAGCATGAAACATCAGGTACTCTATACGGGAGTGGAAAAAGATATACTCTATTCATAAACTTGCCAAAAACCCAACTGGTAGTGGAATAATCATTGTCCATATAAATGACCGCTTTGTTAAATCACACAGCTATATCCTGCTGGTAATTAGACTGGTATCAAAGTTATTAAAAATAATATGGTTCATGACAACATGCCACATATTCAATAAACTCTAGTATTCTATGTTCAAAACAAAGTATACAGTAGGGGAGATCCAGGAGAGTTGAGCCACTCCTTCCATAATGGGCCATATTTCCCTAAACCTGCATTGTGTGTTGGAGAACTTCTTCTAATTTAAAGTTTAGCTCCTGTGTTATAATACAACATGGGTTATGATATTCGAGGTGATTGCATTTTAAAGTAGTAATCCGTTAAAAAAAATGCCAAATGGCACCAGTCTACCTCAGGGTGAGGAGAGTTGAGCATACAGAGTTGAGCCACCCTTGGGAGAGTTGTGCCACCTTGTAAATGGGAGTAGGGAAAGACATGTTTCGCTTGTGGGTTGGCCCGCATTGCCTAGTATAAAGTGCTGGTATAATCGCCATAGATAAACATGATTTAGTAAATGGATATACAATGACATTTATTGTTGGTAACCTATGAATTATTTCAGACGGCAAATGGATCCGTTTTCCGTATTGTAGATGCATCGATCTATGCTGACTTAAAGATGGATAGCTGGGGCTTGGCATTTGTAACAAATTAATAATTACAGGACATATTCATCCGCGCAATTGATCCCATGAGTAATACATACTCGTGTAATTTTCTTTTTATTTAGCGATAGCCAGTGTCATTTTTTAATTACTCAACATGAAAAAAAAAATCGAAAATCGAAAAAACAACTTTCATCACAATGAAACATTAAAGAAATAAAACTATTTTTTACAGAGGTTTAACTTAGAACTACATTCACTTTATTATGACTCAGCATCTATGATTCTACTGTATAAACATATCAATACATCAATATTCACTAAAACACTGATTAAAACAAGACATTATTATACTAACATGTGATGATGTTAGGCACCCTTCAAAAACGTGGATTATTGAATGCAGTCCGAAAGTATATATATATATATTTTTATCTGCTACTGTTTGCGATTTGGAGCTACATGTTATTCCTTGAAATGTGAGGCTATCAAATTCCTGTCAAAATGTTTTCATGTTTTAATAGCTTACCTAAACAGACTGGATATTGTACGACTGGATAAACCATTTAAACAATCAAAGATATACGCGACCAGGCGGCCGTGGGGAAAGTCAGGATTGCCTAAGCCCTATTCACTTGTACATAAAGTTTGTGCGTCGAATGCGTCCTTCGGACTGCTGGGATTACATTTCGGACGAGAGCTCGAGCTCAGGCGGAGTGTGCATGTTGTGCGGCGACCAGTCAGTCCGAAGTTTGCGCCCTGCGGGGCAACGGTGTGATCAGGTAACAATCACAGTGCGCTCTCGCGGCATAAAAACGTCCACAATCTGCGGTTGAGTATCCCTTTAAACCTAGCAAGGTTTCTTACCAAATATCAGCAGGGTGCAAATGGAGATAAACGAAAGGCGCACAAAACAGCTCCACTGGAAAGAGCCATGACCAAAAACAATAAAATAACTTGCACTCCAACACGTACACTCCAAAATTGAGGCCTATTAAAACCAGAATGACAAAATCTGTTCTTAGTCTTACTGTTCATTACACGCCTACTTGTACGTTTTGATTATACCAATTAACATTCCTGGTATCTATTAATTAAAATCTAGCTATTCACATGACTAAAGATTGTAACACTCTTTTCATACTTCCATAACTTTATCAGTGATACACATATGTATATAAATCCAACTTATTCTACAAACTTCTCATTTTCTCATACCCATCTCTATACTTCCATTATTCATCCATTCCCTTTTTAGACCTAGACTTTACCGAACAGTCTCACTTCTTCTTCTGCCTTTATCCAAACAAACCAACAATATTACTCCAGTATTATCTTTCTTTACATCAAAACTACAATTCAGCCAATCTGAAATCCTTTATGTTCTCTAACCTGGAACTATCGTAGAGGAGGTTTACGGTTCACCGTGTGGTAAGTCCTGAAAAGGACTATTGAGTGAGACGAAGAAAGTGGAGAAAAGTTGAGAGGAGAAGAAAAGGAAAGGCGAGATAGAAATTCAGAGAGTGTAGAAGACTCGACGTTTCGGACAGGTTGACTGTCCGTCACTCCTGATGACGGACAGTCAACCTGTCCAAACGTCTCTGAGTTTCTATCTCTCCTTTCCTTTTCTTCTGCTCTCAACTTTTCTCCACTTTCTTCGTCTTACTCAATAGTCCTTTTCAGGACTAACCGTAAACCTTCTCCACGTTATCAGTACCACCATGCAAACCTCTACCTCCAAAGATCATCTAACCTTGAACTAATAGTACATCATAATGATTCCCAATGCATATATATATTCATCCTTTCCCTATACCTGTTATTTGTGAGTGAATGAGAGAGACAAAAAAGGATGAAGAAAAATACTTTATGCAAAGGAAGAAATAAGGTGAGACTTAGAATCTAGGGAACAAAAATGAATAGCATGTCTAAATCTACTACAAATTACAAAAATGAATAAGGCACTAAACAACCATACACACAAAATAATTGACACAATATGCATGATAACAGGAAAAAATACACAACTACTAGTGAGAATAAAGAATAAAAGAAAAAAGATGAGGTTCAAAATAGTCAAACACACTGGCACTAACGTTCGAGCGGTATACAGGCTACTGGGAATAATAGGCGAGTGCATTTATGGAAAAAGGGCCTTACCACAAAAAAATTGCAACGAAAGGTTTTTCAATTGTTTTTTTTTTCAATTGGTAGTACTTGATGTGCTTAATAATATACTAAAAGTTTACCAAAGTCTGACCATAGGAAAAGCATAAATTTCAAGATGGCGTCCAAGATGTGTACTTAACTTTTCATCGTAGACAAGTAATTGTGGTGTCTAACCCCATGTTTTTAGTGCATTTTGGGGCCCCTTTTTAAAAGGCCTACAAAAGACATTAAATAGATTTGGGGACCTGTAAGCATGGTAAGTTTCACATTTAATGTGATATAAATATCAGATTACACCTACATAGACAGTGATATCTCACATCGAATGGGGTATTTGCCCAAGTTTGTGGCATTATTAAAATTGGGCACAGTGGCCCTAAGGGGTAGAATTCCAGGTGGCCAAATATCCAATTTTGTTAATAACATATCCATCTACCTGTCTGCCAATTTGGTGATGTAAGATTCTGTGTCTTGCAAGTGTTTCAGTCAACGCATTTTGGCCTTTGTTTAAAAATAAATGGGCACCTAACACACATTTTTATAGATTTGGGGGACCTGAAAGTTTTACGTTTCAATATATCTGATTACACCTACCTGAGGATTGATATCCCTTAATTAGTGGGAAATGTACCCCCGAGGTACAGTCATTTAAAAGAAAGTGGGCCCAATGAGCCCCAAGGGGGCCGAATTTTATGTGGCCAAATGGTCAGTTTTGCTTATAACACATGCATATACCTGTGTGGCAAATTCGGTGCTTTTATCACAGAATGCACAATTATTTCACTATGTCGCCAGACTATTAGCCTTTAATATCCCCTCTCCGGAATGACAGTCCATCTTGCTACTGACTTGACGGGTAAAGTTCCAACGCATAGGCATATTCATCATCATCAGTAACCACACGCTTGGGGCTTTTAGAATGCACGTGATTGTGTATTTTGACGATCTTCTCGTTCTGATAGGTCGAGCTGTCTTCCTGTGGCCTGTTGTGGGTCAAGGAACCTGCCTCCACAATTTCGTATCTCATTTGGTCGGGTGAGTTGGTCTCATGAAAAGTAAATTGCTTAGCAGCCTCCTTGTACTTAGCGAGCTCTTTCCTGTTAGTAATAATATTAATGACAATAAAGCAAATCAATATTTCTCAGCATCTTAGCAGACCTACAGCCCACGAGACGGACATTGACAAAAGGTTCAACAGACCGACAGCGCTGGTTTTCCGACACCGACGGACTGTTTTCTACATGTATATCGGGATACTTTGCTCGAATCTAAGGATCTAAGTGATAAGGTAAGAACAACATTTCTTTCAATCCTTCCTGATATTTACCTGCTCTGAACGTGTCCATTTCATATTTCAAACATCGTACACTCCATTTTCAGGGATTTGGCATGATAAAGTAGGTCGATAGATCTACCCGCCGAAGTCTGCTTATAAATGGTTTAGATATGCGTACGTACTTTCCTATACTCGATGAGTTCATAAAATCCATGAACATGATGAACCAGAAACCAACGGTGGATTTTAAGGAGGGGGACCGGTCAGTGCTCCTCTTTTGAACCTAACTTGCATACGTACCTTAAAGTAGAACTTTAATGATTTTAAATATTGGCTTAATACTTATTATTGCATAGATGGCATAAATTAAACAAGGTTATCCAAATTCAACGCTTGGAAACATTTGAAGTAATGATTATTATCAATTATAAAAAGGTAAAATACAGCCCCCGATATAGCAGCTGAAGAGCTCCTCGAACGCTGCTGAGATATGTGACGACACACCATGGACCAGTCCTGTCTAAGCAGACGATGTCCCATAACATCTTACACATTTTTCAGAGCCTATTTTGTCATCTCCTCTTCACTTATTTCTCTTCCTTCACTAGCGTCAGTCTTAATGTTAGTCTGTTGCATCACTCTTAACTTCGTGTATGGTATTATTTTGATGAAAAATGCAGCGTTAAAAAAATAAAGGAATCAGTCACTTGTAAACAAAATAAGACGCCATTGTATTTTCAGCTGCTTGCACCGGGGCATGTTCGGCGTTTCAAGAGGGAACGAATACCATCCTGCTATTATTCGGAGGGCTTTTCAATTTGAAAGTGGGGTTTATTTCATTGATCATTGACCCTTCTCCTGTGTATTTACAATCAAACGGTTTTAGCTATCAGAATCAGTTTCACTTTCCCTTTATAATGGTGTGAAATAAGGTCATGTTTAAATACACCAAACTCTTTATAATTTGATAAATAATTGCATTGCAATTACGTTCATTCATTATAGGACGTCGTCTGCTTAAGCAGGATCGATCCCGAGTGTGACGACATCAAAACATCGCTATATTTCTGGCGAATCCTCGGATATTCCAGATGCTGAGAAGAGCTTTTATTTGTGTTGTTTTTATAATCATCAGATACGCAGTTGACATAAAACTTATACGATTGCCATCTGTAAGCTTCCCAGTTTCTAGTGATACATTAATTGCCATATTTGTGATTTTCTTTGAATATCTACTTTAAGTATCGTTTTAAGTGAACAGTGCAAACAATACTTTTAATAAACATTGATAAATGGCGCATAGGTTAAAGGAGAATGAAACCCTGGGGGAAAATCAATTTTAATGAAAAGAGAAAAAAAGAGAAAAGCAATTTTTAAAAAGTTCCATCAAAATCGGTTACGAAATGAGAAAGTTATGAAAGTTTGAAAAGTCTTAATTTACTTTCTATGGCGATCCTCAAATTGGCAATGTTGCTTCAAAGTGACAGGTTTAGTACAACTTTACATATGTTTTGTACACACCCAAAAATCATATTTTCCCCATTATCTCTCGAGGTGCAGCTTATCTCCTTTTTAGCTCAAGATATATCATGGGAAAATGTATTTGACACAACATATGTTGAGTTCACAAAAAGACAAGCAGTATCTTAAAGGGGGTGGCAAGTCGTAATCCATGGGCCTGACCAGTTGGCCTGACTCGGGAAAATTCGGATACAATCAGGTCCAATCGTGCGCTACCGAAGGAATGTTATTGCCGGATTCCTCGCGCGATCGTTAACTCGAATCCCTCCATACGCAACCGACCAATGAGATTCAAATACTGGAATAAAGAACGCGCGATCTTGTTTACTCAAATTTGGGTCAATGTGCGAACTTTTATTAGCTGCGCACGATAAATTGAAGTCGCTTTAAACTTTGATCCAGAGAAAGGAGCAGCCAACTGTAAAAGCGCCCATAGATTGCGACTTGTCGGTCCCTTTAAGAGATAATGGAGAAAATATGAAATTTTGTGTACAAAACATAATGAGAGTTGTACTACTAAACCTGCCATTTTGAAGCAGCATTGCCAATTTGAGGATCGCCATAGAAAGTACATTGAGACTTTTCAAACGTTCATAACTTTTTCAGTTCGTAACCGATTTTGATGGAATTAAAAAAAAAAAAGGATATTTCCCCTGGGTTTCATTCTCCTTTAATTGCCTTCACAGGGAATGACGCAGTCGAAATGAGGCCTCGTGAGAGCCATGCAGGCTTACGTTTGCCGTACAATCGATAAGATTACAAAATATATTCACCTGATTCGTATGTACAAGAACGTCAGAATTAATCCAAAGACCGCGAGAAGGAATATCACTATTCCAAGGCCAATCGCCACTCCTGCATATATGATAACACAAAGATCATGCAAATTGATTGATGAATGGATAAAACAAAAGTGTCAAAGAATATTTTCTTTAGTAAACGAAGAAGCTTGACGGGAGGAATTTTAATTTGTAAACAAATTTTTAGGCATTTTACTCCCAGTGTTAAAGATCGTATGCTCGATCTGTAATGAAAATGGGAGTAAAATGCCTAAAAATTTGTTTACAAATTAAAATTCCTCCCATCAAGCTTCTTCGTTTACTAACCATTGTCTACGGCGGACCGTTGAATATTAATGAGTCAGAAAGAAGAGGATCTTGGGTATTTGATTCTAGTTCATCGTGACTTGGCCGTGAACCAGAATAGCCTGGTGGTTAAGTCGCTGCCCGGCAAGCAGTAGATGACAGGTTCGAATCCCGCTGGTCCCATTTTTTCTGACTTGTGTTTTTCATTACAGATCGAGCATACGATCTTTAACACTGGGAGTAAAATGCCTAAAAATTTGTTTACAAATTAAAATTCCTCCCATCAAGCTTCTTCGTTTACTAACCATTGTCTACGGCGGACCGTTGAAAATTAATGAGTCAGAAAGAAGAGGATCTTGGGTATTTGATTCTAGTTCATCGTGACTTGGCCGTGAACCAGAATAGCCTGGTGGTTAAGTCGCTGCCCGGCAAGCAGTAGATGACAGGTTCGAATCCCGCTGGTCCCATTTTTTCTGACTTGTGTTTTTCATTACAGATCGAGCATACGATCTTTAACACTGGGAGTAAAATGCCTAAAAATTTGTTTACAAATTAAAATTCCTCCCATCAAGCTTCTTCGTTTACTAACCATTGTCTACGGCGGACCGTTGAATATTAATGAGTCAGAAAGAAGAGGATCTTGGGTATTTGATTCTAGTTCATCGTGACTTGGCCGTGAACCAGAATAGCCTGGTGATTAAGTCGCTGCCCGGCAAGCAGTAGATGACAGGTTCGAATCCCGCTGGTCCCATTTTTTCTGACTTGTGTTTTTCATTACAGATCGAGCATACGATCTTTAACACTGGGAGTAAAATGCCTAAAAATTTGTTTACAAATTAAAATTCCTCCCATCAAGCTTCTTCGTTTACTAACCCTTGTCTACGGCGGACCGTTGAATATTAATGAGTCAGAAAGAAGAGGATCTTGGGTATTTGATTCTAGTTCATCGTGACTTGGCCGTGAACCAGAATAGCCTGGTGGTTAAGTCGCTGCCCGGCAAGCAGTAGATGACAGGTTCGAATCCCGCTGGTCCCATTTTTTCTGACTTGTGTTTTTCATTACAGATCGAGCATACCATCTTTAACACTGGGAGTATAGCATACGATCTTTAACACTGGGAGTAAAATGCCTAAAAAATTTGTTTACAAATTAAAATTCCTCCCATCAAGCTTCTTCGTTTACTAACCCTTGTCTACGGCGGACCGTTGAATATTAATGAGTCAGAAAGAAGAGGATCTTGGGTATTTGATTCTAGTTCATCGTGACTTGGCCGTGAACCAGAATGGCCTGGTGGTTAAGTCGCTGCCCGGCAAGCAGTAGATGACAGGTTCGAATCCCGCTGGTCCCATTTTTTCTGACTTGTATTTTTCATTACAGATCGAGCATACGATCTTTAACACTGGGAGTAAAATGCCTAAAAATTTGTTTACAAATATTTTCTTTCTTTCCTATGAAATCGATGCTATAGAGGGATGAACTGAGTCTGAATCTGTAATGTGAAATATCTTTGCTCCTGTACATTGTTAGAAGCGATACCAGGCATTAAACTGCTTCCTGTAAATATCGCCTGCTTTAAGTGATTCCAATTCATCCATTTTTGTTTTCACTCTGTTGCCCCATTTTGCTATTTTATTTTCTTCTAATCAAGACTATCGCCTTTTTATCAGATTCCATAGACTAACAAGGCATTCGTATTGCTCCAACATTTGAACAGCCAACTTTTTGTACAGTTAAGATTGAATTAAAAGTATGTGTGTGAAGATCGAAACAAAGAGTAAATAAAACACGCAACAGTACATGACACATTGTGTTCTCCTTTGTCTCCACCTGTGCATGTCTCAAAACATTGACAGATATAAAAATATGCTGTGTTTATAATGAAAATATAAAGGGAAAACACCAATAAGATTAAAGGAGACTAAAGGCATACGATTTTTTCTTCTCATAGGAAATTCAACGTCATTGAGGTATTCACCCTGAAACAGATAACATGTGTTACATTTCAAGGTGACTTCTGGTCATGAGATTGAATTGTGAAAGAAACTGTCTCAAAGCAATTTGGAAAGGTTGATTATATAGCACATACAATTATCCTTCTGAGAGTCACATTCACTGCACATGGACTGCATACAAATATTCGGCCCGAACATTTCAGTTGTTTCTTGTCATATTTTGAATGTGTGGGCATCTGAAGAGCAATCCTTTTCAAGGGCCAGCTCACAAATTATAATTATACACGCATTGCTTGGAATAGCGAACTGTGACGCATTGCACGTAGAAACTCTTGCAAGTTTGCCTTTAGATTAAGATCTGCGTGAGAAAATAAAATTCGTCAAGCCAAAATAATCAAATTCTAGTTTCTCGTCACCTACTCCTTCGGGGGGGGGGGGGGGGGGGGGGGAAGGGCCCATTTTTCTATGTTATTTGATGATATGATTTTGTTCTAAAATGGAATAAATTAGAATCTGAGGACATCTAGACCATGAATACAGTGAGGAAACAAAAACCAGTTTAATATGGAAATGAAATGTCACCTGGTTTTGAACCTCTCAGGTTCATGTACAAATGGAAAAATTGTACGGAATTTGACTTAATATTGAATAACACGGAACTCCCTCCTGCTCATCAAAAATGTGGGCGAGAAAGTAGAAATGAATTTTACTTGCCCTTATCATCTACCCTGCTGGTACCTGACGATCGGGTGCTTGGGTAAGGGTTGTTATCTGATGTCATTAAGGAGCTTGTCTCGGAAGTCACTGATGATGAACTCTGGGTGGTTACTGGCGACGAAGTTTTAGTGGTCATTGACGATGATCTTTGGGTGGTCGACAGGGAAGACGATGGGGTCGGTGTTGTGGATACCGTTGTAATAGGTGGCAATGTCGTCATCGTGATTGTCCCTGTCATAAATTTAGAGTTTAAGAAGTCGACATGATATTTTGTTAATAATGACATCTTAATGTATTCATCAAATGGTGTTTATTTTTTTGTTGACATTCGCGAATAAGGCATCCAATTTTTTTAACCAATTAATATAATCTTCAGTTCCATCAAAGTTTATGTTCATTGCTAGAAACAAATGTTTATACTGAAGAATGAAGCTGGTCCAGTCGATATGCCACGACGATATTGATACTGGCAGATACCTGTCGATTTGGATGGGGTAGGAGTGCCTTGTGAATGTTGTTTTATTTCATTTTATTTAGTTCGATTTTATGGCATTCAGTTATTAAACTAAAAGTCCACCCTAATATCAAGTTGGTTTGAATAAATAGGGTAAAATTAAACAAGCATAGCAGTGAAAAAAAAATTATTGAAATCAGATGTAAAATAAGAAAGGCATTTTGAATTTTTGCATTATTTCATGAAACATTGATATGTATAACGTGGGCGGTATGAAATGAGTGAACCGATGATGTCACGTACTCACTTTTCCTTATGTATTTTATTATATATGAAATATATCATATATTTCACTTTTGTTGCTACAATAATGTAAAACATGGTTTGACTCCTTATGGAACATGTAAAATCGTCATTGTAATATATTTTGATACAAGGGAGAGATTCTTTATTATCACATCTATAAAATCTGAAATATTTTCAATATCATTTAATAAAATACATCAGGAAAAGTGAGTGTGTGACATCATCGGTTCACTCATTTGCATACCGCCCATGTTATGCATATCACTGTTACATGAAAGAATGCAAATCTACAAAATGCCGTAACTTTCTTATTTTACATCCGATTTTAGTGAAATTTTCAACTGTTTCTTGTCATATTTTGAATGTGAGGGTATTTGAAGAGCAATCCTGTTCAAGGGACATTTCTACTATGATAATCTTCCACACTAACATAAACAAAATGAGAAAGCACAATTATTTTTTTTTACTTTTCCCATAACTCAACCTTCTCTTTTTGTACACGCATTGCTAAACTAAGGATTCAGTGCACTGTTAAATCTCGGGATAGCGAACACAGTTGCACGTAGAAACTCTTTAAAGTCTGCCTTTAGATTAGGATCTGCGTGAGAAAAGTCATCAAGCTAATTAATATAATCAAATTCTAGTTTCTTGTAACCTACTCCTTCCGGGGGGGGGGGGGGGGGCTCATTTTTGGTCTGTGTTATTCGATATGATTTTGTTTTAAAATTGAAAAAAAAGAAATGAGAATCTGAGGACATCTAGACAATAAATACAGTGAGGAAACACGCATCAGTTTCATACGGAAATCCAATGTCACCTGGTTTTGAACCTCTCGAGTGCATGAAAAAAAAAATATATGGAATTTGACTTTATATAATTTTCATGTTAAAGGAAAAAATCAAATATTAAGTAACATGGAACCCCTTCTTGATCATTAAAATTATGGGCTAGAAAGTAGGAATTAATTTTACTTGGCCTTATCATCTACCCTGCTGGTACCTGACGATTGGGTGCTTGGGTAAGGGTTGTTATCTGATGTCATAAAGGAGCTTGTCTGGGAAGTCACTGATGATGAACTCTGGGTGGTTACTGGCGACGAAGTTTGAGTGGTCATTGACGATGATCTTTGGGTGGTCGACAGGGAAGACGATGGGGTCGGTGTTGTGGATACCGTTGTAATAGGTGGCAATGTCGTCATCGTGATTGTCCCTGTCATAAATTTAGAGTTTAAGAAGTCGACATGATATTTTGTTAATAATGACATCTTAATGTATTCATCAAATGGTGTTTATTTTTTTGTTGACATTCGCGAATAAGGCATCCAATTTTTTTAACCAATTAATATAATCTTCAGTTCCATCAAAGTTTATGTTCATTGCTAGTAACAAATGTTTATACTGAAGAATGAAGCTGGTCCAGTCGATATGCCACGACGATATTGATACTGGCAGATACCTGTCGATTTGGATGGGGTAGGAGTGCCTTGTGAATGTTGTTTTATTTCATTTTATTTAGTTCGATTTATGGCATTCAGTTATTAAACTAAAAGTCCACCCTAATATCAAGTTGGTTTGAATAAATAGGGTAAAATTAAACAAGCATAGCAGTGAAAAAAAAATTATTGAAATCAGATGTAAAATAAGAAAGGCATTTTGAATTTTTGCATTATTTCATGAAACATTGATATGTATAACGTGGGCGGTATGAAATGAGTGAACCGATGATGTCACGTACTCACTTTTCCTTATGTATTTTATTATATATGAAATATATCATATATTTCACTTTTGTTGCTACAATAATGTAAAACATGGTTTGACTCCTTATGGAACATGTAAAATCGTCATTGTAATATATTTTGATACAAGGGAGAGATTCTTTATTATCACATCTATAAAATCTGAAATATTTTCAATATCATTTAATAAAATACATCAGGAAAAGTGAGTGTGTGACATCATCGGTTCACTCATTTGCATACCGCCCATGTTATGCATATCACTGTTACATGAAAGAATGCAAATCTACAAAATGCCGTAACTTTCTTATTTTACATCCGATTTTAGTGAAATTTTCAACTGTTTCTTGTCATATTTTGAATGTGAGGGTATTTGAAGAGCAATCCTGTTCAAGGGACATTTCTACTATGATAATCTTCCACACTAACATAAACAAAATGAGAAAGCACAATTATTTTTTTTTACTTTTCCCATAACTCAACGTTCTCTTTTTGTACACGCATTGCTAAACTAAGGATTCAGTGCACTGTTAAATCTCGGGATAGCGAACACAGTTGCACGTAGAAACTCTTTAAAGTCTGCCTTTAGATTAGGATCTGCGTGAGAAAAGTCATCAAGCTAATTAATATAATCAAATTCTAGTTTCTTGTAACCTACTCCTTCCGGGGGGGGGGGGGGGGGGCTCATTTTTTGTCTGTGTTATTCGATATGATTTTGTTTTAAAATTGAAAAAAAAGAAATGAGAATCTGAGGACATCTAGACAATAAATACAGTGAGGAAACACGCATCAGTTTCATACGGAAATCCAATGTCACCTGGTTTTGAACCTCTCGAGTGCATGAAAAAAAAAATATATGGAATTTGACTTTATATAATTTTCATGTTAAAGGAAAAAATCAAATATTAAGTAACATGGAACCCCTTCTTGATCATTAAAATTATGGGCTAGAAAGTAGGAATTAATTTTACTTGGCCTTATCATCTACCCTGCTGGTACCTGACGATTGGGTGCTTGGGTAAGGGTTGTTATCTGATGTCATAAAGGAGCTTGTCTGGGAAGTCACTGATGATGAACTCTGGGTGGTTACTGGCGACGAAGTTTGAGTGGTCATTGACGATGATCTTTGGGTGGTCGACAGGGAAGACGATGGGGTCGGTGTTGTGGATACCGTTGTAATAGGTGGCAATGTCGTCATCGTGATTGTCCCTGTCATAAATTTAGAGTTTAAGAAGTCGACATGATATTTTGTTAATAATGACATCTTAATGTATTCATCAAATGGTGTTTATTTTTTTGTTGACATTCGCGAATAAGGCATCCAATTTTTTTAACCAATTAATATAATCTTCAGTTCCATCAAAGTTTATGTTCATTGCTAGTAACAAATGTTTATACTGAAGAATGAAGCTGGTCCAGTCGATATGCCACGACGATATTGATACTGGCAGATACCTGTCGATTTGGATGGGGTAGGAGTGCCTTGTGAATGTTGTTTTATTTCATTTTATTTAGTTCGATTTTATGGCATTCAGTTATTAAACTAAAAGTCCACCCTAATATCAAGTTGGTTTGAATAAATAGAGTAAAATTAAACAAGCATAGCAGTGAAAAAAAATTATTGAAATCGGATGTAAAATAAGAAAGGCATTTTGAATTTTTGCATTATTTCATGAAACATTGATATGTATAACGTATGAAATGAGTGAACCGATGATGTCACGTACTCACTTTTCCTTATGTATTTTATTATATATGAAATATATCATATATTTCACTTTTGTTGCTACAATAATGTAAAACATGGTTTGACTCCTTATGGAACATGTAAAATCGTCATTGTAATATATTTTGATACAAGGGAGAGATTCTTTATTATCACATCTATAAAATCTGAAATATTTTCAATATCATTTAATAAAATACATCAGGAAAAGTGAGTGTGTGACATCATCGGTTCACTCATTTGCATACCGCCCATGTTATGCATATCACTGTTACATGAAAGAATGCAAATCTACAAAATGCCGTAACTTTCTTATTTTACATCCGATTTTAGTGAAATTTTCAACTGTTTCTTGTCATATTTTGAATGTGAGGGTATTTGAAGAGCAATCCTGTTCAAGGGACATTTCTACTATGATAATCTTCCACACTAACATAAACAAAATGAGAAAGCACAATTATTTTTTTTTACTTTTCCCATAACTCAACGTTCTCTTTTTGTACACGCATTGCTAAACTAAGGATTCAGTGCACTGTTAAATCTCGGGATAGCGAACACAGTTGCACGTAGAAACTCTTTAAAGTCTGCCTTTAGATTAGGATCTGCGTGAGAAAAGTCATCAAGCTAATTAATATAATCAAATTCTAGTTTCTTGTAACCTACTCCTTCCGGGGGGGGGGGGGCTCATTTTTGGTCTGTGTTATTCGATATGATTTTGTTTTAAAATTGAAAAAAAAAGAAATGAGAATCTGAGGACATCTAGACAATAAATACAGTGAGGAAACACGCATCAGTTTCATACGGAAATCCAATGTCACCTGGTTTTGAACCTCTCGAGTGCATGAAAAAAAAAATATATGGAATTTGACTTTATATAATTTTCATGTTAAAGGAAAAAATCAAATATTAAGTAACATGGAACCCCTTCTTGATCATTAAAATTATGGGCGAGAAAGTAGGAATGAATTTTACTTGGCCTTATCATCTACCCTGCTGGTACCTGACGATTGGGTGCTTGGGTAAGGGTTGTTATCTGATGTCATAAAGGAGCTTGTCTGGGAAGTCACTGATGATGAACTCTGGGTGGTTACTGGCGACGAAGTTTGAGTGGTCATTGACGATGATCTTTGGGTGGTCGACAGGGAAGACGATGGGGTCGGTGTTGTGGATACCGTTGTAATAGGTGGCAATGTCGTCATCGTGATTGTCCCTGTCATAAATTTAGAGTTTAAGAAGTCGACATGATATTTTGTTAATAATGACATCTTAATGTATTCATCAAATGGTGTTTATTTTTTTGTTGACATTCGCAAATAAGGCATCCAATATTTTTTTACCAATTAATATAATCTTCAGTTCCATCAAAGTTTATGTTCATTGCTAGTAACAAATGTTTATACTGAAGAATGAAGCTGGTCCAGTCGATATACCACGACGATATTGATACTGGCAGATGCCTGTCGATTAGGATGGGGTAGGAGTGCCTTGACTTTATAGCATTCAGTTATTAAACTTAAAGGCCAAGTCCACCCTAATATCAAGTTGGTTTGAATAAATAGGGTAAAATTAAACAAGCATAGCAGTGAAAAAAAATTATTGAAATCGGATGTAAAATAAGAAAGGCATTTTGAATTTTTGCATTATTTCATGAAACATTGATATGTATAACGTGGGCGGTATGAAATGAGTGAACCGATGATGCCACGTACTCACTTTTCCTTATGTATTTTATTATATATGAAATATATCATATATTTCACTTTTTTTGCTTCAAAAATGTAAGACATGGTTTGACTCCTTATGGAACATGTAAAATCGTCATTGTAATATATTTTGATACAAGGGAGAGATTCTTTATTATCACATCTATAGAATATATGAAATATTTGCAATTTCATATAATAAAATACATCACGAAAAGTGAGTGTGTGACATCATCGGTTCACTCATTTGCATACCGCCCATGTTATGCATATCACTGTTACATGAAAGAATGCAAATCTACAAAATGCCGTAACTTTCCTTTTTTACATCCGATTTCAGTGAAATTTTCAACTGTTTCTTGTCATATTTTGAATGTGAGGGTATTTGAAGAGCAATCCTGTTCAAGGGACATTTCTACTATGATAATCTTCCAAACTAACATAAACAAAATGAGAAAGCACAATTTTTTTAAAAAACTTTTCCCAGAACTCAACCTTCTCTTATGCTAAGGATTCAGTGCACTGTTAAATCTCGGTTATCGTGGAAACTCTTTAAGTCTGCCTTTAGATTAGGATCTGCGTGAGAAAATAAAATTCATCAAGCTAATTAATATAATCAAATTCTAGTTTCTCGTCACCTATTCCTTCCTGGGGGGGGGGGGGGGAGGGGGCTTATTTTTGTCTTTGTTATTTGATGATATTATTTTGTTTTGAAATTGAAAAAATGAGAATCTGAGGACATCTAGACCATGAATACAGTGAGGAAACAAAAATCAGTTTAATATGGAAATGCAATGTCACCTGCTTTGGAACCTCTCAAGCGCATGTACAAATGGAAAAATTGTACGGAATTTGACCTAAGAGAATTTTCATGTACAGGAAAAAAAAAGTCAAATAGTGAATAACACGGAACTCCCTCCAGCTCATCAAAAATAGGGACGAGAAAGTAGGGATGAATTTTACTTGGTCTTATCATCTACGCTGCTGGTACCTGACGATTGGGTGCTTGGGTAAGGGTTGTTATCTGATGTCATTAAGGAGCTTGTCTGGGAATTCACTGATGATGAAGTTTGGGTGGTTACTGGCGATGAAGTTTGGGTGGTCATTGACGATGATCTCCGGGTGGTCGACAGGGAATACAAAGATGTCGAGGTTGTGGATACGGTTGTAGTAGGTGGCAATGTCGTCACTGTGATTGTTCCTGTCATAGATAGAGTTTAAGAAGTCGACATGATATTTTGTCAATAATGACATATTAATGTATTCATCAAATGGTGTTTATTTTTTGACATTCGCAAATAAGGCATCCAATTTTTTTCTTTTATAGTAATTTACCAATTAATATAATCTTCAGTTCAATCAAAGTTTATTTTCATTGGTAGTAACAAATGTTTGTACTGAAGAATGAAGCTGGTCAAGTCGATATGCCACGGCGATATTGATACTGACAGATGCCTGTCGATTTGGATGGGGTAAGAGTGCCTTATGAATGTTTTTTTATATCATTTTATTTAGTTCGTTTTCATGTCATTCAGTTATTAAACTATAAGACCAAGTTCACCCTAATATCAAGTTGATTCGAATAAATAGAGTAAAGTTAAACAAGCATAACAGTGAAAATTTTATTGAAATCGGATGTAAAATACGAGAGTTACGGCATTTTGAAGTTTTGCATTATTTAATGAAACAGTGATATGTATAACATGGGCGGCATGCAAATGAGTGAACCGATGATGTCACGCACTCACTTTTCCTTATGTGTTTTATTATATGAAATATCATATATTTCATTTTTTTCGCTTCAATAATGTAAAACATGGAACGTGTAAAATCATCATTATTATAACTTATTTTGATATAAGGGAGATATTCTTCATTATCACATCTATAAAAAAATGAAATATTTGAAATTTCATATATACATCAGGAAAAGTGAGTGTGTGACATCATCGGTTCACTCATTTGTATACCGCCCATGCTATGCATTTCCCTGTTTCATGAAAGAATGAAAAACTTCAAAATGTCTTAACTTTCTTATTTTACATCCGATTTCAGTGAAATTTTCATTGTTATGCTTGTTTAATGTTACTTTATTTATTAAAATCAACTTAATATTAGGGTGGACTTGGCCTTTAAGTACATAAACATAATTATTTTAAACACACAAAAAATCAGTCTGAAAAGCAAAATAACTAAACCCAAACAAAGAGAAACTTGGCGCCATGTGAGGCATTCACTATTTTCAATGTAGTAATTAAAGTGTAAAATGGTGATGCAAAACAGCTCCGAGAGAAGGAGGCAGATAGACAGAACTGAAAAGTAAAATAGGGAAGTGAACGAGAAAGGAAAATTGATATCCTCTCAATCATTTTAGGGGTGATAATTTATATTTTGGTTCTCTGAAATATTGTAGAATCCGAGGATGTGGGGTTTCTAGGAGTATACATGCATACATAACCATGATACAGCAAGTGGTTGCCTTTTAAAATAAATAATTTTGCAACCAGTGAAATCGATACATCCCGTAAAAAGAGTAACGCCAATCAGTAATGTACCCAGGTAACAGGCCCATGTGGGCCCCATATGGGCATCACCCGGGCCATCTGGGCCATCTGGGCAAAAGGGAACCCATATAAATCCCATATGTATCCCTTGTGGGACCCATATGGGTTAACCCATTTTGAGATCCACGTGGGCCAGCCCATATGGGAATCATATGGGAAAAGACTGGGAAAACCCATATGGGAATGACATGTAAATGCCCATATGGGTATCATATGGGAATAAGCTGGGCAAACCCATCTGGGAAACATCTGTAAATGCCCATATGGGTACCATATGGGAATAAGCTGGGCAAACCCATCTGTGAAACATATTCAAATGCGCATATGGGAATAAGCTGGGCAAAACCATCTGGGAAACATATGTAAATGCCCATATGGATATCATGTGGGAATAAGCTGGGCAAACCCATATGGGAAAACATTTGTAAATGCCCATATGGGTATCATATGGGAATAAGCTGGGCAAACCTATCTGGGAAACATATATATTTGCCCAAATGGGTATCATATGGGAATAAGCTGGGCAAACCCATCTGGGAAACATATATATTTACCCAAATGGGTATCATGTGGGAATAAGCTGGGCAAAACCATATGGGAAAGACATGTAAATGCCCAAATGGGTATCACATCGGAGTAAGCTGGGCAAACCCACCTGGGAAACATATATATTTGCCCAAATGGGTATCATATGGGAATAAAATGGGCAAACCGATATGGGAATGGCATGTAAATACCCATATGGGTATAAAATGGGAATAAACTGGGCAAACCGATATGGGAATGACATGTAAATGCCCATATGGGTATCATATGGGAATATGCTGGGCAAACCCAAATGGGAAAGACATGTAAAAGCCCAAATGGGTATCACATCGGAGTAAGCTGGGCAAACCCATCTGGGAAACATATATTTTTGCCAAAATGGGTATTATATGGGAATAAGCTGGGCAAACCCATCTGGGAAACATATATATTTGCCCACATGGGTATCATATGGGAATAAGCTGGGCAAACCCACCTGGGAAACATATATATTTGCCCATATGGGTATCATATGGGAATAAAATGGGCAAACCGATATGGGAATGGCATGTAAATGCCCATATGGGTATAAAATGGGAATAAACTGGGCAAACCGATATGGGAATGACATGTAAATGCCCATATGGGTATCATATGGGAATATGCTGGGCAAACCCAAATGGGAAAGACATGTAAATGCCCATATGGGTATCACATGGGAGTAAGCTGGGCAAACCCATCTGGGAAACATATATATTTGCCCAAATGGGTATCATATGGGAATAAAATGGGCAAACCGATATGGGAATGACATGTAAATGCACATATGGGTACTACATGGAAAGAAACTGGGCAACCCGATATGGGAATGACATGTAAATGCCCATATGGGTATTACATGGGAATAAACTGGGCAAACCAATATGGGAAAGACATGCAAATGTCCACATAGGAATCATACGGGAATATGCTGGGCAAACTCAAATGGGAAAGACATGTAAATGCCCATATGGGTATGACATGGGAGTAAGCTGGGCAAACCCATCTGGGAAACATATATATTTGCCCAAATGGGTATCATATGGGAATAAGCTGGGCAAACCCACATGGGAAACATATATATTTGCCCAAATGGGTATCATATGGGAATAAAATGGGCAAACCGATATGGGAATGACATGTAAATGCACATATGGGTACTACATGGAAAGAAACTGGGCAAACCGATATGGGAATGACATGTAAATGCCCATATGGGTATTACATGGGAATAAACTGGGCAAACCGATATGGGAAAGACATGCAAATGTCCACATGGGTATAACGTGGGAATTAGCTGGGCAAACCCAAATGGGATATATATGTCAATACCCATATGGGTAATAAATGGGAGTAAGCTGGCCAAACCCTGGGAAAGACATATGAATGCTCACATGGATATCACGTGGGAATATGCTGGGCAAACCCATCTGGGAAACATATCTAAATGCCCATATGGGTATCATGTGGGAATAAGCAGGGCAAACCCCTGGGGAAAGACATATGAATGCCCATAGGGATATCGCATAGGGAATAAGCTGGGCAACCCCATCTAGGGAAACAAAAGTCAATGCCCATATGGGTTTCATATGGGAGTAAGCTGGGCAAGTCCATATGAGTATGATATTCCAAAGTCCAAATGGGTGTCATTTTGAAATGACCTGGGCAAACCCATATGTTAAAATATGTAAACCCCAATGTGGGTATCATTATTGGAATGATCTGGGCGAACCCATGTGGGTAAGATGTGTATATCATAAACTGGGTAAACCCATATTCTTGAGGGGTACATACTTCTGACAAAAAAAATTATCAGCATACTATTAAAGATCTACATTGTACACATTTGCAAACTGAATTCATATTTTGTTGTCATTATACTGGCCCTAACTTATCAAACGGTAATAGAGTACCGAAGTGTGACGTCATACCGCCCAAGTTGTCAAGGTTGCTGGTTCTAAACAATTTTGTGCTGAACAATGGCGTGGTGATCACACCGGCACCAAACACTGAATTTGCCCTGCTCCAGCCCGTTGCTTGACTGATTTCGCGGTGAACCTCAAGCACGGGCTTTGTTGTTTAGAACTAGTAACCTGGACGACGAGCGAATATGACGTCAGCACTTCGGTACTCTATTAATCTATGCAGACCTAAAGAATGTGAGAAGTGCTTAAGAGAAAATGAAAGCACCTCCCAACCCCCATGTGCTTTTGACCCCTAGTACAAATGGTTGAGTCCACTTTTCAAACCTGCGCCACCTTTTGAGGAAACGGCATTCCATTGCTACTACTTATGAAGGAAGCACTACACATCCGCCTCCCTACTCTTTGAAGGTAAGCTGCTTTTTATATCTTATCATTTCTTTCTAAATTCCATTTTCTCTTTGATATTGTTTATTAATTTAAAAGTACATATATAGCCTGAGATGTACCATCCAGTGACATTTTCTGGTCCATGACTGTCTTTTGTGGGATTATTATGAGTGAATTGATAGAGAAATGTTAATTCAGTTGAGATACCAGCACTATGAACACGATGAACAATTGCTTTGGTAGACAAAAGAACATCCCTTCATTACTATTATGTAAAATAAGCAGAACAGGTGAATATGCATGTGACACCTGTTCTACATATTTTTACATAATAGCAATGAAGGGATGTTCTTTTGTCTACCAGGGCAATTGAGGAAGGTACAATGAGGAGCTGTATATTTTGTCCGCTTCTTTGTTCGCCATGTTCATAGTGCAGTTTACCTTAGCTTAATACTCCCATTGTTTAAGTTGCAAGGCCCAAGAGGAAAGAAGTATGCCTGGGTCATATCGTTCACCCACCGCGTGATAGTTTACATTCCCTACTGGTCTGTTTATAACCATGGGGTTGTGTAGTAACTCCTTGGTTTAACTAGTGGTCTGGCTTTCCATGTATATGGGCTAAGAAATCAAAATCATTTCACTAGGCAAGTGTGTATCGAGCACATAATTATGCAGCTTCAATTTCAAGACAAGATGAATGTCGTAGTTTATTATGTCATAATAATGTAATTGTTCGCTTCATGTGAGGAACATCTGCCATAAATGAATAATTGATGTGTCATTACTACCATTCTCAAAATATACAGATGATCTTGATATCTTTATAAAGTTATTTCTCTCCCCTCCCCTTATTTCTGTATCAGTATTGTACCTTTATTCCATACACCATTTTATTTTCTGCTATATTTCTTGTCATTTCCCTTTGCATGGGTCAATAGGTATTATCCATATTTCTATATGTTTTATTTTTTTCCTTTTTCTTTTTTTTCCTTTTCTTTTCTTTTTTTCCTTTTTCTTTTTTCTTTTTTTTTTTGGGGGGGGGGGTGGGACCCGACTCTCTTTGATTTTTTTTATTTTATGGAAACGGCATGATGTCTCGTATATGTGGTATATAGAGAGAGTGAGAGAGAGAAGGGGAGGGGCAGGAGAGAGAAAAAACGAGCTAACATTTAGATTTGCTTTTTAAAAAATATCTGCATTGGTAATCAAAAATTGTAGCATATTTGCAAATTTCACTACAAAAGTTTAATATTGTAAATATGCTAGTGTAATATTTTTTGTGAAATTTGTTACATGTAAATATATCTCACTCTGTCGTTTCAGATCCAGCAAATAGACGAGAAAAACAACAACGGTACGAGGAAACAGCATAAGCAGTAACGTAACAACTAAAAAAAGAAATTAACGTATATTCTAGATGGACAAAATGAAGAAGACTTCTGGCACGTGTTAAGATTATATCATGATTATATCCAAACTGGATGAAGCTGTTAAGGTGGCACCATACCTGCAGGAAAATGTTTGCAGTATTCGGAACTGAAGAAATGTTTACTATGAATACTATGAAGGCCGGGAAAACTCCTTTCAACATGCCCTGGTCGTGTATGCATCTCAACTATGGGGGAATGCACAATCAACTGATGAACAAAAACCGCAGCTCCATTAGATGTTGACCAGTAATTTGGATAATTATGAGGAAGTGCCAGATGGAAACAACTATTGTTTAACCTTATCGTTTGGATAGCATGATGTGATTGTAATAACAAATACTGCATATTAATCATCTTTAATGTATGCATGCTGAAGGAGGTCTAGAGATTACAACTGGAGGAGAAAGTCTATTGTATATATATCAATTAATTCTACTTCTGACCGCCGTTCTGTTATTTGATGAATTCGCCAACTGGGCCTTTGGGTATTAAAATATTACTTACTCAGCTCTTTGTGATAAGATACATGCATTTCTGAAAGAACATTCTAAACTCATGGGGCTTGACACTGAACTCCACTAGCCTGCACGTTATGAAGGAACTAATGGCGAAAAATGGATAGTGTGAAATTGTTTCGGGGTATCGCCTTAACCATGACACATGTAGTGGCAAGCTATAATCCGGAGTCGACCCTTCCGAACAGATGCATATTTTTTCAATAGTGAGAAGGAGCCGTGATATAAACTACCTAATCAATACAATATTCGATTATTTATTATTTTCACTATGTGTTTTTCTTTTAAGTTCGTTTCAAGTGTGTTGCCAAGGCTGTTCTTTAGAAATTGTACTTACAGTATCTAAACACACTTCCAATACCATGTGATGTGTCACAAAATGAATTGTATGAGAAATGATTCCATCAAAATCCCATTATCATTTTTAATGGTAGACTCCTAAGCTTATTTCACTTCAATAATGTATGTTGTTGCATATCCCCAAGCTTAAAATGAAAAATCTCCAGTTCTTTTTGTAAGATGAACATTATGGTGGTTAATTGATTGATAATTTATTTAACCTGACAGCTAAGAAAGCAAGTTAGCGTATGTTTGTAAGCAAGCAACCGGGGGAAAGAAATCTTTTAGTCCTATTCGAGGGACTTGGATTAATTCCTTACCAACTACACAGTATTAATTTCTAATATTAAAAAGGTTTACTTTGAAATATGATTACCTACTATTTAATGGGTAAAACTATGTAGAAATAAGTGAATACATGATTGCATGAATGGGATTTATGGGGTACTTCATGGAAATCTAATTACTGCTATGGAGTAAATTTCATGGGCATGTACGAATAAGTGAAAATATATTTGCAGATCAATATAAAATACATGTATGTCGTTGCCTATTCCCAACTTAAAAGTAAAATTCTTGTTTGATGAAAATATCATTTATAGATGCATATTTATAATAAAAAATGTTTATATACTTTGATAATCTAATTACTACTCTGGAGTAAATTTATTGGGTATGTAGCAATAAGTGAATACATGTCAGCGTGAATGAGTTTGGTGGGGGTACTTCATATATAGGCATGCTCAGAAATTTGTTGACCGCGCAAACAGGTCTGTTTTCAAGACAAAATTCCACAGGCAATACTCATTATTTGTGACATACATGTATGTACACAGGTTGCATGGCAGGTCACCGGCAACTTATATTTCAAGTACCCCCCATTTTTCATTTTAATGTTGTTGTTTTTTGTACTGGCATAGCTGTGGTGAGAGGCTGATGATGATTGCATGATCAAGTAGTCTTTGTGTCCCATGACTTTCCTTAAAACCGATTTAGGAGTTGTCCCCTTGTATCGAATGAATAGACCAAAATAGGCATATTGTAAATCTCAGTTGCTAAATTATTTCGGACCCATATGGGCCATCGGGTATGGCCCATATGGGTCCCCAATGGGCCTTGTGTGCAAAATACTACGGGGCCCCATATGGGCATTCCAGGGTAGGACCCATATGGGATAGCCTAGTATTTGCCAACATATTGCCCACATTTATACCCAGATTGGCCCCAGGCTGAACCCATATTAGCCATATGGACGGCCTTTATTGGCCCCATATGGGCCTTGGGTGCAAATTCTTTTGGGGCCCATATGGGCATTCCCATGTGGAACCCATATGGTAGCCGACAGATAATACCCATATGGGATAGCCCATATTTTACCCACATATTTCCCACATTTATACCCAGATGGGCCCCAGGCCGAACCCATATTGGCCATCTGGGATGGCCCATATGGGACCCACATGGGCCTTGGGTGCAAAATCTTATGGGGCCCGTATGGGCATTCCCATGTGGGACCCATATGGGAACCCACAGATAATACCCATATGGGATAGCCCATATTTTACCCACATATTGCCCACATTTATACCCATATATGGGACCCACATGGGCCTTGGGTGCAAAATCTTATGGGGCCCGTATGGGCATTCCCATGTGGGACCCATATGGGAACCCACAGATAATACCCATATGGGATAGCCCATATTTTACCCACATATTGCCCACATTTATACCCAGATGGGCCCCATGCCGAACCCATATTGGCGATCTGGGATGGTCCATATGGGACCCACATGGGTCTTGGGTGCAAAATCTTATGGGGCCCATATGGGCATTCCCATGTGGGACCCATATGCAAACCCATATGGGGCCTACATGATCCCCATATGGGCTTGCTACCTGGGTAGCTATTGCCCTCATCCCCAATCAAATGACGGGGGGAAACAGAAAAGGGGAGGGGAGAGAAAAGACCGATAAAAGAATATGAAAGGACCAGGCCCACTCCCCGTAATCGTTGGCTCTGTTTATCATGTTTATTGGAATTTCATTCCCTCAGTAAGACTGATGACTATTAAATATATATATGCAGATAATTCATTTAACAGCAGTGCAAAGCTGTTGTTAAAAATGTATTACAGGCGGCATCATGAAAGGTTTGGCAAGTGTCATGTAACACGCGCAGCTGCGGGTCGGCGTCTAGTAGATTTCAAAGAACGAGGCCGATCTTATTTTGCCGGTTCCCACGGTCTCGCTGCTGAGATTTCTCAGAGAATGAAAAGGCAGCATTACGATTTCTGATTTCGACGAGTTGAGAGTGCAGATAGATTTTGTCTTCTTTTCAACGGAATTTAACTTCTGATATAATTTAACCTCTTTTCAATTGGACTAGTTCTGAAGTTGGATACTTGTTTCTCGATTTATTTGGTTTGATATAAATTATACTGTATTACTGGATTACGTCGTTTAGTACACGGCTATACTTCACATTTTCTTGGAATTTTCTACCGGGGCAGACAAAGATTTCATTTGGAACGTTTCTAGTGATATCCTCGGAATTGGACGTGATTAGTAATCGTGCAGGTGAACATTTTTGGAAGACGAGGCGTGCGAGTGAACTAAGATGCCGAAGAGCAAGGCGAAGCGAGATCGCCCCAAGACGACAGGCGTCTCCTCCGAGCAGGCTCGGGGTCGCAGGCCGCGTCGGGCAGAGCAACTAGGGCATCGACTAGAGCTACGCCGTCGACGTCGGGGGCGGATGATCATGGAGCGGATACCGCAGGGGCTGGATCAGGGATGCGTATGCGGTCGCAAGCCGACCCTCGTCAGACGGTTGCTGAATCAGCTGGGGCTTAGCACAGCGACAGCAGCTGCTTCGCGGAGCGGTGAGTTTGATAGTGGGATGTGTCAGGCCGGCCCAATGGCCGGTAGTTTGTAGTGGGTGATTCAGGGTGCTAATGCAGAGTGTAACGAAGTGGTGCGGCGAAATGGGGTGAACAGGGGGTTTGGTTCTCCCCCAGTATTGCCAACGTGACACATAAGTTGACCAGCTATGCCAGGACGAATTCGGTGGGCTGTCCTCAATTTGTATGATCATGATTGTAATCAGGAGGATCATAATAATGGGGAAATGCTAAACTGAAGACGGTCAATTAAGAATGCCATGAACGGAGATGCTTCTTGAGGACAGGACTGTACAAAAATGTGTGAAACGGTCATTGTAAGATGTGATGTTTGTGCAGGATAACAATCAGGATAATGTTGACAATGATAAGATGCTCATATAACAATGACGATAATGATGATCATGACAACATTTAGAACTGCAATCGATCGTATCAGAACGATGTGCATGCAATGTCGTCCGTATCTAAATTCTATTTTGTTAGGAAGTTGACAGGTGAAATATAAAGATACTAGCAGAAGCAGCCCGTGGACATCCACGGGCGCTAGCTGTGTTTATGATTAATCACCGTACCGTAAAATTATCACAATAATCAAGTGAATAAGTAAAAAAAAAAAAAAAAAAAAGTCGGGTAAAGTTATTTTTTATCAAAAAGTATTTACAACATGTGCATTGGCGGATAAGGGTGGGGGTACTTCCGGCCCGTGCCCTCCCTACCCCCCCCCCCCCCTTTGGAAGGAAAGTATGCATATTGACGATGTACGATCCGCCCTTTTGTCGATTGTGCCCCCCCCCCCCTTTTAGAATGCAAACCTTTCTTGCTTGTCAAAGAATTATGCAGGGACCCCCATCATAACCACACACTCCTGAGCGAATTTTGGAGGTCTGTTTTCCCCGCCTTATACTAAATGCTGGATCCGCCCCTGATCGTGTGAATATGTCTTATTTATCCAAAGCTTGCATGAGTTCTGAAGAAAATTCCTTTTAATCTGGATCAAAATTGATGATATGGATATAATAATGTTCGAGTAGAATATCCATGCATAGACCTAGAAGGAGCGATTTGATCTTGCCATGTTTCTGTGGTTTATTAATACTCAGAGTAACATCCATAATTAGCGGTACGTCCCCTGTAAAGGATGCAATAATGAGAAAAAATGAATTTGTCATGTTATTTTCAGGGGTATTATGCCCCCCTTATATGGGTCTTGGGAGGACGGACGGATTGACTTCCCCCTACTACCCACCCCCCCCTCCAGCTCCCCCCATTCCATTGTCATCCCATCACCCCCAGGGCGAGGGGGGAAGGGATTAATATCATTATACGTATTGATAATCATTATGGAAATATTTTCGAAGGAATTTTCTTATCAGATTTTCTGATAAAGTGTCAAATTACCGGTAGCGAACGTCGTGAGACATACACACTAAACTGTGTGTGTGACCATGAAGCTTCAAATGATGTAACTCTATACCTGTATGATGACCTGTACACCTACGTGCGAACGATCTAACACGTGTGTATAATACTGTACTGTACACTGTTCAAAGCCATGCGGATATATGGCCATGCTGTTCTTCGGCATAGCTCCCCTTCACAGGGAAAGGTATATGGGTTGGCTGGGCCTGAAGCTACAAACCCGCTTCATGGGTTGGTGGAATGATTAGGCCTACTCCCTGCGGAAATTCACCCACCCGTGGGTACCAAAAGGCGGGGACCGAAAGGCCCAGGGGAGGAGCCTATTTGAACAAAAAAAAAAAAAAAAAAAAAAAAGAGCCCGAAATCCTTAGTGTATTATATTATAAGATGCATGGTAAACCATGTTATATTCGATAAGATGGGAGAAATAATGCATACTGTTAAATTAGGAGATGATAGATTCATGAAAATAATTACGAAATAAAAAACAAAAGGCAATGAATGATCATGATAATGGTGATGACAGTGATGATAATGAGGAAGATGATGGTGATAATGGTGATGACCATTACTGAAATTACATTGACCTTAACCATGCCAAATAGGTAACAGAAATGACATTGCGTTATGAAGTCAAGATACGACCATAAGTTGATTGGTAGAAAATGGCGCCTAGATGGCGGCACAATAATCTGATGACCTTGAAAAAAGATGCGGCAACTTGACTTTATTAGGACTGATGACTAACGAAAATTTTATGACAATTGACTAAGCCAATTTTGAAAAATTGTGATATCAAACAAGACTATTTGATATTGCACTATTTGCAGCCCTAAATGCAGGATACTTGGGAGGTAAACAAAATGAAAAAAAAAAAAAAAAAAAAAAAATATCTTCCATAGACATAACACGCAAATAGGGCAAATTCTGACATGGCATCTTTGATTGAAAATTTCGCGATGATGACGTCATCAAAATGGAAAATGTTGGATTGATCTTGTAGAAAACTGTCTTAGCTATAACATATCGAAATTTGGAAGAAAATCGACCACTTATTACTGAAATTATCAAATGAATACAAAAATGACGACGTCATTTTTTCATGTTTTTACACTTTTTACATGAGAATGCCCATTGACGCGCTCACGAATTTTGAACGTTTGACGTGCGCGTGGGGCAGTATGGAAGGTCGAGAATGGCTGTTTATGGTTGGAAATTGTCAAGAATAGTGTCAGGAAGACAGACTATGCGAAAAAACGGCGTTTTAACGTTCTGTACGCGCTTGGCGAGCGCATACGCGCACGAATAGGCAAGTTTGAATACTTTGAAATGCTTAAAATGTCCTGAACCGTACTCTAATTTGATTAAAAAGTGATTTGGAGCATTTCTAAATTTTGACGTGCGCGTCATTACGCGCGCATGGATTTTGATGACATTTTATGTTGACCCTTGACCTGTTAATGTGTATCAAATATGGTTCAATTTTGATGACTCGTTATGAAGATATGATTGATACTGTGATTTCACAAAATGTCGCCTGGATGACGTCACGATGACCTGATGACCTTGAAAAATTTCGTGGCACTTGACCATGATAGGCCTGAGGACTTACAGAAAATTGATGAAAATTGAATGAGAGGATTTTGAGTAATCACTGTCACAAGAAAGGGGTGGTAAACTAATAAAGAAAGAATAAAGAAAGAAAATTCTGACGGAATTAGGAGGACCACCTAAGAAGTGCCTTTCTGGGTAGATTACACGAGTTGATGTAGCTTCAGGTATATTAATTTTTCCCACTCCCAGATGAGGTTTACACGCCCTTGAAACATAGGGATTTTATACTTTTAGGATGACTCATTGCATGGTTATATAAACAAGTTACAGGGGAGATGTTGAGGATGATGTTCACGATAAAGCGAATAAGAATAGCTAAAATATGGAAGTGTCTTAGTAAGTGTGTAACGAAAAATAAATGTGGACTCCTGTACTGCCAGAGGATTTGTTTTATTACTTGTTTCAGGTCGGGCGTCCGTGTGCATTGTTGGTGACTCGATCGTATATTGGGCTGGCCAGCTGGCACGGCGGGAAGGAGAGCCAAGCTTGGGTCTGGCAGCATTGGTAAAGTGAGAAGGTCGCAGGGGGCTCCAGCTGCGCCAACTCCCCGATGTAGTCTGGTCGCTCATTCAGGAAGACAGCAACTTTCGCCCGTCAAACATTGTAATCCATGCTGGAACGAACGGTATTGGACGTCGTAAAATGCGTCTTATAGTGGCGGGAGCAATACAGCGGATCCATGAATATCTGACTCACACGCGGAATATCTGGTCAGAGATTATCGGGGCTTCAGCGAGGAGGACCAGCCTGGGATAGAGAAGTACGGCTGGCGATGAACAAGCGGGCACGTGCGACATGCCGCCGTGTGGGGGGTGTGTCAGGGGCACATCCAAGTATTCGGCATGATGACGGGAGCTTGTACGGGGGCGACGGGTCCACTTGTCGGTGGCAGGATGTAGCTTATTGCTCGGGGACATTCGTCACGCATTGATGCAGCTATTGTGACTTGCAGGAAGGCCCCCCACTCCTGCTCTCAATTTCCCCCGAATTGTGCTACCTCTTTTCTTTTTATTGTGCCTTGCCTCAAACTCAGAGTGTATGAATAGTTGTTAGTAGAGTTTGTGAGCTTTTGTTTTTCCATTACATGCATGTTGTCTAGGGTACACATTGTTTAGCCCTAACTAAATTTTGTTTAAGGACATTCCGGAAAACTATATATACCTGTTACCACTTACCAAACTACAGATTATCAGCTACCAAATTAATAGTTACATTATCAGCTTCACTGCGTGAGGAGACAGGGGGTGCGCCCTCATCTAGTGGCCTTGGTCGCAACCACGTTTCCCTTTCCTAAAAAGGTGGGTTTTTCGTGGCCTCCGTAACTTCCGCTAACGCGGTCGTTGTGTCCCTAGGTGCCTCACGTAGTATAGGTGGTCTAATGAACCACATGACGGCATGTAATTTACATGCGTTTTACGTAATAATGCAATAACCAGGCAATTATTAAAGCGATTTTATGTAATTCACACACGAGTGCAAGAAGCTGGGAAGTGAAAACCTCAGTGTTAAAACTTTATTAGTTGTCTGATGTCTGTTTGGCGTGTAACTTCATAGTCGGTACAAATTATGTAAGGTATTGCAGTTTTACAGTGACACATAAATTGTCAATGATTGTAAGATGTTTGTTTGGGTAAATTCATATTTGGTGCAAGTTAATTGAAGGCATTGCAGTTTTCCAGTGACACATACGTTGTGCATGCTTAGGAGATGTTTGTTTTTAGTACATTCATTCATTTACAGTGACACATAAATTGTGTATGTTTATGAGATGTTTGTTTACGGTAAATCCCTAGTAGGTGCAAGTTATTTGACGGTATTGAAGGCATTGCAGTCTTACAGTGGCAAATACGTTATGTCTGCTTATGACAAGGTTGTTTTGGGTAAATTCATATTCGGTGCAAGTTATTTGAAGGCATTGCTGTGTTACAGGTCACACAAGTGGTGCATGTTGGTGTTGGGTAAATGCATATTCAATGCAACTTATTTGAGAGCATTGCAGTTTTACAGTGACACGTACGTTGTGTATGTTTTTAAGAAGTTTTCGTGTTGTATTATAGTCACAAAGCGTTCACAATAACGCCGAATTACCCGAAGGCGGGTCATGATGACAAGGGTTACACCAACCGAGTCTGTCCAGTGGCGGCGGGCGGTGCCCGTATGGCGCCAATTCGAAATTGTAGCCACTGTGCAAACTACGGTGTTGGCAAGTGATTTAATCATTAACTGCTTTGGCAGAACTCATGGAGAAGGTTTGAACTTTTGGAACTTGATGTAATAAAATGAATGGCGTAATAGCCACTTTTGCATCTTGCACCATTTCATTCTTAGCGGGAAGGGTCACGTACGCTGTCCAGCCTGTCGCGGTGCGAGGCACTGTTTGGGATGCAGGTGGCTTTTTGGGATCCCTGGACCTTAGCTTGGGGGGTGTGGATGGGGTCTCGTCTGCTAATTAGCAGTGGAGTCATCCTAAACACCTCTAGCAGGCAAGGGGGGGGGGGGGGATCTGAGGGGGTGCTTGTCTGTAGGTGGCCCTTATGCAGAGAGCATCCGGTGGTTAGCATGGATGGCCATGCTCGGTGCAGATAGATGCATGTTATGAGAAAGAAAGGGAATTAGACGGATAAAAACACCCGGGTCCTTCTAGAGTTGAGGCCAGGGCAGTTCTTGCACCATGACTAAAAGCATATTCATGTTAAAGTAATGTTTACAGATTGTCAAACCAATAGTTTGTTGATATATTGTTCTGCATGCTTATGATCTGCTCAGCTCGAATAAATCAGTGTCTCACAAAATCAACTAAATTCTGAATGCTGTGTTGTGTTATCATTAGCTAGACCTGTAATTCATTTAACAGCAGTGCAAAGCTGTTGTTAAAAATGTATTACAGGCGGCATCATGAAAGGTTTGGCAAGTGTCATGTAACACGCGCAGCTGCGGGTCGGCGTCTAGTAGATTTCAAAGAACGAGGCCGATCTTATTTTGCCGGTTCCCACGGTCTCGCTGCTGAGATTTCTCAGAGAATGAAAAGGCAGCATTACGATTTCTGATTTCGACGAGTTGAGAGTGCAGATAGATTTTGTCTTCTTTTCAACGGAATTTACCCACCCTTCACTTCCCAACCCCTGTGTATTGTTAGAAAGTGATTTAATCATTAACTGCTTTGGCCGAACTCATGGAGAAGGTTTGAACTTTTGGAACTTGATGTAATAAAATGAATGGCGTAATAGCCACTTTTGCATCTTGCACCATTTCATTCTTAGCGGGAAGGGTCACGTACGCTGTCCAGCCTGTCGCGGTGCGAGGCACTGTTTGGGATGCAGGTGGCTTTTTGGGATCCCTGGACCTTAGCTTGGGGGGTGTGGATGGGGTCTCGTCTGCTAATTAGCAGTGGAGTCATCCTAAACACCTCTAGCAGGCAAGGGGGGATTTGAGGGGGTGCTTGTCTGTAGGTGGCCCTTATGCAGAGAGCATCCGGTGGTTAGCATGGATGGCCATGCTCGGTGCAGATAGATGCATGTATGAGAAAGAAAGGGAATTAGACGGATAAAAACACCCGGGTCCTTCTAGAGTTTTGAGGCCAGGGCAGTTCTTGCACCATGACTAAAAGCATATTCATGTTAAAGTAATGTTTACAGATTGTCAAACCAATAGTTTGTTGATATATTGTTCTGCATGCTTATGATCTGCTCAGCTCGAATAAATCAGTGTCTCACAAAATCAACTAAATTCTGAATGCTGTGTTGTGTTATCATTAGCTAGACCTGTAATTAAACTTATTAGCAATGCAGTTTCTTGAATATCTCAATTACAAGGGGAACCCAATCATTAAAACATGAAATCTCTTTGATTTAATTAAGATAAGGATAGATATTCGTTTCAAACAGTACACATACATGTTTAGAATTAAAGTTGCCAAAAGGAATGTTCATGGTCGTACCTTTTGTTTGAACAGGAGTGCTTAGAATTTTCGTTGTTGATTCCACAGCAGTCTCCAATGAAGGTCTTTCAGTGTTCAAGGCTGTCATTGGTGTCGATGACAGGGATGTGATCATGTTGTATGTTGATGTCAATGGCGTCACAGAGGTTGATTCTTAATTTGAATGTTTAAAAATACCATTGATGTTCAGCTAAAATTTACTTTATTTGTTCCACTTTTAATTATCAGAAATAACGGTGTGTTGTTTTTTTTTTCTTCTTTCTTGTAAGAGAAGGCTAGGAAAGGTGGGAAATAATTTGCGAGCTTTCTTTTTCAATTTTCATGTTAGTTTGAAGGGTAAAGAAATATCACAGAGGAAGTGTCCACTGAAAAAGAAAGCTCTTCAAATACCTTTTGAATTTTTAAAATTATAATTCATGACAAGACAAATATGAAAAAAAAACCGACGAAACTTTCATGCCACATGTGTTTGTAATCCCATAAACACATTCCGTGAGCATTCTCCAGTGCATTGTGCTTTTCAGCGAGTTGGGTCAATTTCTTATACTTATTATTGATTCATTCATTACCGACATGTTCAAGAAGCATTAATTTTCGACATGACAATAAATGATAAAACACACCATTATTTTTGTACAATGTGTCGGTAAATCTTCTTAAATATATATATATATATATATGTGACATTCCTTTTGTCATTGATTCATTGATGTATATACTTAATTTATCTATGCAAACTTGTACGTTCTCGGAGCCAGGAAAGCGGCATAGTAGTTGCGCCAAAAATTACAGACCGGCACGTCTGTTTAGCAGTTATTCCCAAAGGGCAGTCTATTCAAAATTATATGAAATTACGAAAAGGGACCTACTTCTTGATTACCAGTTTGGTTTCAGACCATAATATTCCTGTTAAACGGCCCTGCTGTGCATTGTTGATCAATGGTAAAAAAAAAAAAAACGTCGATGGTGGTAAACTGAATGGAATAGCTTTCATCGACTTACGCTGCGCTTTCGACTCAGTAAATCATACCTGAGTATCGCTGGTTTACCGGCCACTGGCACTCATGTCCGCTCAAGGGGAGCCGTCGGGACACCGACCACTGGCTCCCAACTGAGCAAAGACACTGGAGTCTCTCCATCCAGTGAGTTATACACTCTTAGTGACTCGGCTAGCGCTGACTCAGCCCTCGCCACTATGGAGACGACTACCCCCGTTCTAAACGGGCCAAGCGTAGTCGTGAGAGAGCATCCGAGCGCCCTACCAAGCACGGCCTTTCGGATACGATCATTTAAAGGGCAGTCTATTCAGAATAATTATATTAAATTACGAAAGGGGACCTACTTCTTGATTACCAATTTGGTTTCAGACCATAATATTCCTGTTAAATGGCCCTGCTGTGCATGGTTGATCAATGGTAAAAAGAAACACAAAAAAACGCAGATGGTGGTAAACTGAATGGAATAGCTTTCATCGACTTACGCCGCGCTTTCGACTCAGTAAATCATTCTATGTTGTTGGATAAGTTGGCAATTTATGGTGGTTCCCCAGAAGCTATTAAATGGTTTGTATCATATCTATCTAATCCTAAGCAATTTGTTTCGATCTGTATTGAGAGTGAACATTGGTGTACCTCAAGGTTCCATATTGGCCCCCCTACTTTTCACAATTTTTATAAACGACTTCCAAACCGGGTATTGTCATTTGGAACAATTTATTTATAAGCGAATCATACAACAATTTCAGTTTGCGGTAACTCAAAGGAGGAAGTAGAAAATAAACTGACTCGAATTATGATACCTTAAAATGGATAAATGAAAATGAATTAATCATTAACACTGAAAAGACGAAATTGAAGTTAGTAGGGTCCAGATATAGAAGGAGTAAATTAGAGGATAGGGTTCTTAATATTGTGTGTCCCTCAATATGTGACCATGATACACTAAAATGTGTTACGGAATATAAATGTATAGGAGTTAAATACAGTTATTTTGATGTAAGGAAACATGTATTAAGTGTTGTTGTGATATAGTCAAATAGAAGGTAGGTATTATTATTATTATTATTATTATTATTCGAATGAACTATTGTTTCAACAAAAGGGAAAAGAATACATGGTATTGGGGCTATGTAATGTCGCATAATCTGTACTGCTACAATACTTAGACAGGTAGATCGGAATATAATTACGATATATTAAATCAACGAGCTGCATATAATTGTGATATACGAACGTTCTTGGCACGTTCCATCTAAAGAGGTCTTAACTAAACTTTTATGGCAACAACTAAATCATATATAAGTGGAAATTTTTGTTTGCCGGAAGATTAAATAAACATGAAATCATACTCACGGTCCGTAGTCTGAGCGTCTGTATTCCTGCTCCATTGCAGTACCACAAGAATAAGAAGCAAAAAATGTGACCCCATGGTTTGGAACGTTAAAGACATTTATATGTGTATTTGCAATGCCAAGTGGTCACTGAATACCGATTCCTAGGCAACGTCCAATTAGCAGAACTAACTCCTCTTTTCTCTTCCCCTAAAGTCCTCTTTATCCAAGACCAGATAATTACATTCCAATATCTTCTAGACGATTACTCACAAAAACATTACTGTTGTGCGTATTTGACAGTTTTGTATCGTTGATACAGTACCGGTTACTGTATGGTAGACATCTTACGCACCATTGCTTAATCTGTAAGAAACCGGGGTTTTTTTTTTTTGGTCAAACTACTGTGCTTACATTTGACAAAAGAAAAAATGATCCGAATGAGGAAGCTGGTTGTACATTTATTTCAAGCCAATATTCACAAAAATCATGTTTCGATTACATTAATGTGAATAGAAGGTTTGGGATAATGACGTCATGCTAAAGGGAACTTAGTCTTGATTTAAAAAACTACATTCTGAGATAAAAAACGATTTAAAATATCACTATGGATGTATTTTCATGTGCTGTTGGCAAATGGTTGGCAGGGTGGGATGCACATAGAGAATTTCGGGAGTGGGGATGGGTGGGGGAGCGACAGATCTATTGAGCAAATCCCTTTCTCTTCTCTTCTCTTCCCTCTCTCTATTTTTTTTCTCTCTGCTTTTTCTCTTCTCTCCTTCCCCCTTTAACCTCACTCTTTCTGTATCCTTCCCTGTCTCCCTACCCCCCTCCTTTTTAAGTGTTCATGCGGTAAATGAGGCAATTAATGTAAATTTTGGCCTTTATTATAATGAAGTTGTTTTAATGACAGTAAATTTATTCAGGTATGCAATGTGGTAATTACGTTATTACTTTATCATGCTTAAACAGGGTGTCTTAATCTCGAAATGTGAAATAATGCTCTAAACAATAATCTAATGTATTTTTTGTCATAACTTTAATAATATGTGCATTTCTATTGTATTCTATTAAAATTATCTAACCGTTAGGTAAAAAAAGGATATCTTAAACACTTCTTTAAATATGGTATGTAATATCATTGTTAAATATATTTACCTTATACATTCTTATACATTATTTAACACATCCCAACTTCACCAGCTAGCAGATATCATATTTCCCATTCCTTATTTCCGCAGAAATTGAAACATCTTTTTATTTCCACAAACTACCCGATTTACTATAATAATTAATGTATCTACCTATTATTGCTAGTTTGTCCGAACTACGCCATCATCGAGGAACTAAAAGTCACTTTTCCGCACGCCCAACCCCCGTATGGCGCCTTCCCATAGCCACATGCGCGAGCACACGCCCGCCTCTTTTCATTCTCGCTGCCGAGGAATAAACACAGATAAGTCACTGCGCTCAAATGGAGATTCATCTATGTTTTTGCGTTTTCTGATCTGCTTTAACAAATTAATTACGTCCGCATTTTAATTCTTACTAATTTGGTGGTGCGGACTTTCCAGTCACTCTTTTTTGCTAGACAGGAAGTTAGTTTCTGTCTTGCTGTTCTTCCCCTTTCGTTCCTCCCAGTGACATAGCTTAATTTACGCTCGTTCGCTGGGCTAGCAATCCACGGCTTAGCGCTTGGCTTTGTTTTGGTTCCTTGTGGTTTTCCTTTGTTAGTTCGTGCATATAGCCCTCATCGTGTTTAGTGTTCTTTCGTAGCTCCGTGCCTCGCATTTAGTTTTACTTTTAGAAATACTGTGAGCTCTTTATTTATTTACACCCTTGCGTGCTTGTCTCTTTTCTTATCGTTTCAGGTTCAGTATGGGTTTTGATGTTCCTTTGAACCCTGTTATCCGTACGGCCCTGCAAGCGTGGAGGCTGACACGGCGGGAGCTAGTGTCAAGGCTTCATCTTCGTTGAAACGTAGTACACTAGCTACCGGAGGTACGGGCGTGAAACCGTCGACTCGGTCAGGGATTATCTTCCCAGGCTTGTCGACGAAAGGTAAGCTAGGTACCCCTGCTGACAGTGGATCTCGGACAGGGACAAGCACCTCATTGTTAGCTAGCCCGGCAGCGGCCGGGCTCGGCTTCACAACAACTGTCGGGACTCGCAGTAACGGCGAGGGGGTCGTCGGATTACCGACCACTGGCCCCCGAACTCAGGGCGTGAGTATCGCCGGTTTACCGGCCACTGATAGGGGGAGCCGTCGGGACACCGACCACTGGCTCCCACCTGAGCAAAGACACGGGAGTCTCTCCATCCAGTGAGCTTTACACTCTTAGTGACTCGGCTAGCGCTGACTCGGCCCTAGCCAATACGGTTACAACTAACCAGGTTCTAAACGGGCCAAGCGTAGTCGTGAGAGAGCATCCGATCGCCCTGCCAAGCACGACCTTTCGGATACGGCCTCTTGCTCATGCTGGATCAATAATATCCGGTCATGATTGACCCCTTGAGGGTTATGCTCGATCCCGGCAGGTCCAGAGACTCCCGGCCAGAGCTGCTCCTACCCCGGCGGCGCTTGGCGCCCCTCCCGGTGAGGAGACTTATGGCTTGTGGTTGCGCCCGCCCCCTTAGGCAAGGTTGCCCACATAGCCGATCCTGATGTTGACTCTGATTCCGAGTCACAAGCCAGTGCGGCCCCCAACCCCCTCGTGGTTTGGCAGCCGACGCACAGGCTCTTTTGGTTTCACCCCGTGAGGCTTCTGTGGGCACGATTGCAGATTTTCTGATCTCCTTATTTGATAAGGGTAGATCTCTTTCCACTTTCCATGGATACCGCTCTACCATTGCCGACGTTCATATTGGTTTTCCGGACGGCTCGGGAGTTTCTATAGCTCCCATTACCTGACTAAGTTGCTGAGATCGTTTTTCTTACAACGACCAGCACATCCGAAGCTGTCTCCTGCTTTGGAGTCTTCCTAAGGTTCTAGACGCGCTTTCAAAGCCTCCCTTTGAACCGATGAGGAAGGCTTCTCTCCATCATGTGATTGTCAAGACCATTTTTCTTATTGCTATAGCTTCAGGGCAGAGAAGAAGTTCTCTTTATGCTCTTTGGACCGGGTCATATCCGTTGGGAAAGGCAGGGTGTTCGCCTTATCCCTAAGCCCTCCTTTGTAGCCAAAACCAGTTGAGGTGTTTCTCAGCCCTCTGTCAGACTTCTCCTTAGTCAAGGAGGACAAAGTCTGGTGTCTGGTGAGGGCGCTAAATTGGTACTTAGACAGAGCCAAACATTGCCGCTCGGACGAACAACTTTTCCTCATTACTCGCGAACCTTTCTCCCCTGCTTCTAGAGATTCCATTTCTAGATGGATTGTCGAGGCCATTCAGGCCGCTGGCCCTGAGGCCCTTCTCGCGGACAGCAAACCTATAGCGCATGATACCAGAAGCATTAGCACTTCTTGGGCGCTTTTTCAGGGCATTGCCCTAGAGGACATCTTGAGGGCCGCCTTTTGGTGGTCTCCCAATGCCTTCACTTCCTTTTATCTGAAGGACATTCCGTCTGGAGAAGTGCGGTTTGCGAATTCTTTGAGGGCGGCATCTTCGGCCGTTGGCCCTCGTTAGTCACCTTCCCTTAGGACATGCCACCCCGGATTTTATCCGTGCTAGTCTAGCAATAATAGGTAGATAAATTTATTGTAGTAAATCAGAAAAATCATACCTGATTTTATTATTTGCTAAATAAGACAGTATCTACCTATGTCCCTCCCTCCGTCCCCTCTCCTTGCCCAGCAACATGTCCTAAACGTTGTCTCTGGCAGCTCGTTAGAGGAAGATGGCGGGCGTGCGCTCGCGCATGTGACTATGGGAAGGCACCTACGGGGCTGGGGCGTGCGCGAATGTGACTTTTAGTTTCTCGATGATGGCGTAGTTTGGACAAACTAGCAATAATAGGTAGATACATCAATTTATTTAGCAAATAATAAAATCAGGTATGATTTTTCTGTTCTCAGACTATTCAAGAAAATATTGACTAAGAATTGTAATTTAGTAACCCTGTCTTCCAATCTTGTTTCATTTTCAGTTTATTGTCAGAGAAAATAAAAGAAGGTAAGTATTTCATTTCTATACGTTTGCATGCAGTATTAATTAAAATAGTGGGAACGAGCAATGCGTGATACAGCAAAATGAGGTTATAAATAAAATTGTGTCGCAGTAATCAAAATCGTATTCAAAGAAATAATATTGGATGGTTTTGTCACTTTCATTACAGCAATAATATAATAATTCACATTATTTTGATAAATAAGCATTTCCTGTACGCTGAAGGGCTACCAAAATTTATAGCATTTTTTCTCAAATTTACCAATGGCTTAACGCAACGCGCTACATAAAAAACAAACATATAAAACAGCAACCATGCACGTATCCACCAATGCAACGGGATTATGATGTCGGCATTTCGGCTTAAATAAATAGAACATTATCAATTTGCAGAAAAAACCATCTCCGAGCAACCAGCGACGGGCCACCACACCAGCCCCTACGAGCTATACTGCACCCCAGATGTCAGAACACTCGTTACATACTGTACTTCTTTTGTTTCCCCGTAAGGTTTTAGCGATTTCATTCAAAATACATCAGTACATATAAATCGGTATAAGCAAACAAAGAAACCCCAACAACAGTACATACATAAACAAACCCCAAAACACACCCCACCCCCATGAATATTTTCATAATTTGTTATTCTGATCTAATAACAAAAAAAAATAACTTATTCTTCAAAATACGATTCTTTTTCTACTAAACTGAATACAAAATACAACTCCTTTCCAGTAAACTTAATTCATGAACAATCCATAAATTTGATTGAAGAACAAACAAAATTGAATGAAGTCACTTATAACAGACATTAAAATATATACCTCCCCCCCCCCCTCATACACACACCTCATCATCATACAAATCACTCATCACACACACCGACACACACTATAGACACCTGCACACATACACACACTCACCCATACACAACGACTGCCATCAGTCTTGATGAATTAACAGATAAATGTCTTGACACTGGTAGTTCAATGCTTTCCCATTTTTGTAGATGTTTACCTAACTTGTTTCTTTTTATAGCTAACTCCTTTTCCTCATCCCTATATTCCAATATTATTTTCAACAAGTTATCTAGTTTGCGAATTGCGCCCTCTGAACGTGACCGAAATATGATATACATAATCATAAAAATTAGTGTATTGCAGCACTTAATTCTAAATGAAATATACCAACATGAATAGTTTCCCACTGTACGTTTTGTAGTTCCAGTAACCATATTCTTTCTATCACTCCCTGCCACAAGGGCTTAACATATACACGATCCCAAAATAAATGTGAGTATGACTCCTTCATATTTTGTTTACAAAAAGAGCACTGGTCATATTCAACAAAACCAAATCTTAATAGCTGTTATTTTGTATTAAGTTGCTCCGTGGAGTAATTTGTACTGACATTCCTTAACTTTTAATAAAAGCGTTGTGATTCTGGGCCTTACAAAAACATCTTTTATTTACAAGTTTTATGAAACAGGTCACTGGGTAGGATGATAAAGGGGTCGGCATTATTCCGTTCAAAAACCATTTTTTTAAAGGGTAATGTGGCATTTGATATTGGCATAATAGCAAAACTATAATTATGCCTTTTATTACGATACAGTTCCTATAAAATTCCTAAAATGATCCTATTATGCTGCTATTAGATATGCAAACATAGAGTTTATGAAAAAGGGCATTAGACAGCCAATGAATATTCATATTCATTATCCTCACACTGCTTAGAATGGATATCATGATGTTGCTTTATTATGGTTTGATTCTCATACGAGCTTTCTCCAGTTCTTGGTACGGAGACGGTTGCCATGGTTTCATAGGAAGGAACCGACTTTTCGCGTCCAATGGGATTGAGATCTATGTAGGGTTTTTCCTCGTTATCTGTAGATTTGTTGTTCGACAATCTCAACCTGTGAGGAACACAATAAGCAATTAGCTGATGACAAGATCTTCACAGAACATGACACAACGTTAAATTTTGATTGCCTGTGTTGTAGTGTATAGCATTAATACCCGCTGCAGATGAAAGACTGCATCGCATAGCATCATCTACTGGAAAAAAGTAAACATTTTCACAGGGATATATCCCCCCTTCCTCTCTCTCTCTCTCTCTCTCTCTCACACACACATAACCACACCCTCTCTCTCTCTTTCTTTATCTGTACCACTCTATTATTTCTCTCTCTCTCTCTCTCACACACACACACACCCACACACACACACATGCACACTCTCTCTCCCTTCATCCCATTCTGTTTTCTCTCGCTCTTTCCCTCTACATCCCTTTCTATTCTCTCTCTCTCGCTCTCTCTCTCTCTCTCTCTCTGTATTCAGGAAATCGAAGTAGTAGGCATACCTCAATCTGATGTAAAGGAAGGTAATCACGATTCCATATACAGCTAGCGTGAATACAACGATTCCAAGACCAATCGCTAAATCTGTATATGAATATATAAAATAATAGAAAAAAAAAGTAATAACAGCTTGTCATTTGCTTCACGTTATTTATGGCAGGTGCAGTCAGGACCAATATCAACTTTCCAAAATAGCGTCCTGGCGCTATAGACCGCTTCTGTAATGTAAACAAATTTATGCACATCTATTCTCTGAGGGGAATAGAGGGGAAGATGCCCTAAAACATTTCATCAACATTCGAAATCCATAGGTTTTCATAAATTAATATTATTCTGTTTCAAATGTGTGCCAAAATATTCGCATATTTTTGCCCCGCGAGCAGTTTCTTTTTCAACCTTGAAATGTGACGTAATACTCGGGACACACTTGCTTGCTTCTAGCTAGCTCACGATCACGTCAATACAGCGCGCGTACGTAACGTTCACGGTTCGAGGTAAGCTACTGATTTCTTCCAATCTTTAAAAATGTCTGATTTTGGCCCTGATTCAGATGTTAGAACCTGGAATCACACCGTCATTCCATCAATCACTGGGTGAATCACTGCAGCAGCCACACACACATATACGATTCATACAGCTACAGTACAGTCAAGTCGTATACCGTAAGCTAGCTGTCCCGAGAATGACGTCAGTTTTCTAGTGCAAGAATTTTCGCTTACGTGGCTCATCTAAGACCCTGTCAGGGGTCTTGAAAAAAAGTTCTGATAATCCTTTTGAACAAGCTTACATCTCTAAAATGTAATTTCATCGTATTCTTTGGGGGATTAGCTTTGCAAAAATGTATAATTTGTCCTATTTCTTATTTCATGTGACATTTCTCCGGTTATCTGATTTAACTAAAACTGATTAAGCCGATACCTATAATAAGAGAATAAGAGTTGAAGATGTATCACAATACCTCTTCAAATAAAATGTGAGTAACCGGACGTGGAATTGCCCATCTTCGTCATATCAGTAATTTTCGCAAATGGGAACTTCATATTATGTCCAGAATGCAAAGTATGTTTCTCCATGAATGTAGACAAGATTCGTTTGCAGAAACTGATAGCAGAGGGGAGGTATGCATACCATCGCGTAGGTTTTTATACCCATGTATTTCATCTAAAGACCCACTGTGATTGTTATCTCTCAAGGTTTTAGTGACTTTCTTATGGATACACAGTTGTTGGGCCACACAGAATGTCATACTGAAAAGTCTAAAGGAGAACTTACTGTTTTGGTTCAGTATATTTTCGGCTGAATAAACTTTATTTCTGGCACTGAAAATAATTTCAGTGCCATAAACGTTAAATATAATAATTTAACTACATTGATTTTTTAAATCTAAAAGCACCTCAAATACATTTGTTAGCTTTGTGCCCAGAGATACTCCTGCGACTAGTAAGGGTTAGGACATTGTAATCAAGTAGTCATGAATCCTGTATCTATAATGAAATGTTCATAGCAAGATGCTTTACACCGACGAACAAATAATAAGACAGGACTCAGAGGACAAGAAACTGGCAAGATAATACAAGACAAAGAAAGAGAAAAGGGAAAAAAGGGGGAAGAAGGCGAAATCCAGAAAAACAAGACAGAACAAAGACAAAAATGCACTAGAAAAAAAAACGAAAGAGTGATTTTAACTCATAGATTTGTGTGAAAGGTATGTATAAAATTTGAATACATTACCGAAGCGGTCTATTCTACCAGTTTTCAAATACGAAACACGGTTTCCTGAGGAATCTTCAAGAATGCCATTACTCCGGCCACAAGTGTGGAGCGAGTGCAAACATGTGGAAACAACATTTTTTTTTAAACTTTCAATTCAATTTTCAATTTCAAGGCATTTATTTCCAACTTTTCAATATAAGTGTACAGAGTAATAATGTTTTTAACAAAAATACGACATAAAACACATTCATATGGTACATACATAGTTGGAGGACACACCTCTAAAAGCAAAAGCTTGAGGCGAGGGTTACCTTAGTAACATAATGCCTAATATTACATAATAAATATCTAAAAAGAAAATAACTACATACAAAAAAAAGGGGGAAGGATGGAGGTGCAACACAAAATGAGTACGGATAAGAGATGCATTCACAAAGAAGCAGAGACAAGAGAGGGAGAGAATAGACCCAATGGAGGTTTGGGAAGAATCTTAAACCATATTATTTGTAAGATGAAGTGAAATGGTTTTTTATCCTTCTTGAGAAGCTGGCAAGAGATGCGGAGTATTTTATTGTGTCACGGATAACGTTCCACAGCTTGGGTCCCAAGTACCGGATGTTAAAGGTTCTGTGCTTGGGTAGATGGATGTGATTTGCGTGTCTGGTTTCCCTATGTCGCTGAATTAATTTACTTTCAATTAACCATCCCTTTATTTTCAGTACCAGACACTATTTTATTCAGCCAAAAATAGTTCCCATTATGTGCCGTTGTGACATTATGCGTCCTGGTAACATTACCGGTTGTAACATGCGCTACCTTTGAAAGGGTATGTCACAATCTCAGTGACCAGAGATGGATTCCCATTAATGGTGTGCATGCTTAGTGAGGGGCTGTCCGTGAGAACAGAAGATGAGGCAGAGGCTGTAGAAGAACTTGGTACCTCTAGTGTTTCGGTAGTTGTCGCTATCAAAACAAATCAAAATACGCAATGAATGATACAAATAATCTCTCTTATATGGGGGTACTCCGATTGATGTAATCATCACACATGTCAGTGAATGTATTTTCAGAAACAGTACAGAGTACAGAAACGATCTAAATGAGAGTTTCCACATCGTAATATTCCAGTTTTCAAATATGAAACACAATTTCTTGAGGAATCTTCATGAATGTCATTGTAATACATTACATTTTAAAGATAACATTTAGCAAATTCATAGTGACGAAGCTTTTCGACCTGCACTCATCGGGTCACAACGCAGGAATGAGAGAATACAAGAAAATACGAATGAAAGTCAAGGAAGGGAGTGTACAGCGACCCGGATATGATCCGGGCACGCTAAAATAATCGAAGAGCCTGAACTGAGCAGGGTTATACGCCTTGGAACAAGCCGTCAGCAAGTGCTGACCAATAGCAGAGTCGCAGTGATCGCAGTGATCGCAGTAAATGCCGCAATCACTGCGACTCTGCTATTGGTCAGCACTTGCTGAATAGTCCGGCTTGTTCCAAGGCGTATAACCCTGCTCAGTTCACTATTGTTGCCCGAGCACGCAGCTCTCAGCATCTTCGCTTCTTAGAAGCGTTGTTCATTCAGGCGAGAGATCCGCTATTGTGCCGACAAAAGGAGTTTGCACAGGCTCTTCGATTATTTTAGCGCGCCCGGATCATATCCGGGTCGCTGTACACTCCCTTCCTTGACTTTCGTATTTTCTTGTATTCTCTCATTCCTGCGTTGTAACCCGATGAGTGCAGGTCGAAAAGCTTCGTCACTATGAATTTTGCTAAATGTTATCTTTAATATGGCACGAAAAAGGGACATGATAACGAAGCTTTTCGACCTGCACTCATCAGGTTATCACGCAGGTACATAACAAATTACTTGAAATCATCTATATTATACTCGATGAACCCGGACGCAACCCAGACGCCGTAATTTCAGAACAATCGCAAAGCTTGGACGAACTCCTTTTGTCTGCACAGAAGGGGTTCGTGCGATTGAATGTAGGCAGCTTCATATAGTTGATTTCAAGTAATTTGTTATATACCTGCGTGATAACCTGATGAGTGCAGGTCGAAAAGCTTCGTTATCATGTCTCTTTTTCGTGCCATATTGAAATTTTGTAGTACCAAGAAATTATTTGTTATCTTTAAGTTTTGTTGTACCAATCGTCTGTTTGTACATTACATGTTACATTCTTGACTGTTCCCTGTCATTTGATATATTTTCCATTGGGGGGGGGGGGGGGGGGGGGGGTTCTCTCTCGCTCTCTTTCTCTATGATTGATTCATGTTTTGATGTCTATTGTTCATGTTATGATAATTATGTTTATAAACGAACACTTACCAATGATTGCCCTACAGAAGGAGATATCGTCTATCCCAACATCACCTCTACGGCTCATCCCGGTGTATGTGAAAGAAACCTATTGTATAAATAGTAAATATATAATGGATGTGATTGCATTGTGGAGGTGTCGTGGTATAGTGGTTCATGCACTTGACTCTCAATCCAAGGGTTGAGTGTTCGAATCTCAGCCCGGCACTAGTGTCTTTTGGCAAGATATTAATCTACATTTGCCACTCTCCACCCAGGTGTAGTAAATGGGTACCTGGCAGGATTTATTCCTTGAAATGTACTAGCGCTGATTACGGCTGCCTGAGCTAAAGCCAGGGTAATAATATCCAAACCCTTTGGAAGCGCATAGAGACGTATGTATCATAACGTGTTATGCGCTATACAAGAACGGAATATTATTATTATTAACTTTTTTATTTTCTTCTAGTATCGTTCGTGTCTTTTCTAGTTAATAATTTAGCAAACTATTGATTAATGCGTGTCGAGATGGTTTTAATTCATAATAGATAAGGCGTCTCCACTCGTTCATATTGCCGAGTTGTTAACGGTGTGATCAAACAAAGTATAATCCATTTCCAAATGAGAAGAAAGGAAAATAAAAAAAAGGGGGGATGAAAAAAGGGGGGGGGGGATGAATAAAAACTGTGGCCTATCCATACATAAGAAATTGTGTTTTTAAGAGTTTATAATGCCACAATATTTGGAAGCTCGGTTGCTTTGCTCCCTCGCACGATAGCGTCTCTCTGGAATTGTAATTTCGCTCCCCAATCAAAGGGTCAAAAGGTCGCAAAAATGCTCACTCTTGTAAGAGGATATAATGCTTATAATAACTTTCAGCAGGATTTGCCCCACCCCCCCAAAAAAAAAACAACAAACAAACAAACAAACAAACCGCCTTGTTAAATTCCTCAAATACAATTATTTCTTAAAGACTTTCATTAATTTTGTTCCCCAAATATTGGGAGGAGTTAGTACAATAACGTTTTTCAAAAATGTGAAAGAAACTTCTTACGCTAGGTTTACGAAGACTGACACGCATTGTATTTTTAAAAAGTAAAGATGTCCGCTTGGTCGCTTTACTCCCGCCTTTATAGTTATCTATCAATTTTATGGCTACCGATCGCGACTCAAAGAACATTTAATGTCATATTTTCTGAATTAAATTTTTTAGCATATATGTTTGGGCCGAGTTGCGCAGTTTTATTGTTTACCCCGGTCACCATAATTCCTAGATACGGCACTGGTTAACGATTAGCATGGTTAGCGTTAAGTTTAGGTTTTAATTTTGGTCGAGGCTTAAAGGTCAGTCAGTATTCGGTATTGACATCGAAGGAATGGTCACTGCAACATATGACGTACAAAACGCTTTGCCCCTTCAAGGGAAAGGTGACGCCAGTTAATTAACAATGTGGTTAATAATCGAGTTCTCTATCATGAAGGTGGCTTAAAGTCAACAATTACCTGAGCAGGAATTTCTCCACAGAAAACTGTCACATTTTGTTGATACCATTTGTTTCCTTCAGATTGCCATGCGCCATTGATGGTTAGAATAGGCTTCTCACCCTGACATACACTGACCTCTAAGAATGCAAATATATTGCTTCCATAGGCGTGATACCAAAATGTTAGTAAACCTTCGCCGCCAGACAAGTTGAATGGAACGGTTGATATAGTTGCTTGCCCACCGCTTAATTCATCGTCCGAGTCTGCCCAGAGGAATCTCCCTTCATACATGAAGGGGAAAAAAGGCAATTATTATTTCTCGAAGATCACTTTACTACAATGAAATAAAATTTGAGTTGATAAAAATATGTGGGGTCAAAATGTGTTACCCACCCCCTTCCCTCGAACCAACTTAGATTCGGGCAACTTCATTCATTCAAATTTCATTTTTAACACGACAGCATCTGGTAGACAAACTAACAAACCAAAACGCGTGTAAACGAATTGAAAGTAAGGTAGAAAATATCAAGCTTCGCGTAACAACAACCATCTCCACCCCATCCCTTCCCTTACTTAATAACTTCCGTGATTTGTGATGTGTGTTATAAGATACAGACATTTTCTGGATGCGCACATATACTTCGCCGCGGCGGACTTTTGAGGTGGTGTATTAATTAACGCGTCGGGTGAGAAAAAGGATTTAAATAATTTGATAAACAAAAAACATAATACCTGTCCCGTCTGGGTTGCCAGTATGATCTCCCGAGGGTCCCGTGTCTGGTTTGCGAGAAGATGACGCTAGTTTCCATTCGAAGTCATCATTCACAGCCTGCTTCATACCACAAAGAGTCTCACTCTTACTCGTTCCGAAGTCACATGAAAATAGAACTGATAATACAAGTACATATTACTGTTTTTGTGTGTTTGTGTTCATGTGGGTGGGTGTGTGCGTGGGTGTGTGCGTGGGTGCGTGTGCGTGTGTCTTTGAGAAGGTGACTAATTGGATCATTTGGATATTTGCGAAAGGTCATGCAGTGGTTGACTGCTGTGTAATAGTAGCAATGTAATCAAACTTGACAGAAACACTTCACACAATCAATAGGACAATACCTTACTTAGTGCCGCGTGTGATTCGAACCTTAAACCTCTTGGTTGAGACTCAAGTGAGGAATAACACATGTTAACTAAATTCATGTAAAGGTACTGTTATCGGTGGTTACTTACGATTCGTAGTAAGAGCATGCACGTGCAGAACATGACAGTACGTTAGCAACAGGCATAGCAGGAGGAAACTTGAAAATACAGCCATTTATCAACCTTAGTTTTTGGAAATATTCAGCAAATAAATTATGCTTGAATATAATTACAGATATCTCTCTCAGCTTCTTCTAGTTGCAAATTTTGCAGAGATTCCTTCTTGGGCTACGGTCAAACCATTTGCCTCAACACTGAAATAATATTGAAACGGGAAATGCAACTGATAATAAGAATAGCCATCGGTAATTTGACCTTCGTCTTTGATACAGGTATAACGCTTGTTTGATTAACTCACTATATCAGCATTAAAACCTTTCTATCACACAAATTACTCAAACAATTTTATTCTGTAGGTTCACCTTTGTGTAGGACTCGCCATTCAAAAGGATTCTAATGAATAAATACTTTTCCACAATTCCAACGGGGCATAAAACTAATACGAAAGCAGCAAGCAAATACACATGCACATGTATATTCGCATGCATGGTAGGAAACCCGGCTAACCGCAAGTAGTAGTACTTATTTCTCCAAAGGGATTTAGCATATACAACACACATACTGTTTTATATATTATTTCTTTGTCCTTCTTGTTCCGTCTTTTGTAAAGTCTCCTCCTTTTTATAAGCTTTTTGTTTTTACAATATCTTTCTATGACATAGACATGATAGAAAGTGTGTTTTGTTTATGATTTGATTTCTTTCTATGGCCATGTATCTGTCTTCTTTTTTTCCTGCACACTTTATTTCCTCCTTCTCTTCTCTTCTGTTTACCCCTTTTGCCCCCCCCCCCCCCCCTTCGGCATGTTATGCATGATTACCCAGTTTTTTATGTGTTGTATTATTTTATGATTGACCTTTTACCAGGGAACAGCGCTTCTACAAGCTCTACTTCTTTGCTTGGTCTCTGTTGTCATTGTCATTCTCATATATTTAATCTAATGTAGTCTTCAATGTTATTTTTTTTTGGGTTACAACTCAAACGTTAATGCTCTTTATTTTGCTATAAGATAAGAACTACTTTCGAAAAATAAACTCAAGGGCAATTTCAAAGGCCTATTGTACTGCCCATAGACATCAGCTTCGGATTATGTAACACACCGTTGTAATGTTCGCACATTTCTAAAGGTGATAGACAGGGCGATTGAAATTGTCTTGAGTTTATTTTTCGAAAGTAGATTTTATCGTGTTTATAGTTATCGTTATACACTTTGAAAAATGAAAATGAAATGAAATTAAATCTAAATCTGAAATCTGAAGCAATAGATGACTTATAGGTAGGCCTATAAAGCCTACGGTTGAGTCGGTAGTCTTATTATGATTCACATAATTATACAATGCATTTAACTTTTAAAAAGGGGTGGTTAGGGCGCAAAAACACAATTGGCGGCCTAATTATTATTTTCATCATTATACAATACAATAAAATAACAAGGAAAAATGTGTTCTTGAAGAGAGAATGGCTCAACTTCTTGCATGAAGGGCTCCTTTTAATTATAAAAGGAGCGGCTTGGTAGGGTCAGAAGCCTTTTATGTAAATAGTACCATTCTTTCCCCCCGTTGAATTCTATATTAAGATTAGGGTTTGGCTTAGGGATATGGTTAGAGCGTTGGATTCAGGAATGAAAGTTGCCCCAATACGCCCCTCCTCCTCCTGCCCCCCCCCCCCCCCCCTCCTCCAGACATCATTTCGAAAGTCCAGGAGGAAAAAAATAATACTGCCAATGGGCTCGGTAGGATTTTTCCCCACAGGGATAACAATTTCTGGATACTCCACTGATGACGGTTGTTCTGGTGACAGAGGTGAAGCAAGTACATATCAATAGATGGCGCTCTTCAATCTGCTTGGTTGAACCACTTTGAATGTACATGTATTTGCGTACGGGTTCACTTTTGGGTGTAAGAACCCCCTTCCGACACCGGTCTTGTGAGATTACTTTGAACTTTTTTGTTTTACCCCATTAGTGTAAGAAAAGTGGTACATGTATTTGTTTTGTTTATGTGAGAAAGTATTTATATGTGTGTGTGTGTATATATATATATAAGATATATTAAGGTTTAGGGTTTACGTAGCCGCCCATTTGGGTGGCTATCGCATAAGGAAGTCATTCCTATTATCAAGTAAATTGACATGCATGGGGAAAATGGCCCTCATACCGTAAGAAGCATGTTATTGTATATCGCCTCAAATGCATTACTGTATTTATTCCCTTATGACAGACTAAACCGATCTGGAGACATCTTTCGGGGGGGGGGGGGGTGTAAGAGATCACGTCACTTAGGAATATCGGGAATCACGCCGGTCCTCCGGGGGGGGGGGGGGGGGGGTTGTAAAGAAGGAGCTCCCCCTCCAACCAAAATTTCCTTTGAAAATATTTCCACTATGTTACAAATACGTATACCCTGATAGCAGAAAGTGTTAAAAATGACGTCATATTTACGTCGCGGTTTTCGTCTTTTTTACGTCCTGTAATTACATCAATTACATCAACAGATGACGTCAAAATAAGACGTCCTCTTGACGTCTTGCGTTGGTGCAAGTTGTCGTCTTATTGACGTAATTACAGGACGTAAAGAAGACGAAAACCACGACGTAAATATCACGTAATTTTTACCACTTTCTGCTATCAGGGTAGGATATTAATCCCGTCTCCCCTCGCGCTGGAGGTGACGGGAGGGGGGGGGGGGGGGATACTGGAATGAGGGAAAAAGTCGATCTGTCAGTCCTCCAAAGACCCATATAAGGGGCCGTAATCCCTCTGTCATTTTTGCATCCTTTATAAGTGACCGCTAATTATGCATGTTATTAAACCACAGAATATGCCTATGGCAAGATCAAATCGCTCCCTCTAGCTCTGTGGATGGATATACTACTCGAACATAATCATGCTCTATCTGTCTCATTTTCTCATCCTTTCCCATATCCCCTTTTCACACTCTTTCCTTTTCTCCTTTTTTCGCCATTCGAGGGGTCTTATGCCCCCCATGCCCCTTTATTCACACGAAGACCCATTTATAATCTACAATGTCTAGGAGAGTAGGGGAAAGCACAGGCGTGCGCTGGCTGCATGTCACGTTTGTGTCAATATTAACCTTGATAATAAACATACAAACATTGTTTTCGTAATAAAAGGCGTGCAAACAGCATATCCCGATTTTACGAACTTGAAATTAGAAAGTACATTTTTTTTTCGTCTTTCACTGAAGTTTTCTAGGCCACCCAGGATGGTGATGTAAGGCGTCTTGTGGGCTCGTCACTAATTAAATTAATCATGAAGCTCGTGCCTACTGGGGTAAAATCTTTCAGAAAGTAGTCAAGCTCAGTAAATGATGATTAAAACAAAATAAAAAAAAAACTTAAAATGAATTAAAATGAATGCATAATAAAGCTCGTGCCTACTGGGGTAAAATCTTTCAGAAAATAATCACGCAAAATAATTGATTATTAAAACAGAACCTGCAAAGAAGAAACAAATTATAAAGCATAAAAAACGCACTGAAAAAAGAAGCTAGAGTTCTTAATACCAACTACTACTTTAGAATCTTCAGAGTATACATGCATTCAATTTCATCCCGCTGATAGTACTACTCTCTCCATGTTTTACTGCTAATTTCGATCATACATGTAAGCCTCTATTAATCGGCACATAGATAATTATGTTTACGGAGAACTTGAAGAAGGCAACTAATCTGCTTGTATTAGTGGTTTATTTGAGCAATGGTAAGCGTAATTTTTCTATTTATCCAAATGATATTAGCCTGTTTATACTTTGTTGTATTTCACAATAAAAAGAGCATCAGACGTTGTCTCATTTGCAAAGAACAGTACTTGATGGAAGTGGGAATGCTAATCGCTGATCAAAACGCTTAATTGCTGGCATCACAACTGCAGGGACTCCAGCCCTATAAAGCATAACCTAAACTGGACAGTCTCCCTCTTCGACTTGTTGGACCCCTCGGTAAACTGGAGACCATACTCTGACCGCGCGCATCGCGAGTTAAGACTTATTAGAGGATTATCATGAAATGCAATTCAATTTCGGTTTTATTATTTTCAAAAATACATGACAAAGATCCAGAAAATAAAATTGTTATATTTACAGCAAAATACAAGAAATAAAAGAAGCTCAGCAAAGACAACTTTTATGTAAAATAGTACGAGAGATAGATAAAGTAAATATAAATAAAAGCTCAATAATAATATATTTTAATATGATAAGGAATTTCGATTTATATTATATGGGGAATTCTTTACATATGGATGAGTTTATGGATACATATAATCTTATAGATATCTGAAGGAAGAGAAACCCGCTTAAGAGACAATTTACATACAAACAGAAAAATCCTTTTATGCAGAGTCGTTTGGATTACTGGATCATATCCGAGTGCTTAGAGGGGGATATTGCAAGATCCGAAATTATTCCGTCTGTTGCATCAGATCATTCATCAATTAATGTGTTTTTGTTTATGAAAAGTAAGAATAATGAAAAGAAAAACTGACATTCATATTGGAAATTTAATAGTAGCTTATGCAATGACATTACATATCTTAACCAAATGAAACAGGATATAGTCCGGCTACAAAGTGAGTTTAAATCAGAAATAAATGGCAAGCGAGTGTTATGGGACTTTATTAAATTGAAAATAAGAAGCTTTACTCAAAAATACTCTAAACAGAAGGCAAAAGTTAGGAGACAATGTATTGATATACTTTAGAAAAAGAAATTCAAGAATTAGAAAGGTTATTGTTAGATGGGACAGATGCCCAGATTTTGGAATCGGATTGTAAACGGAGAGGCTTACAGGCGCTATATGATTACACTAACGAGGGATTAAATATAAGGTCGAGGGCATCGTGGTATGATATTATTTTAATCAGCTGCTAAAGTCCAATAAAAAGAAAAGCATGATATGAAGATTGCTTGTAAACGGGTGAATGTATAAGTAGTTATGAGAAGGAAATTAATCAAGAAATTAAAACATCTATAGTCAATTATATGTGAAGCCAGATATATTAGAAAAAGATATAGATGCATGGTTACATCTCCTTTTGAAAGATTTACCTAAGTTGAGTAGAGAATCAAAAGAGCAGTGTGAAGAAATTATTACGGAAAGAGAATGTTTAGCAGCACTTACGCAAATGAACGTTAATAAGTCACCAGGTAATGATGGCTTAACACTGGAATTTTATAATATATCTTGGCCTGTGGTAGGGGGTTTAGTTGTACGATCCTTGAACGAAGCATTTTGTCATGGTGAGTTAGCTGCATCTCAGAGGTAAGCGATAATTACTTTAATTAAAAAAGAAGGGAAGGATCCATTAATAATTAAAAATTATAGACCAATATTCTTGTTAAATTTAGATTATAAAATTCTTTTAAAAATTTTGTCAATTAGAATTAAGAAAAGTTTTAGAAGAGGTAATTTTACCGGATCAAGTTGGTTTACGTGCAGAAAAGGAATATCGGTGAAGCAATAAGGATGATTGACGATATTTTTTACGACGCGTAACAACATACCCGGATATTTTATCAGTGGATTTCGAGAAAGCATTCGACTCGGTTTCACATATGTTTTTTGACAAAAAGTGCTAAAAGAGTTTGGATTTGGACAATTATTTCGCAAAAGGATCAAAGTAATGTATAATAATGCTCTTAGTTGTGTTTTAAATGGGGGAAATTCAACAGGTTATTTTAAAATAGAAAGGGGAGTAATTAGACAAGGTGACCCATGCACCGTATCTGTTTATTCTGTGTATCGAGGTTCTTGCACATGTGATACGAAATGAAAAATCATGTTTTAGGTATTCGATGTGGTTCAACTGAGGTAAAACAAATTTTGTACGAAGATGATATAACACATTTTGTTCGAAACATGGAATCGTTGAAAAGATTGGAGGTTTTGATTGAAAATTTCAAGAATGTGTCTGGTTTGAAATATAACAAAGATAAAACATACATTATGCTGATAGGTCCTACTAAAGACATAAGTAGGTTGCTGCCTTTTGGAAAGGAAATATCACTCGTTAGAATACTAGGAGTATATTTTAGTTTAGATGTAAATGTAACTACAGAGAGTAAAATAAAAACAAGTCCTTAACATGGTGGAAACAGAGAGATCTAACGGTGATGGGAAAAATCCTAAACCTGTTCCAGAATGGGTGTTTCAGTCTTTGGACAAAATGTGTTTTGAATTTTTATGGAAAGGGAAAGATAAAATACAATACAATACAATACAATACAATAAGCATTTAGTACGCCCTTCCCATAAGGCTCGGAGCGTTTATTAAAAGGAGTACCTTGTTCTTAAATTATAAGAAAGGGGGCTAGCTTAAAATGATGGATTTTCGATTATTTATCAAAGTGCAAAGGGTCATGTGGGTTAAGACTTTAAGAGACTCTTAAATGGAGATCAACGAATGAAATGAAAACAATATTTTGAATATGCAATGCACCTTTATGGAGGAAAATTTATTTTTCAATGCAATTACTTTGTTGGAATGTTAAGGATAGATCTACCTCCATTTTATTCAGAGTTATTAGATACGTGGTTAGATGTAAGATATTTAAGAGAGAAGTATGATGATTTTAAAGGAAATGAACTTATTTAAACAAACCATCATTTGTATCGTCTTGGTGTAGTTCAAAACAATTGTTCCTTTTGTAAGAAAGAAGAGGAAACATATAGTCATGTTTTTTTACGATTGTGTTCACATTCTAAATGCGTGGTCCCACCGAACCCCCAGCTAGTCTAGTAGTACTAGACCGATATGATCTGTCCTTTCTCGTTGGGCTTTTCATCTAACGTCACATTCTTGTAACATGCTCAGGGCTGACCATGTTACAAGAACGAAACGTTAGACGAGATGCCCAACGAGAAGAGACAGATAATATCGGTCTAGTACTATTACTAGTACTAGTAGCAACTTAGCTAGTCTAGTGACAGAATATACGCGTTGTATACAGCCACAGTTTCATACGATGTCGATGAGATTATAATATAACACTTTCTAACCAAACTACTGCATCATTCAAAAGGTAAATCATTCAAATATGTAAACCTGTTTTTTTTTTTTTTTTTTTTTTTGGGGGGGGGGGGGGGGGGGCTTTGGACAAATGGTAGCGTTCTAGCGACGCGAGGCTGTCCACCCTTACATGAGACATACCATTATGAGGGATCGCTTCCTTTTGGAGTTGGATCCACACCAAACAAATTAAAGTAGTTGAATTCACTCTTTTGAGAGTGGATTCCACTATTCTGAGCGTGGATTTCATTCCAAACTAAATTTTTTCTTTTGGGTCGAGGCAATTGTCCTACTACGTCAACTCACTTATCAATTCTCTCATATCAATATTTCGTTTCTCGTAATGATGCTTTATGAAATTAATATTATTAAACGACCCAATCGTGATTAAGTTATATATTTTTCTGGACATGTAATATAAAAGCACATGTCCAACTATTTTCAACATCAGGTCAATATTTTGTGCATCATATACTTTAGTTATTGATATTTTAATTATGTGCCCATATCTATTGAAAAAAAACAATGCTGTTATGTTATTTATTTTATGTTATGCACTACAGTAGTTTGTTAATATGATTCAAAACAGTCAATAAATCTGAATCTGAAATCTGAATCTGAATCCCTTATATAACTCCCACAAAAAGTGGATTTTTTTACCTTTAGAGATTTGATAGTAATCATCACCCCTGTCATGCCAAATTACTAAATGAAGCAACGGGAGGGATGGATTCACCCTCAAAGAACACCTTCTGCGGTGATGCCTTTGGCCTCAACTACACACTCCCGATGCTTACTCAGTGTAAGGAGAAGTATTACCATAATGGTAGTTTGGTGCCGACCATCCCGAAGTTGATACCCGCTTCCCTTGCCGAGGACATCAAATGTAGGAGAAAGAACAAACTTGGTATTCCGTTGGGACACATAGTCTGCAGATTTCCAGGTAAAATACTATAGAGGCCTTTTTGTGTGTCCACCTAATGTACCCTTTCGTAATATATACATATGTATATATATATATATATATATATATATAAATTCATAGTAATTGCTATATAGTATAGGTTTTCCCGGTCAATTTCAAACTTTCTCCAATCAATTTAACGTTTCGGGGAATCCAATTCGCCCGAAATGCGATCGCGGGAACAAATCAGAATTCAAATTCGTCTTTGGCCGCTCAAAATCAACATATCAGCGATCAAATTGCAAATTGCGCCAATCAATTTAAAACAATGAGCAATGGTATTCGTCAATCGTCATTCAAATTCGTCAATTCGTAACAATTCCGTCTTTGCGATCATTCAAATTCGTTAATGAGCATGCATATTTGAAATAACTGCAATCAAATTAAGAATGTGAGGTTCGTATCAAGTAGAAAGTCAAAATGGGGAGGGTTTGGGGAACGCTTTATGTTAATACTTGGCCATGGTGTTGTTATGCTCATTTGGCAAATAACCAGAAACATTTTCCTTCTTTTCATGTCAAATTTGGGTAGAAATTTGATCTCTTTTTTGATATGGTGTTTTGATTTCTTAAGGGGTCTATGCCCCCGGTTCTCCCCCAATCCACCGTAAACTAAATATTTAGTTTACGGTGGATTGGGGGAGAACCGGGGCATAGACCCCTTAAGAAATCAAAACACCATATCAAAAAAGAGATCAAATTTCTGCCCAAATTTGACATGAAAAGAAGGAAAATGTTTCTGGTTATTTGCCAAATGAGCATAACAACACCATGGCCAAGTATTAACATAAAGCGTTCCCCAAACCCTCCCCATTTTGACTTTCTACTTGATACGAACCTCACATTCTTAATTTGATTGCAGTTATTTCAAATATGCATGCTCATTAACGAATTTGAATGACCGCAAAGACGGAATTGTTACGAATGGACGAATTTGAATGACGATTGACGAATACCATTGCTCATTGTTTTAAATTGATTGGCGTAATTTGCAATTTGATCGCTGATATGTTGATTTTGAGCTGCCAAAGACGAATTTGAATTCTGATTTGTTACCGCGATCGCATTTCGGGCGAAATTGATTGCTCGAAACGTTAAATTGATTGGAGAAAGTTTGAAATTGACCGGGAAAACCTATAATATATATATATATGTAATATATATAATTATTGGAACCTATTTTAATATCTTCAATATCTGCATCATATTCCAAACTTTTCATCCTTCTTCAGTATACAGCGTTCTTCTTCATAACTAAAATAAGAAATAATTCTATGACACATCCAAAATACATTACCTGTGACACCTTCGATGTCTATGGTTCATACACCCTCTTCAGGCGTGTAGTGGCAGACTATAAAAGCTGGCTGCCAATTTTCCGATTGCCACAAGATAACTTTGTGGCAATTACGGAGCTATGAACACAACTAAATTTTTTTTTTGTGAAATAAATAAATTTTTGCTTCGTTTATGAATAAAGCCTCATATATCCTTTTTTCACAATCCTTTGTTCCTTGTTGCCAATTTAAAGATTGCCTGAGTAATCCCTGTGTTAACGACTGGTGTGAAGAAACTATGACTGGATACCTCTGCCACTGCCAATCTGAATGTTCTGAGGAAATGGAACCGAATGCCACCACTAAACCAAGTGCCGCGATTGACAGCCTGAATGATGATATTGGTAAGGATGTCATGATTGTTCGTTTTATCTTTTTATTACTATATTTATTTATGTTTTTCATAAGTCGATTTTTCGGCCATAGGCCTTCATCAGGAAAAACATATAATTATATTGAATAGATATAATTATTTTCGGAATTTGATATATCACACGAACAACGGGTCATGAATAAAATTGATTGCCTCTCCGTGACACCGAGGTTGTGCGATGTTCCTCAATTTCTAATACCAAAATATTTCAAGGAAACTCGTCAAACTCTAACACAATTTGTGGCAATGTAGCTATAATCTGCAGGCTAATGATTTGTCTAATTACATGATGATACTCTAAAAAAATTGGATATAAGAAATTAAGAGGTGTCTGGTCTATCTTCGGTCCATCCCAACTTAATACTCGATCCCGTACAAGTGCGTGTGTAGAACTGTAATTTTCTAAGCTTCATCGTAGGCCCAGCATTTTTGTGACTTATTCAGTGATTGCAGCAACAACAAAAATTCACGCAGCAAGACCGTACTGTCGTACTTTGTATCTAATGCTTTACAAATTGTATCCCTAAAATGACCCCTACTCAGCTTTTTGTTTCCCTTATGCCTGGTGATAATATAAGGACATGAATTTGCTGCTGAAACCGGACACTTTTTCCCTCCCCAAAAGGAAGCAATAACATAAACCAGATATATTTATCGATTTAAACACGCAACCCCCCCCCCCTCGCGCGCGTGTGTGCCGGTGTGGGGGTGTGTGTGTGTGTGTGTGTGTGTATATATATATATATATATATATATATATATATATATATTAATTATTAAATTATATTTGCCAGAATGCAGAATAACCGTAGCAAATAAAGCAAACCATGACTATCCCAAAACTTACCGAATGTATCATCAATATACTTTGCAGCTGCGTGCCCGGATGACTGGCTGCCAGGTTTGCAGAAATGTTACTTCTTTCCGAACATGTCGGACTGCTATTGGGGTGAAGCGAAAGAATACTGTGAAAACCTTACAGCGATCATGGCGGGAGGGGTGAAGAGGTACCCCTCTTTGCTGCTCCCGGAGAGTGATGGGGAGAGCAAGGCTCTGCAAAGCCTCTTGGAGTCGTCCGTGGAAGGGGGTTCCAGCCAAAAATATTGAATCAACTGTAAGAGAAATGTGAAAGGACATTTCACGTGTGAGACGGATAGACGAGGAAATTCCACTGATTACAGAAGTAAGTCGAAGAATAAGTTCTGAACCGAAATTCCTTTTCTAGAGATACTAGGTCCAGTTCTTCTTAATTTGATTTTAACTTAATCTTTTTTTTCCACAAGCGTCAACACGTTACGGGAAATGAAAATCTCAAATAATTGAGAAAGTAATAAAAATGAGATGACAAAATTGAAAACTTTTCCAAAACGTGCTAAATCCCAAGTGGCCAATATGAAAACAGTAATAGAGTAACAAATTGATGCCATTAGTCAGGTGGCATAGCATCATTTTTAACCAATTGTGCATTTTGTGATTAAAGCCAACTAAAATTTTCCTGTAATGCTTGGTCCGAAATTGATATCAAATATAGATGTAATGGACTTTGTTGTAGCATATCTAAAACTCCAAGGCCTAAAGAAATCATAAAACGTGATTTAGGTGCTCCTGTGTGATATATGGGTCCATGTCGAAAAAAGTGGCAAACAATGGGTAATCAAGTTACATTTCGGTGTCATTAGGTAAGGAGAATGGATATCTGAAACTTCTGGGCCCATTAAACTCAGGAAAAGGGCTTATTAAGGTTCCAAAGTTTAGTGTAATGGGTCACCTGTGATAAACATACAGTGTAGTCAATAATTAATTGGACACACTGAGAGATTCATGCATAGAACAAGCAAATTAACAGCCGTTTAAGTTCAGATATTTAAAAGTATCAATTGAAATACAATAAATTGTACAATAACTAAAGTAAATTATATCGTCGTTAAGATGGGTATAATAAGTCATGATCGTTGAGGCATGACGAGTTACGGTCCATTAATCACAACAACATTCATTTTCAGACTTTGCTGTGATTAATGGACCGTAACTCGTCGTGCCTCAATAATAATGTTCTAATTTGTCCACATTAAAGGTGATGTATTTTATGTTTAATTTGATATAAAATACTTTTTATTACATTTAGTATTATTGTTGAAGGCCAAGTCCACCGTAACAAAAAGTTGATTTGAATAAATAGAGAAAAATCTAACAAGCGTAACACTGAAAATTTCATCAAAATAGGATGTAAAATAAGAAAGTTATGGTATTTTAAAGTTTCGCTTAATTTCGCAAAACAGTTATATGCACATCCACTCACTATTTCTTTTGTATTTTATTATGTGAAATATAGAATATTTGAATTTCTGCAGATTTCACAATTAGGAAGCTCTCATTGAATTGTGTATAGGTTGCAACAATGGCAATTACACATGTTCAGCGAGGAATCAAACCTTGTTTCACATTATAACAAGGAAAAATTAAAATATTTCGTATTTCTTGTAATAAAATACAAAATAAATAGTGAGTGGGTGACGTCGCTGGTTCCCTCATTTGCATACTGAGCAGGATGTGCATATAACTGTTTTGCGAAATTAAGCGGAACTTTAAAATACCATAACTTTCTTATTTTACATCCTATTTTGATGAAATTTTCAGTGTTATGCTTGTTGGATTTTTCTCTATTTATTCAAATCAACTTTTTGTTATGGTGGACTTGGCCTTTAATAACATCTGAACTTTGAGACATGAACTGTAGTTATACTTTACTTATCCTGAAGTTGTCAGTTTTGTCTTGTGGGCCCCCGTTACACATCCTATATATTAATCAGTTCCCATGTCAGTAATCGTGCGCTGAACTTGCGGTCTATGTTCGGCACAAGTTTTGCATGTCATGTATAGAAGCCCGGCCGTAGTCAGTTCCATCGCACATCAACGTCTTTGCCCAGTTCAGTCCGTTCCAAGTGTCGAGTATGCCCAGAACTTTCCGCCGGATGGAACGAATTTCTTCAGACAAGAACGTATTCGCCGAACCAAGGAGTTATCTCCTTGGCCGAATAAGACACGCATGCAAACGGAGACTAACTGATTTAAACTTTTGCTCTCCGTCGGACGTCCGTTGACGCTATCCTGCAACATGTGACAACTGCTTTAACACAATCCAGTACATTAATATATGAGCTGATGCTGATAAACGAATATAAAGCGGCCAATGATCAGTAAGTACCTATAATCGTGCGCTGAAACCTGCGGTCTATGTTCGGTAGTAATTAATTGATGATTGTTATGAGGCGTTTAATGAACGAGAAGTTGTTGGGGCATTTTTTGTGTGGATATATCCAAGTGCTTTGATTCAATTGATCATGAATTGTTATTATTTAAATTAGAAAAATAATTATGGTATCATTCACACTCCACTTAAATGGTTTGATAGTTACATTAATAACAGTATGTTGCCATGGTAAATTATCATCAATGAAAAATGTTGATGTAGGGGTCCCCAAGGTAGCGTGTTGGGGGCCAATATTATTTGTTTTAATGATCAATGATATACCTCCGAATGTCTCATTAGTGTTTATTGCAATATTTTGCTGATGATGTCATTATGTTAATTTGAAACTGGAAGTCAATATTGACAATGTTAAAGCTAAGGTTATGTTATTTAAGTGTAGATCGTCTGATAACCTTAACTTATTTATTGATAACAATCCGATTGAACAAGTTAAATCCTTTAGGTATCTTGGTATTGAAATAGATAAAAATGTAACTTGGAATTCTCACATTAAACATCTTTCTGAAATATTAGCTTATAGGATTTTTTTTCACTGGGCAAACTTAAATATACCTCTGTTGGATACGTTATATAAATTTAAACTAATATTCTACCGTGCATTGATTATGCTATTTCAGTTTGGCGAAATTGTATTGGAGTACGGGCACCTTCACAACTGACACGACTAATTTTATAACTTATCATGGAGAAAGCATAATGAAGGATCTTAAACTATTGAACAACGACGTGATTATTTTTTAGCAAACCTTATATTTAGGTGTATACATGGATTAGCCCCGAACAGACTATGTAATAATGTTAAAATGGTAGCTGATAGACATGACTTGGGAACTCGAAATTATAATACTCTGTATGTCGTTACACCTTAACCTAATTTGGAATATTTTAAAAAGTCATTTATGTTTCCAGGTTGGAATGATTTGCCTCATTTCATACAAAATGCATCTTCCTTTAATGCTTTTAAAACATATGTACAACAAATTATTTTTCAACTGATGAATTCTTTTTTCTTTTTGCTACATTTGACCGGGTCACACATATATAGGGGTTTGTTTTGCAAGCGCTTCTGCCTCAGAAACCTGGAAGTTATTGTTTTCGCCGATGTTATTTGTTTGTTAAAGCGACCACGCATTGATTCTCAATCGAGTAGAATTTGGTATGCCTGGAAATGAAATTCCATACTCTTTAGGAATACGCCTTCTTGGAGTCTCTGATATCGATGGCAAGAGAGAAAAACTTGACCAAAAGGCCACTATTCACCTGCCTCTCAGATCGCCGAAGTTCACCAGAATGGGATCGACCCGATATGGATGACGTCATACAAGTGTCTTTCGAGCAGCTCCTGTGCCCTTGCCATCACGACGCTATATAAAACCTAACTATTCACTCGCATTGTGCAGTTTTACAAATACATGTACCGGTAAAATACATTTTCTGAAGATTGCTCGCGTTCGTTGTCTAGTAATTGCAAGAATATGGTTTGTAAATAAATAAACAAATTGAAATAAATAAATAAGTGCTTGGTACTGCAAAATCGGAAAATAGCGTTAAACACGGACATAATATACTAAAATACTAAAGCTTTTCGACATGCACTCATCAGAGTAAATTGAAATAAAGGTTTCATCAATTGTAGCAAATAATTTTTTTAGTGCATAAAATGTACCCTTGATTATTGCCCTTATTGAGCCAGATTTCTCAAACAGACCGATAAACATCGAAGCGGGGTTGACCTGCTATGACGTCACTGGGTAGAGTCGATCAATTCATCCAGGTCAATTCATCCGGTGCATAACGCGCGCTATTGAAATCGTGTGTAAAAAAAACAACAACATCAACGAGAGTCGCTTTCTTTTGGGGAATCCTTACGTTTTGTGGCAAAATGCCACGAAATTGCGTTGAGTGTGTGGGGGGGGGGGGGGGGGTGTTACAATGCTTTAAAGAACCCCAACATCAGTTTCTTCACCTTTCCAAAGCTCAATAAGCAACGGAATTTGTGGGTGAAGTTTGTGAAAATTCGGCGAAAAGATTTCACAGCAGCAACACAAAGCAAGCATGCACGAATTTGTAGCGACCATTTCGAAAAACCAGCCTTCGAACGTCACTGCAAGATTGACTTTGGAGATGTAGCTGGCCCGAAATACAAGGCTAGGTTGAAGAAGGATGTCTTGCCCACAATACAGAGCATCAAATATTCAAAAACACCAACAATTAAGCCGCAGGAGACCACTGTCGAAAGTCAGACTGAGAACTAATGTGAGCAACTTTCGCCGTATTGTGAAATTGTATTGTTGAATCAATGCCGACATGGTCGTTCTTGCGCTGATTTTGTGGACTCAGTTCGAAGTCATAGTATCGTTTTTTCAAAAAAATGACAAGTGACAAGTTAAAAATAACCTTTATTAGGTGTTTCACCAGATATTTCACTGCTGTGACCCATATTAGGAAGAAAAGAGCGATTCTCGTAGAGTAGCTCTGTTATTTTCTTCCACGGCAGTGTATCAGATCTAGCCCAGTTCTCAAGCGGAGCCCTACGGGGTTTCACCGCGTCGCTGTACATGTAGCCTACCATGATGTGTACGGGTCCGACTTTTTAAAGTTTTCGTGCATGTAAACTTGTGCGAGCTGTCTGAAAAATGGTTGCTTGTTGGAATAAAATGTAAACTAGTTTTCATATAACAAAACTGATGGATTTGGAAACATAATTTCAAAGTATAAAAATCATGTCGAGCAAAGTTTCTCTTCACTCTCGGTTGCCAGTCCATGCTACGTTGTGCAGCAGTATATCGCGGAGGTCATACGACTCTACCCAATGACGTCAGTGCTAATTTGCATAGAAAAGTAAACAAGCTAGGATTTTGCCGAAATTGGAATGCGAGACAATTTCAAACCCTCAAAAAGGTGATTTTTATTTTTTTAAATGTACTTTCTAGTTGAGCTATTTGAAAATTTTTAAAAGGATTGTTTTCTTTGATACACAGATTTTAATATTACCAAATAAAAACGCATACCACTTCTTTTCTCAATATGAGCTCTTTAACAATGAAGATGAAGAAATCGGTTCTTCAGACGATTCCAGTGACAACGATGAAGGAGATTTCTGCGATCTTGGAGATGAATTTCATGAAAACAATGCTGCAGTTCGAGTACCTGCTGGAAACGCTGCTGCAGGCATAGTGTGCATCGCCATGCCTGATGAAGCCGTAGACCATGCATCGCTTGCCCCGTCTGTCAGCCTTCCTCTTCAACAATTTCTTTTTCTTCGCAGGTTCTACTTCACATTCCCGGTCACTCTCCATTCTCAAATTTGACACATTAGATTAACCAACAAAACGCTTGGATTGGAATATGTATACTTACACTGGAACAGTAAAATGTTTTTGATGGAAATTAATACTGCTAATTTAATTATCGACGAGCTATACAAAAAAATACCAGCAGTAGAATATCGCGTATACACACAACACACACACTCCTTCGGGTCGGCCACACAGCCACTTGCAACTCGGCAGCGAGGGGATTTCGATGACGATTGTGCAGTATAGTATACAAGAAAAGGCCACAATGATGGGAAAATAGAAGAAAAAAAAATCCATAATACAATATAATATATATAAATATAGTAGCCTTTACGTCATAATTGGAAATGTGGTCGAGAAACATAAAAAATACTACATCGCATCGTGCCCCCCACCATCAGTGATCACCAGTACCCTCCACCACACACATATTCCCACATCGTATCATGCACTTCGAAATCGAATGACAAACCCGGGATATTTTATAATGAATTTAATTTGTTTGTCAGTGAAGTTTAGACGAAAGTGAATACTAAATTAAAAGTGACACGTTTGAACTATATGCCTATCTACTGTTGTGTTTATTTTCTAATAATCATACGAAACTATTTCACACACAAATTTGATTCACCAAAAAAGACCCAGTAGCGCTCGTATCATACTACTTGTGCACCGGGCGGGGCGGCCTAGCCGTAGTCTGCTATAGCGAAACAAACACTCGCGTGACGTCATCAAATCAGCCTGTGGATTTTTCGCCGTCGAGTGTCTCGCTGAGAGTGATGGGTGGGCAAAGTTTTCATCTGATCTAAAATTTGTTGAGGCCAAGTTACTACTTTGAAATGTACATGATCGTGTTCAGTAGGTTCTCAGCTTTCATATGATGTATTATACGTCGATTTTACGATTTTCAATGCGTGGTCGCTTTAAGCAGTCTGTGAGTGCAGATATTTGTTTGTGCAATGTCGGTCGGGCATCTGATTGACTTTCAGTTCTTCGCTGGTAGCCTTTGTTGTGGATCGTACGCAGAGCTCGGATGTGCTGGTGAACCGATCAACTAATGTCTACTCTCTATCTCTATTATTTCCCTGTCACTTTCTACTTTCTTAATGAATCGATTCACTGATGCTTCTGAGTTTAGAGTGTGCCTTTGAATAGACTGAGGCCCGCCGGCACAGCATCCATTGGAATGTATCTAATTTCATAAGTACACTTTTCACTTTTCATTTTTCCCCCAAAAAAATTATTGTTCTGTACTTATTATATGTATACAACTTGTTATTGTTCTATTTATGTTCATCATATATGTTACAGGACTACAATGTTAAACAGCATCTGTGCTGATTGTTTTTATCCTGTTTAAATATAGATACATAAAGATAAATAAATAAATAAGCACACGTGATATGTAAAATGATATAACGAAACATTTGTCTTTGAACCTGCACGTGGTGCTCTGTGCGCCCATGCGTCGTTAATTTTCTAGTTGTTCCTAGTCAGTCGCTTGTGTTCTTAGGCCGAATAAACACGAGGCGTCATTCCACTACCGTCGACATGGTCGATTGTTCAATCCAATCTAATTCATGTCACAATAAGCAGTAAACAATAGGCCATATTACGTGCAATGACGGCTGCAGCAAACTCTCGCAACTGCGCCTGAGTTGTCATATTGATGTTCTGTATGTACTTATTTGTTTGTGTATGTTGTTGCGCTAGGCCATCTTATGCCTGCATGTCCTTGAATGGCGCAAGTGAAATAACGCCTCGTGTGTATGCACCGGGCCTTCAGTTGTTTGCGAGACCTTTTCAAAAGGCTAATCTCAATACCAATTAATCTATCCATCATCGAAAGCCTAAGTTTGACAAACTATTGAATTTGTTCTGTCTTTTTAGACTGGTCCAGGGGCGAACCCAATAACTACAATGGAATTGAAAATTGTGTCCATCTAAATTGGCATCCCTTTGGTCAAACTGAAATGAAATGGAACGACTACCACTGCAAGCGCCCAACGGTATATTGTGCATGTCAAATACAGAAATGAGATGAAAGTGCGATGATTTCGAAGAACAAGACTTTTTTGCTTCAACAATTTATATTTATGATTATTATTTTTACTATTTTTCTTTATATGACACCTATTTAGATCCTTGCCATTTGATTGGTTGTTTGATGTTGATCATTTGTCCCATTTAACAATTACGTCATTAATCGTGCAAATTTGATCCATTCACCGTGCAATTTTGGATCCATACGAAATTTTCCATAGCACTCCCGACCACCAACACGTCTACATACGCAAAAACGACATGCCTTTGCAGCGCGCATGCGACTATCAAGTACATTGACGGACCACCACGGCCGCGCGCTCAGTAACAAAATGTAAGTCCCTTCACTCTTGTTTCTTAATTCATAAAATGTCAAATGAGAAGCCAGAAGGATAGCTATTTATAGGTGTCATATAAAACAAATAATGAATGTTTTTTTCATTCGTGCAATGGACAGAATATTTCATTCGGTGAAAGATGAAATGATCCATTGCACTCATAAACATTCATTATTTGTATATCATTGTCTTTCAAAATGTTTACGTAGTATGGACTTGAATGGACCTAAAATGTATATAACTTATTGACTTTGGACTTATACGATTTTATTTTATTCTATTTCATTTCATTTGTCATAAAAGTCATAAAAACTTAACAGTGAAGAGAATATACCTTGACAGGATAACCCATGTAAGCTGATAATTAACTCATATATATATATATAATTGTAAGGAAATAACATATAAAACAGCTTTGGCAACTCTTGTGAAAATAATATAATTGTGAGAAATGAAAATGAGAGAATATGGCTCCCGGCGGAGACATTTTTTCAATCTTTGCAAAAAAATATCAAAAAAGGGAGGACAGCTCTGGTGATTTGTGTAAGCAATCCCATGCAACATTTTAAATTGAAACTCCCTTAATCGGCTGTTCAGAGTACACTGCCTTGGTCTCATAAAACTGTTTTCAATCTTTTTATAGAGGAGAGAATCGATAACAAAATTGGTTACTAAGTGCTGCCTTCTCCGTAACAATGGTAACGTTGGTAGACGAGGTATTGATTATTTAGGTAGTACATGCCATTGTCATGCAAATTAATATTTTAATAGGAAGGGTGATGTCAGATGATTCAGTACGATCATCTGATGGGATGGGAGGGTAGACTCACAGCACCTGTTTTTGTTTTTGTTTTTTTATTTGTTTTTCTCGCTTATCCTTTAACACATTACGTTATTTCAATTTGTACAATACAAGTCATATTTCTTCTATATCATGTTAAAATTTCTTCAATGATGTATAATTATATAATTATGTTAAGATATTGAAATAATATGTACAATTTGTTTAATGAGATTTGCTGTGTATGTATTAGATTTGAGAGAAAACAATACAAACATTAATGAAGGGTGCTTTACACCGGGGAGGGGGTGGGGAGGGGCAGAACAGCACCTGATTTTATCTTCTCGGTTTTCTCTCTTTAACACATTACGTTATTTCAATATTTATGTTTAAGATACAAGTAATACTTTCTTCATTATTTTCAGATTTCTTTCAACGTTTGATGTATAATTGTATTATTTTGTTAAAATATTTGTCCAAATAATTTGTACAATTTTGTTTAATGAAATTGCATTTTATGTATTTGATTTGAGAGAAAAACAATAAAAAATAATATCAAAGTGTCAACTTTAGAGCGCTGTACCTGTTTTGTTTGATAAGCAGTGAACTTGTATTTTTTATGTACTATTAACCGTACATCTGGGAGGTATAATCTAATACGGTACTTTCAGTATTTTCAACTAGCTCATTTTATCCAAAACACACTTCTCTGAAACTGGAGAAAAAATATAACTATTTTCTGAAAACCCATTGAAACTGATCACATGCAGTCCGCATGAAATTAAGCTTACATGTTATAACCGTCGTAAAATGATTATTGAACTCATCTGCAATTCTTATTTTATAATGACAGTTTACAAATAAAATAATGTTTGTGTATTAAGAACTAGGCCGATCCTTTCAAAATTATTCACAATTTCCTTACACAATGTCTGTTTTCTTCAATTTTGTTTTGAAAATATTCAAATTTTGCCTTTCTTATTTTGATTTAGGTTAGATTTAGCATCGCTGTATATAAATTATGTTAGAGACTCCATCATTACTAGAGTCTAGTTTCATATTTCTAGAGTATAATTTCTTCGCCTAAGTAATAAAAGATCTTTCGTATTCATCCAGCCCTCAGTTCTTAGATTGATTCTCACTTCCTTCAAAGGTGCAAGCTTATTCAATATTTATAAAATAAAGGCACATTTCTTAAGTTGACTTCACATGCCCAAATTACTTCTTTACATTCTGGTATTCTGTTACTAGTGACAAATTGACTTTAGATCACTGAATATTGAAACAATCTATATTGTTATTCTCCCGGTACAATATGGTAGAGAATGATCACTTATACACCGTGGAAATTAGAAGGAAGAAAACTTTTGCGCGGCTGAGGCAACATAAAAAAGGTGAAAATAGACAAAAGAAATAGGGATGTTACATGTATAGATAGTAATAAAAGCTAGGGCAAACTAAATATTCGTTGAAACCACAGGTGACACGATTTTATTTTGTCCATCCCACGAAAGGGTTGCATTCCTTTCATTTCATACTTTGTTATCATTTCAGCTTACATGTTTTGCTTTTCATCAGCGCTCCCCTTAAAAGCCGCCATTTGATCGTGTGTAAACAAATACTCATCTTAAACACTAATAACAATTTCAACACTACCACTACGGCACCAACAGGCTCTCTTATAACACAGCGAAGATGTCTGACTTTCTGAATAAATCACCAATATTTTCTCTATTTTCTTGATATAGGCATTGTGTTAATACGCGTTTTCACCAACCTCTATAAAGACACCATCAAAAAATAAGCCGCGCCTTTTTTTTTTTTTTTAGGCATCAACGCAACAAAAAATGAACGAGACGAGACAATTACCCGATGCCGACCCGTCTCGACCAATTATTAAAAGCCATCAGCATCTATTTGGGTAAAAATCACAGATTCTCATGTAAAATTAAATGCTTCCAAAGAGGTTTCTAGGCAACCCATGATACATACATGCTGACTACGAAGAGGAAGAAAAAAAAACAACTTAAAAAGCGTACTAACTTCAGGTCAGGTCTAAACCATTAGTAGGTCCGATAGGATCAACAGTAGGTGAATACACATTCCACACTGCAACACAATAATCTGTGGCAATTGTACATCAAAAATACGACAATGAAAAGGTGAAAGTTAGAATCTCATTAACCTGCGAGTTGTCTTGGAAAGTCGCTCTTTTTGGGTGACCAGCTAACCCATAAATTCTGGAAATTTGGAATTTTACGCATCACATTTTGCCTTCATGATATTTGTTTTATAAGACCAAGTAATCGCTCTGTGTGCTGCCCTCTCTGTGTGAAGAGAGGAAATCTGCATTTGTTTATTGTAGTATCAATGTGTTGTATACAGTACTACAGCAGTAGGGGGCAGCAATTATGTGTTTCTACCATTACCATATTGGTTTTAGAGTACGAGGTTATAATTATATCCGCGTAAATTGCTCGTACAGAGAAGAAGAGTAAAGAATTGTTCTTTCTAAAACTGGAAAGGTTCTTGAATGACTATGATTGTATTGGTTCACATATATTAATTGCAGGGGTGATTTTAATTTTGTGAACAATCCAATGCGCAAACCTACTTGTACAAGCGAGGGAGCAAAGCGACCGAGCTGCAAATTTTTTGCATTTTTTACCATAAAAAGCACAATTTCTTGCGCATTTTACCCAGGAAATCTTTCAACTGACCACTATACGGCAGAGAAGTTCGAATTTTGTACATTGATAAACGGTTTTCTATTCACTCCCTTCTAAAATTGGGAGCCAAATTAACGAAAACCTTAGTCGAGGAATTTAGCAAATCGGCTGAAAGTTAGGATTTCTTTTAAATGTTGACCCTCTGCAAATGCTGTTTTATGCATTTCATCCTATATTGGGGGCGCAATACTTAACAAGAGGCAAATGATAGTTACATGACAGCGAGCAAAGCAACGACAATTACATCTTTATTTTTGAAATTTTGAACCCTTTAAAATAAATCTATTTAAAACTATATACTGGGGGCGCGAAATTACTAGATCCTGACAGACAATAATTATGCGAGGGAGCGAAGCGACCGAGCTTTAGAAAATTTTCGCATTTTAAACCCTCAAAAACTGTATTTCTTATGCATTTACCCTACCGATGGGGGGGGGGCATAATCCTTAGGGATTTTTCTTCATTGTCCCTCTTTTTTTCTTTCTCTCTCTTGCGTTTTTGTGCCCCCTCCAAGTGCCGCCTGGGGCACCTGCCCCCCCCCCCCTAGATACGCCACTGGACAGTGTATAAACAGTCAACAAACTACATGCAATTTAATAAAAAAAGTACAAGATGGTAGGTAGGCTATGTGGAGAGAGATAAATAAACAAAAAATATACATATAGAAGTTAATATTTGAAAATGTCATCATGAATATATTTTGGGCTTGTTCAAGTTGAATATGTTGACTATATAAAAACGTATCCATTAAACCCATTTCTATGTGTCCATATCATTGTGCAGTTACTATGTCAATACCTCTATCAAGTAATATCCAAGGTACTTCATATTGGAAAAAGGATAATGCACTACTAAAAAACGTATTCTTATAAAGATGGTGTTAAAAACATTATTTGGCACATACATAAAATGAATCTAGATCAAAAACCGTTTGTCAGTATGCATGGGATCTATGTAAGTTGAGGATTAAAAAATACATCTTATTTGCAAGGAAACGTAGGCAGTCTGTAAAGACAGAGTTGATGCCTTAGGAAAAAGATAAGGTAAATTAATTACGTGAAAGAATAGATGTAGGCAATGATATATTGCATAAAATATGTATTGCATAAAAGAGTGTGATGGAACAACCCTGATAGCAGAAAGTGGTAAAAATTACGTGATATTTACGTCGTGGTTTTCGTTTTTTTTACGTCCTGTAATTACGTCAATAAGACGATAACTTGCACCAACGCAAGACGTCAAGAGGACGTCTTATTTTGACGTCATCTGTACACTGTAAAAACTGAAGTGCTGTATATAGCACTTTTTGAGGGCATGCATAGGGACTGCACTCAGAGTGCTATTTCAGCGCTTTCACGGCTCCTTAAAGATCACATTGCAAGAAAATTCCATCAAAATAAATATTGGCTTAATACTTATTATTGCATAGATGGCATAAATTAAACAAGGTTATCCAAATTCAACGCTTGGAAACATTTGAATTAATGATTATTATCAATTATAAAACGGTAAAATACAGCCCCCGATATAGCAGCTGAAGAGCTCTTTGAACGCTGCTGAGATGTGTGACGACACACGACATGCACGAAGGACCAGTCCTATCTAAGCAGACGATGTCCCAAAACATCTTACACATTTTTCAGTGGCTGTTTTGTCATCTCCTCTTCACTTATTTCTCTTACTTGACTAGCGTCAGTCTTAATGTTAGTCCGTTGCCTCACTCTTAACTTCGTGTATGGTATTATTTTGATGAAAAATGCAGCGTTAAAAAAATAAATGAATCAGTCACTTGTAAACAAAATAAGACGCCATTGTATTTTCAGCTGCTTGCACCGGGGCATGCTCGGCGTTTCAAGAGGGAACGAATACAATCTGTGATATCATCGGAGGGCTTTTCAATTTGAAAGTGGGGTTTATTTCATTGATCATTGGCCCTTCTCCTGTGTATTTACTATCAAACGGTTTTAGTTATCAGAATCCGTTCACTTTCCCTTTTAGAATGGTGTGAAATAAGGTCATGTTTAAATATACCAAACTCTTTATAATTTGATAAATAATTGCATTGCAATTACGTTCATTCATTATAGGACGTCGTCTGCTTAAGCAGGATCGATCCCTAGTGTGACGACATCAAAACATCGCTATATTTCTGGCGAATCCTCGGATATTCCAGATGCTTAGAAGAGCTTTTATTTATGTTGTTTTTATAATCATCAGATACGCAGTTGACATAAAACTTTACGATTGCCATCTGTAAGCTTCCCAGTTTCTCGTGATACATTAATTGCCATATTTGTGATTTTCTTGTAATGTGATCTTTAAACTGCTAAACATTCATTAAAAAATGATTTGGGCGATCTTCGAACCAGGGTCCGCTGATCGAGAATTGCTGGCATTACCGCTAGACTAACTCACATTGTACGATTTAGAGCAGATCATATTGCTACATAGTGAATTTACGACACCACATAGTTCATGTTATCTACTTGACTCCCATGACTAAACTGGATTGCAAGAAGCATTCGTTAGTCCATCGGTAACGTCAGCGCCTCTCAATCAGCGGAACCTGGTTCGAGGCTCGCCACGGTTACATTTTTTTTTGCTAGTAAATTAGCACATTACAAGTGCTATAAACAGCATTTCAGGTGCAGTCACTATACATGCCCCTAAAAGTAGCACTTTAGTTTTTACAGTGTACAAGACGTAGAGATGACGTCAAAATAAGACGTCATCTTGACGTCTTGCGTTGGTGCAAGTTGTCGTCTTATTGACGTAATTACAGGACGTAAAAAAGACGAAAACCACGACGTAAATATCACGTCATTTTTAACACTTTCTGCTATCAGGGAAGAGGAATGAAGACGTAGAGATGACGTCAAAATAAGACGTCCTCTTGACGTCTTGCGTTGGTGCAAGTTGTCGTCTTCTTGACGTAATTACAGGACGTAAAAAATACGAAAACCACGACGTAAATATCACGTCATTTTTTAACACTTTCTGCTATCAGGGAAGGGTGAGGTCTAGAGTTACTCATTTTGAAGAAAGTGAAAGCAATTCTAAATATTTTTAAAATGTAGAACATGGAAACGGAGCAAGAAAGTACATGTGAGCATTAAAAATAGGCAGAAAGGTGGAAACTGATACCAATAAAATGATAAGATTTGTTGAATAAAACTATTCTTCTTTATACACATCAAAATACCCAGATCCTACAGCAATCAATACATATTTTAGGCAAATAAGGAGTCCATATTTATGTGGTAATGAAGCGGACGAATGTGAGGAATTACTTTCAATCAACGATGTAACCAAGGTTCTAAAGGGGATGTATAGAGTACCGAAGTGATGACGTCACAAAGAGCTATTTTTTCATTTTGACATTTTCTATACCATATCTCAAAGGAACATGGTGAAAAACATCCAGATCCCAAATTCTATGACAATTGGCTCATTGGGCCCCGAGATATGGCCGCATGAATACCTCCTTAGCCCCTTTGAAGTCAGTGTTAAATTGGCCTGGTTCTAAACTGTTAAGAACCAGGCCAATTTACACTGGTTGTGGCATGCGCCTGTAATCCAGTGGAGGTTATAAACTGATTCAGCGGACCCAGGTTCGAGACTGAGTCACGTCTTTCGGATGGTGACGTTAAAAGTCGGTCCCCAGACGTAAATAATCATATCTGATTGATACACGTCTGTAAACACCCAATTACACACACATTGACTTCAATGGGGCTAATTAGATATTCATATAGCCATACCTTGGGCCACCATGAACTGATTCATGTCAAATTTGATGTGTGAACGTTTTCCATCATGCTCTACCTAAATATGGTCATAAAAATACTGAAATACAAAAATCAAAATTTGATGACGTCACACTTCGGTACTCTCAATACGACCCCAGGTATAAATTGACTAACTGTAGAGAAAAGGAGCTATATGGAATTAGGGAATGGGCAGCCCATTACTGTACCAAAATTAATACTCATTACAAAATACTTGCAACAGTATTGGCAAACAGACTTCAAAATGTTTTACCCAAACTATTCAGTTAAGGCCAAGTAGGGTATATTAAGGGCAGGAGTGATATTCAGAATGCCAGATTAATTCAAGATGTGATAGTTTATAGTTCTTTTAATAACAGTGAAGATGCTCTCAATTTTGCCGATTTTAAAAAGGCATTTGATACATTAGAATGGAAATTTATGGATGCATGTTTGAAGAGTTACGGTTTGAAAAGATACGTTCAGGAAATGGGTTTCAGTGATGTATTGTGGTCCTCATCTTAATATTATTATGAATGGGATGGTTAATGAAGGATATATGAACCACATAGAGGTATAAGACAGGGGTGACCCTTGTCCGCATTATTATTCATTCTTAGCATTGAAGCTCTAGCAAATGAGATAACTGAGGCAAAACGAAAATATGACAGGATTGAATATTGGTCATAATGAGAAAACATTTAAAATACTGCTGCTAGCGGACGACATGACTCTATTTCTTCGCACAGTTAAGTCAGGTAATACAGCTATTGACATTTTTAGCTCACCTGAGCCTATGGCTCGAGTGAGCTATTGCGATGGAAATTTGTCCGTCGTCCGTCGTCCGTCGTGCGTCGTCCGTCGTGCGTCGTGCGTCGTCCGTCGTCCGTCGTGCGTCGTCCGTTAACTTTTTACATTTTCATCTTCTTCTCCAAAACCCATGATCGGAATTCAACCAAACTTGGTAGGAATCATCCTTAGGGGTAGGGGACCCAAAGTTGCTAAAATGGTACATGTGGCCCCCAGGGGGGCCCAGGGGGAGGGCCCCCAATTGTAAAAGCTATGTAAATTTCAAACATCTTCTTCTCCAGAACCAGGCATAGCTCAGACTTGGTATTTTGTATGGAGATACCTCTATAGATGAAGAATGAATGTTGTTCATGAAATTTCTCTGAGTGGCCATATAGGGGCCCTGTGGGGGTAACATACTGGAGGGGGGGGGGGCGCTGCCAGGCAAAATGTACATTCTGATCTTCTTCTCCAAAACACATGATCGGAATTCAACCAAACTTGGTAGGAATCATCCTTAGGGGTAGGGGACCCAAAGTTGCTAAAATGGTACATGTGGCCCTTAGGGGGGCCCAGGGGGAAGGCCCCCAATTGTAAAAGCTATGTAAATTTCAAACATCTTCTTCTCCAGAACCAGGCATAGCTCATACTTGGTATTGTGTATGGAGATACCTCTATAGATGAAGAATGAATGTTGTTCATGAAATTTCTCTGAGTGGCCCTATAGGGGCCCTGTGGGGGTAACATACTGGAGGGGGGGGGGGCGCTGCCAGGCAAAATGTACATTCTGATCTTCTCCAAAACACATGATCGGAATTCAACCAAACTTGGTAGGAATCATCCTTAGGGGTAGGGGACCCAAAGTTGCTAAAATGGTACCTGTGGCCCCCAGGGGGCCCAGGGGGAAGGCCCCCAATTGTAAAAGCTATGTAAATTTCAAACATCTTCTTCTCCAGAACCAGGTATAGCTCATACTTGGTATTGTGTATGGAGATACCTCTATAGATGAAGAATGAATGTTGTTCATGAAATTTCTCTGAGTGGCCCTGTAGGGGCCCTGTGGGGGTAACATACTGGAGGGGGGGGGGGGCGCTGCCAGGCAAAATGTACATTCTGATTTTCTCCAAAACACATGATCGGAATTCAACCAAACTTGGTAGGAATCATCCTTAGGGGTAGGGGATCCAAAGGTGCTAAAATGGTACCTGTGGCCCCCAGGGGGGCCCAGGGGGAAGGCCCCCAATTGTAAAAGCTATGTAAATTTCAAACATCTTCTCCAGAACCAGGAATAGCTCAGACTTGGTATTGTGTATGGAGATTTTTTTCTGGGTGGCCCTATAGGGGGTCTGTGGGGGTAACATACTGGAGGAGGGGGGGGGGGGGGGGGTGGGGGGAGGCCAGTTGTCCGCCATCCATAAACTTTTTACATTTTCAGCTTCTTCTCCAAAACCCATGATTGGAATTTAACCGAACTTGGTAGGAAGCTCAGACTTGGTATTGTGTATAGAGATACCTCTATAGATGAAGAATGAAAGTTGTTCATGTGCTGGAGAGAACATGCACCAGATGTGAATTGATCCACCTCAGGTGAGCGTCGTGCCCCCTGGGGCTCTTGTTGAATTGTATTCTGGCATACAATTAAATGAAAACAAGACAAAAACTCTCTGGTTGGAGATAAATACTCCAACAGATAATATTGGAATGACTATTGCTATGGGAAGAGGTGTACATTTAATCATTGGGTATTTATTTATGTAAAAATAAAGAGATGAGATTGAGATTGGATATGATCTAGTCCAAATAGAGAATGTTTAAAATAAAACAAATGTTTGATTTCATATGGAGAGGGAGACCTGCAAAGGTTAAAAGGTCAAATGTAAATAGAATACAAGCAGGAGGTTTAGATATAGCTATTCAAATATGGAGTGGTTTAATTTGTAAATATTTAAGCAATGAATTGAATACAAGTTGCAATTGGATGTTTAATTATTGGTTTGGACAACTTGGTGATATAAAGGTTATCATGAATTGTAAATATAATATGATAGATATAGGTTTTCTGAAAAGTAAGATTCCTGGGGAGCGTTTCATCAAGCGTTTTGTCAGTGATTTTTACCGACAAATATGCTCTCAGACAATCAGATGCAAGGATTCCAGTAGCTTATAACAGTTGTCAGTAAAATCACTGACAAAACGCTTGATGAAACGCTCCCCTGATTTCTATTACAACATAATTGTCACATTTTTCTCCTTAAAAGACTACTCCTGTTTAGGGAATGTTCGATCTGGTACTTTACATAATTTCCGCAAAGAAATGATTTGGCTGAATAAAGATATAGCGTATAAAGGGAATTAAATGCTATTTTATAAGAATTGGATACACTCTGACATATTGTTTCTGGGAGATTTAATGGACGGTAAAGGATTTCTACCAGTTAATGAGTTAGAGCTGAACATATTATTCAAAGATGAGAGGTGGTACAGTCAGTATGCATGTCTTCGAAGGGCAATTCTTGCTACCTCAAATAATGCAATTTTCGACGTAGAGGACAATATTATGCGTGAAAATGGTCCGCATCTTCGTTAACTTCACTTCCGGTCCGTATTGAAATACTACGACTTATGAATAAAATGAGTGCTAAAATGCTTAATTTTTGGATCGCATGACATAAACCACTCAAATTTTGAAAATGCAACCAATTGTCTCAATAAATCATGATGGTATCTTTTCAAACATGTCGGTTAAACTCAAACTCGAGGATTTTTGTAATACCTGACTGTGTACATTTTCAATGCAAAAAGACAAACACTTGTCGACCCAATCGGGATATTGTCAGCATTGCGCATGCGTGGCTTGCATGACAAACGCCATCTGTTGGCGAAATTGCGTATTTGGAGTAGCGAGAATTCAACCACTCAGAAACAATTTGCTACATGTATGAATATAGAACACAAAAGTATATGTATTTTCAACCCAAAGCTTTTATATATAATAATATAGTGTCGGTTGATGTAAAGATTTAAATAAGACAGTTATCAGTGAAAAGAATATATTATGAGTTAATCAAAACAAAAAGAGTCTAGAGCTGAGGAATGTTGGCGTAATACGTTAGGAGTTGAATTTATACTTGCATGGTCAGATGTTCGGTATTTTAAGTTAAAAGGTATAATGGACAATACCAACCAATTTGTTTAAATAGAAGGTAAATGCCCCTGATCTATGTTATTCTTGTAATCATCCAGGTGAATGTATGCACGTGTTTTTTTCTTTGTAAAGAAGTTACTTTGTTTTTTAAATAGGTTGAAAAGAATATACAAAGCCACTTGATGTATAGTTTTCAGTTTAAACAGTTTCATATATTGTATGGTAACGACTTGGGTGAAAGAAGAAAAAGGATATGGATATAACTTTGAATTATGCACTTTTTTCTGTTTACAAAGGTTTTGTTGGAAAGGAACCGAAAAAGAAAAACACAAAAGAGAGACTTTTTAATATTCTGTATTATTTGGTGATTTACCGTCTAGAAACAGAAAAAAAAATCGACAAGTAGAAAACCGTGAATAGCTATATTACAGAAATGGAAACAAATGACTGGAATGTAAAAAAAAAAAAAATGTATGTATGTTGTTGAAGAAATGAAGAAATAAAGAAGACCAGAAATGGTTATTTTACCACCCCCACCTCATAAAAGAAAAATTATCCTCGTAAATTTGATGAATGCCCGTCTCCGAGTGGTCCGAGTGGTCTGAACCCCGACTTCAGAAATTGTGCACAACGAGGACTTCAGAAGTCTAAACACTATCATGTTGCGTTATATATATATATATATATATATATATATATATATAACGCAACATGATAGTGATAGGCGGAGACATTTTTTCAGCCTTTGCAAAAAAATTCAAAAAGGGAGGACAGCTCTGGGGAACTTTGATTTAAGTTACGCAACCATTATTCTCTCATTTCCTTTCGCATTGTATATATTTCCACGAGAGTTGCCAAAGCTGTTGTATATGTTATTTCCTCACAATATTGTTACTAATTATTCTAATGTATACATGTATCTCAAAGCATTCGCTTGGATCCAGCTGAGGCACGCGGCTTGTCTTTGTTCAAACTCACCTGCCCCCGACAACGGAATTAATTAATAAGGTTGAAGATTTGTCAATCTGTCGGTTAATTGAATCTGGTGTCGCCGAAACCACTGACCCGTCTCCGTGGTCTAGTGGTTAAGGCATTGGCGTTCTAAGCCAACGACCCGGGTTCGATTCCCGGCGGAGACATTTTTTCAGCCTTTGCAAAAAAATTCAAAAAGGGAGGACAGCTCTGGGGAACTTTGATTTAAGTTACGCAACCATTATTCTCTCATTTCCTTTCGCATTGTATATATTTCCACGAGAGTTGCCAAAGCTGTTGTATATGTTATTTCCTCACAATATTGTTACTAATTATTCTAATGTATACATGTATCTCAAAGCATTCGCTTGGATCCAGCTGAGGCACGCGGCTTGTCTTTGTTCAAACTCACCTGCCCCCGATAACGGAATTAATTAATAAGGTTGAAGATTTGTCAATCTGTCGGTCAATTGAATCTGGTGTCGCCGAAACCACTGACCCGTCTCCGTGGTCTAGTGGTTAAGGCATTGGCGTTCTAAGCCAACGACCCGGGTTCGATTCCCGGCGGAGACATTTTTTCAGCCTTTGCAAAAAAATTCAAAAAGGGAGGACAGCTCTGGGGAACTTTGATTTAAGTTACGCAACCATTATTCTCTCATTTCCTTTCGCATTGTATATATTTCCACGAGAGTTGCCAAAGCTGTTGTATATGTTATTTCCTCACAATATTGTTACTAATTATTCTAATGTATACATGTATCTCAAAGCATTCGCTTGGATCCAGCTGAGGCACGCGGCTTGTCTTTGTTCAAACTCACCTGCCCCCGACAACGGAATTAATTAATAAGGTTGAAGATTTGTCAATCTGTCGGTTAATTGAATCTGGTGTCGCCGAAACCACTGACCCGTCTCCGTGGTCTAGTGGTTAAGGCATTGGCGTTCTAAGCCAACGACCCGGGTTCGATTCCCGGCGGAGACATTTTTTCAGCCTTTGCAAAAAAATTCAAAAAGGGAGGACAGCTCTGGGGAACTTTGATTTAAGTTACGCAACCATTATTCTCTCATTTCCTTTCGCATTGTATATATTTCCACGAGAGTTGCCAAAGCTGTTGTATATGTTATTTCCTCACAATATTGTTACTAATTATTCTAATGTATACATGTATCTCAAAGCATTCGCTTGGATCCAGCTGAGGCACGCGGCTTGTCTTTGTTCAAACTCACCTGCCCCCGACAACGGAATTAATTAATAAGGTTGAAGATTTGTCAATCTGTCGGTTAATTGAATCTGGTGTCGCCGAAACCACTGACCCGTCTCCGTGGTCTAGTGGTTAAGGCATTGGCGTTCTAAGCCAACGACCCGGGTTCGATTCCCGGCGGAGACATTTTTTCAGCCTTTGCAAAAAAATTCAAAAAGGGAGGACAGCTCTGGGGAACTTTGATTTAAGTTACGCAACCATTATTCTCTCATTTCCTTTCGCATTGTATATATTTCCACGAGAGTTGCCAAAGCTGTTGTATATGTTATTTCCTCACAATATTGTTACTAATTATTCTAATGTATACATGTATCTCAAAGCATTCGCTTGGATCCAGCTGAGGCACGCGGCTTGTCTTTGTTCAAACTCACCTGCCCCCGACAACGGAATTAATTAATAAGGTTGAAGATTTGTCAATCTGTCGGTTAATTGAATCTGGTGTCGCCGAAACCACTGACCCGTCTCCGTGGTCTAGTGGTTAAGGCATTGGCGTTCTAAGCCAACGACCCGGGTTCGATTCCCGGCGGAGACATTTTTTCAGCCTTTGCAAAAAAATTCAAAAAGGGAGGACAGCTCTGGGGAACTTTGATTTAAGTTACGCAACCATTATTCTCTCATTTCCTTTCGCATTGTATATATTTCCACGAGAGTTGCCAAAGCTGTTGTATATGTTATTTCCTCACAATATTGTTACTAATTATTCTAATGTATACATGTATCTCAAAGCATTCGCTTGGATCCAGCTGAGGCACGCGGCTTGTCTTTGTTCAAACTCACCTGCCCCCGACAACGGAATTAATTAATAAGGTTGAAGATTTGTCAATCTGTCGGTCAATTGAATCTGGTGTCGCCGAAACCACTGACCCGTCTCCGTGGTCTAGTGGTTAAGGCATTGGCGTTCTAAGCCAACGACCCGGGTTCGATTCCCGGCGGAGACATTTTTTCAGCCTTTGCAAAAAAATTCAAAAAGGGAGGACAGCTCTGGGGAACTTTGATTTAAGTTACGCAACCATTATTCTCTCATTTCCTTTCGCATTGTATATATTTCCACGAGAGTTGCCAAAGCTGTTGTATATGTTATTTCCTCACAATATTGTTACTAATTATTCTAATGTATACATGTATCTCAAAGCATTCGCTTGGATCCAGCTGAGGCACGCGGCTTGTCTTTGTTCAAACTCACCTGCCCCCGACAACGGAATTAATTAATAAGGTTGAAGATTTGTCAATCTGTCGGTTAATTGAATCTGGTGTCGCCGAAACCACTGACCCGTCTCCGTGGTCTAGTGGTTAAGGCATTGGCGTTCTAAGCCAACGACCCGGGTTCGATTCCCGGCGGAGACATTTTTTCAGCCTTTGCAAAAAAATTCAAAAAGGGAGGACAGCTCTGGGGAACTTTGATTTAAGTTACGCAACCATTATTCTCTCATTTCCTTTCGCATTGTATATATTTCCACGAGAGTTGCCAAAGCTGTTGTATATGTTATTTCCTCACAATATATATATATATATATATATATATATATAATTATGACAGGAAATGAGAGAATAAGGGTTGCGTAATTTAAATCAAAGTTCCCCAGAGCTGTTCTCCCTTTTTTATTCATTATTTTTTTTGCAAAGGTTGAAAAAAATGTCTCCGCCGGGAATCGAACCCGGGTCGTTGGCTTAGAACGCCAATGTCTAATAACCACTAGACCACGGAGACGGGTCAGTGGTTTCGCCGACACCTGTCCAGATTCAATTGACCGACCGATTGACAAATCTTCAACCTTATTAATTAATTCCTTTGTCGGGGGCAGGTGAGTTTTGAACAAAGACAAGCCGCATGCATCAGCTGCATCCAAACGAATGCTTTGAGAAACATATATACATTAGAATAATTATAAACAATAACATATACAACAGCTTTGGCAACTCTCGTGGAAATAAATACAATGAGAAATGAAAGAATAATGGTTGCGTAACTTAAATCAATGGAATTAATTAATAAGGTTGAAGATTTGTCAATCTGTCGGTCAATTGAATTTGGTGTCGCCGAAACCACTGTCCCGTCTCCGTGGCCTAGTCGTTAAGGCATTGGCGTTCTCAGCCAACGAGCCGGGTTCGATTCCCGGCAGAGACATTTTTTCAACCTTTGCAAAAAAATAAAAAAGGGAGGACAGCTCTGGGGAACTTTGATTTAAGTTACGCAACCATTATTCTCTCATTTCCTTTCACATTGTATTTATTTCCACGAGAGTTGCCAAAGTTGTTGTATATGTTATTTCCTTTCAATTATATATATATATATATATATAAGTGTAAGGAAATAACATATACAACAGCTTTGGCAAATCTCGTGGAAATAAATACAAATGTGAAAGAAATTGCGAGAATAACGTTGCGTAGCTCAATCAAAGTTCCCCAGAGCTGTCCTCCCTTTTTGAAATTTTTGCAAAGGCTGAAAAAATGTTTCCGCCGGGAATCGAACCCGGGTCGTTGGCTTAGAACGCCAATGCCTTAACCACTAGACCACGGAGACGGGTTAGTGGTTTCGGCGACACCAGATTCAATTGACCGACAGATTGACAAATCCTCAACCTTATTAATTAATTCCTTTGTCGGGGGCAGGTGAGCCGATTAAAACTAGCCATTTGCTTGTTGTCCAGAGTAACTGATTGAATACCAGACTCAAACAAAATACAATATGAGACATGCATTAAGGGAATTAAGTTTAATTCCAGTCTTCAAAATTCAGTTATATACTTTAACGGTTTACAATGTATAATAGAATATAGTATTCTTCACAAAATTATAATGAATGTAGTTTTAGGTTCAAATACATGGAAATATAAGATACTTTTGGCTTTTAATGTTTACATGATATTTGCTACTAAAAGAATCGTATCTTATAACCTACTATTGCATTTAACTATTAATATAGTACTAGAACATTTAGTGTTGGTTTAAGAACCAAGACATGTCAGAAAAGATATCACATTTCATGCCAAAGCATAAATGTTACAAAGTTTTAGTCCATAAGATGTTACATAAAACTCGAAATGATGGAGAACCAAGTTGATCTGAACAAAGGAAACATCTGATCTTCACCCATAACACTGGTTGCAGACATCTTTCTGCCAACTGAGTACTCGACCCCAGGCCGAATTGGAGAACAGCTTACGCTGACTCTACCCTTTGTCTCTTCTCGAGTCTAGTATCTGACTCCTGAGTCAGAGTTAACACCATCTACGAACATGAAATTACACAAGGATAATAACTATCTATCCATAATATGTAATAGAATGTACAATAGATGGTGTTAACTCTGACTCAGGAGTCAGATACTAGACTCGAGAAGAGACAAAGGGTAGAATCAGCGTAAGCTGTTCTCCAATTCGGCCTGGGGTCGAGTACTCAGTTGGCAGAAAGATGTCTGCAACCAGTGTTATGGGTGAAGATCAGATGTTTCCTTTGTTCAGATCAACTTGGTTCTCCATCATTTCGAGTTTTATGTAACATCTTATGGACTAAAACTTTGTAACATTTATGCTTTGGCATGAAATGTGATATCTTTTCTGACATGTCTTGGTTCTTAAACCAACACTAAATGTTCTAGTACTATATTAATAGTTAAATGCAATAGTAGGTTATAAGATACGATTCTTTTATTAGCAAATATAAGCCAACGACCCGGGTTCGATTCCCGGCGGAGACAGTTTTTCAGCCTTTGCAAAAATTTCAAAAAGGGAGGACAGCTCTGGGGAACTTTGATTGAGCTACGCAACGTTATTCTCGCAATTTCTTTCACATTTATATATATATATATATATATATATATAAAATCATTTTCATATTTACAGGGGATGTGTTGATAAGGAAATAAAAAAGGGTGAAACCCCATAATTGTCTAACATTTGGATAGACAATAGAGGGTAAAACATCCCTCCTCTATATAAGAGGTGTTGCTGTGCATTTAAAGGGAACGGTTATTCAAACCTGAAAGAGACGACCTTGTTCAACACTGTAATGGTGCTTTAAAGACAAAGTTAAGTTCTGAAGGTGAAAAAATAAGTTTTGAACTTTCTCATTCTTTTTTGTTAGTTTGGAAGAAAAATCCTGTGAAAAGGATTGCTCTTCAAATGCCCTCATATTCGACATATTATAACAAGAAACGGCAGAAAAGTTTGAACAATACTTTCTTACAACATATGTGCATAGTCTCAAAATTAATTTCTATGTGCAGTGCATGTGACTTTCACCACTTTCTTTCGTCAGACTTACGGCTATCTTACGATTTTTGTTTTCGCAAGATGGTCGTACGTGCAACTCACAGCACTCTCAAGTCATTCGTAAGGAGATGCTTCCTCGTCGAACACCATGAACAGAGTGAGGATTTGAACTTCGCGCGTTTGGCTTTATACCCCCTAAAACTCAATAATTGCACAAATTGTGTACCTACGCCTTACGAGCACCTTACGAACGCCTTACGAACGCCTTACAAACGCCGACAGAGGTGGCGAATTTGCCGACAACACCCCCCCCCCCCCTAGCGACGCCCCTGTCTACATCTGCGATTTTCTTTTATTATTTGTGGAGGAATAGGGAGCAGCATATTTGTCGGAAAATTAACCCCCCCCCCCCTACCACCACCATTCAAAATGTTCTAGCAACACCCCTGAGGATGGGGAGTATTAACATCGACGTCGCGTTCGGAAATTGGATGGGATTCAATTGCGCCGCACCGGGCAAGTCGCGTGGTAACGCGAGCTAGCTTGCTATAGCGCCACCTTAAGGCCGAGAAAAAGGAGGAACTGGGCGTTGTGGCGTGCACCCGTAATCCAGCTAACAATGCAGCGGACCCAGGTTCGAGACTGAGTCACGTCTTTCGGATGGTGACGTTAAAGGTCGGTCCCCAAAAGTAAATAATCATAAACCCAATTACACACACACACACACACACACACCCCTACACGTAATATTTTTCAGAGTGAAATGGTTTTTATCAGAGTGAAATGGTTTTCGTGAAAGGGGAATGATTTCTACGCACAATACGCACATTGTATATTATACGAGAGGAATGTACACGCAGTTCTAGATCGGGGTCTACATTCATGACAAGCAAAGTTGTTTCGAGACAATAGGCCTATAAATGGAATGATTTTTTTCTTTTCAAGTGGAATTTATTTCCTCTTGAAAGTGAAATGAATTTTTGTGAAAAGTGAAATGATTTTTTTTTTTTTGAAAAGTGAAATGAATTTTTGCGAAAAGTGAAATGAAATTTTGTGAAAAGTGAAAAGGATTTTTGCGAAAAAGTGAAATAAAATTTTGTTAAAAGTGAAATGTAATTTTGTAAAATGTGAAATGAATTTTTGTTAAAAGTGGAAAGGATTTTTGTGAAAACGTGACACGAAAATTTGTGAAAAGTGAAATTAATTTTTGTGAAAGTGAAATGTATTTTTGGGAAAAGTCAAATGAAATTTTGTTAATAGTGAAAAGGAGTTTTGCGAAAAAGTGAAATGAAATTTTGTGAAAAGTGAAATATATTTGTTAAGAGTGCAATATATATTGGCTGGAGTGAAATGGTTTTGTAAAAGATAAATATATATTTGTTAAAGTGAAATATATTTTGTATTGATGTTGAACAACTATTTCCCCAATGGCATTCCATATACGTGACCTGTTACAAGTTATTGCGTTTCAATGGTCAGAATGCAGATTGCATACATCAAGTGTTCCTAGGTGGAATAAGCCAAGATGTTTTTCCGACCTTACAACTCCTACTGCAATTTGCATTCTGACTATTGAAATATGGTAGCTTTTTTAAAAGGCGAAAGTAACCGTTTGTCACTATTCAAACGTGTATAGATTTGAATAGATTTGACTACACTTTTTACTTTATATTCCTCACTCATACTACCATATCTCAATTATGGAATTATGGCATGGGGTAACGCCAACAAATATCTTACGGATAAAATCTCTATCCTACAGAAGAAAATTATAAGGATTCTACATAATGCTCCTAGTCGTTCACATACTGATCATTTATTTTACGAGTCCCAAATTTTGAAATTTTCTGATTTATTTCTTTTTCAAACAGGACAATTTATGTTTAAGTTGAATAAACACGAACTGCCACATACATTCATTGACATGTTCACAAGAAACAATGCTATACATAACTACCCAACCCGACAGTCTCACCGTTTTCACCTTCCCCGGACCCGCACTCTACTCGCACATAAAACAATTTCCTTCTACGGCCCAAAATACTGGAACTCACTCAGCAATGACATAATTAATTCATCAAGTTTAAATTGTTTCAAAATCAAGCTGAAAAAACATTTTCTCAAATCATATACAGAAAATTCATAAACTCATATTAAGCGGTCAGGACCCATGACTATCCCCCTCCTCTCTCTCTCTCTCTCTCTTTTCTCATCTGCTTTACTTTTTGAAATTCTTTTGTCTTTCCATTTTTTTTTTCACAGACGCACCACTTTGTCATCTTACTCTCAGTTATATTTATTTTTTTTTCTTCATCTCCATATCTCATTTATCACTTTCATATTATATTAACACCAAAGAATATGTTATACTATACATATTTTTAATTTTTATTTGGTAACACATACCTTTTTATTTTATATTTATGCAGCTTAATCTATTACAATATTTATTTGAGGGATCCACACTCAACAAGCCCTGCTTTTTAGTGGATCCCTCTATTTCCTCAGCTCTACATTTACAAAAGGATAGACTATATAAAATACACATTTGTTATATATCTTTTCGTTCACCATAAATATATATATATATTTTGGGGTATTGTATTGAATATTCAGTTTTATGGTTTACTATGTAATTAATTGTTATACTGTTATGATGTTAAGTCGAGTTGAGTTGAAATAAATAAAAAAATAAACTTGAAACTTGAATTACATTACGAAAATGGCATTTCAATGACATTCAAATATTAAGGTCACACACACACACACATACATGTAGTTCATATACATGCAATATCAGTAATATCTGGTCCTAAAGTTAATCTTACTTTCTTTTTTTTTTTTTTTTTTGACCTTTTTCGTATTAACTTTATTGTACAGTACTGTTATGCATGCGTTTTTACCTTTAAGACTAACAATACCCTGGATTTTCGGCAGACCAGATATTTCCCATGCAGGCCATGTGACAATGTCTGAATTGCAATGGGATTTCATTCACAAATGCAGTTCGGAATTGTTTTAGCACATGTATTCTATTTAAGTATGGTCATGATCGTATTTTCATTGGAAACTCATCGATGTTTGGAGTCCCTGTACTTTTGTTTAGAACCAAAGCAGTGGCGTAGCCAAGAGCGATATGGGCACGTGCCCCTTAATCAAATGGCAGGAAAATACAGGAAACTAGGGGCAAAGGGCGAGAAGGAGAAAAATTGACGCTACAACCCCCTCCCATCCCACCCCTCCTCAAATATTAATGGCTTTGTTAATTCCCATTCCATTAAATGCCATGTCCCGCCCCCCTTACCACCCCTCCCGTGATGCCGAGGCCCCCATCAGAGCCTGAGCACAAGTTACGCCAATGGGCAGAAGTATTTCAAAAGGTCATTTCTGTTACAAAACGCACCTAGCTGTACTTTTGTCAAAGAGCTGTATTGTGGGAATTTAAAAGAAAAACGTCGAATTAGTTCAGTGTTTCAGGCAGTATATATGATTGAGTTTCTATATTTATTGATATAGAAGGCCACCGGGCGTTGTATTGATATGATATTGGCTTTTCGGAAGTCTGTGGTGAGAGGAAAAGAAAAGGGGAGTCGACCAACAACCAATTATGTTGTTTGTTTTCGGTTCCATGCCAACACAATTATGGGCCTACTGTAGTCATGGTATTCGGAATATCTGCCTCAAATAATACTTCTTTCAAGAAATTACACTTTGAATAAAGATTTAGAAGACGCACTTGAGATCTGAATGATCTGAAATAAACATGATGAATACGCAAACTGCTACACAAGGTAAAGATACGAAACCAATACACTGCTGGTCTTTCGTCAGATGTCTGACACAAGTGGTTATATTGCAGAGTCATTAGTAGGCCTATATACATTATATATTTCATGGTCTACCAAGAAGACCTATGTGATTTGTGCTAAAAAATTTGAATGGATGATAAAAATTCTAATATTCAGTTTTTGTATAGTATTTTTCTCCATATCTGTGCTTCCAAAGTGGATCTTTACTAGCGTTAGAGTTGGCAAATGTAGATTACTGTATTGCCAACTGGAATGAATCAAAAGGTGTCTAATAATATAACTCTAAAAACAACTCTCTCTCTCTCTCTCTCTATCAATCTCCGTCTCTCAATAACTCTGTCTCTCCCTCCCTCACCCCCACCCCCTCTCCCTTCCTCTTCCCTCATCTCCCCCCCCCCCCCTCTCTCTCTCTATCTTTCTCTCTCAATGACTTTAATACACTGTCTATTCTCATATCCTATTTTCTGTTCTTGGACCTTTCGTGGATGAAATTCAGGCAATTTTTTTTAATTTGTCCCCAGTCCAGTTTGTCGAATTTATATGTTTTATGAAGAGTTAATATTCGATGACCAGGCTTATGCAGGAGTAATGATATCGCTTTCTGTTATATTTTATCGGTGTGATAAGTTATCTTCAATTATCTTCAGTACCAGGCTACATGACCGGACTATCATCTCCTGCCACACCTACCTTTTTACTTCCGGTGCATCATGATGAACCTCAACCATGCCAACCTTTATCAATAACGGGTAATCGTGGCTATCACCGTGAGAATGTAGTCTGTAAATACAGACTCTAATTTGACACTTTATCAGAAAATCATTGTGTCTTGAGAGCAGCCTAATCCAGCTACCTACTGGGGAGCGTTTCATCAAGTGTTTTGTCAGTGATTTTTACCGACAAATTTGCTCTCAGCCAATCAGATGCAAGGATTACAGTAGCTTATATCAGTTGTCGATAAAAATCACTGACAAAACGCTTGATGAAACGCTAGTGTCAGGAGCAACTATATAGTACATGGCCTATTGTAGTTTTACAGCGCAGACTCTCTGTAGTAGCAATTTTTTGCGTTTAAGAGATTTTCAAACGCACATGGCTGCACATGTGCCTACCTTTTTAATACTAGAGCCCGTGCATCGTGCCCTTAATCTAGGGGTGTGTATTAAAGACCTTATTGAAGGAGGATAGGGAGATTGGGAGTCGGGCCAAATTTGTTAATTTTGCAGAGAAAATTATTGTGAGATATGTAAAAACGAAAGGGGAGGGGGGGGGGGGGGGTCATCAGTTTCACCGATTAGCCGATATGCCACTATAAATTTAGATTTTCCACAAAGAATGGATGAGAGCGTGGGCTATCATACACCCCCCCCCCCCATTCCCCTTTAGCCGATGCCCCTGCCTGTATCCCATCTCCCCCCCCCCCCCCTCACGCCCCACTACGATCAAAATATGGAAGATAATGACATGCGTGATGAGATTAGTTACTTTGAAACTTATTAAATTGAGGTTCCAACTGGTTATCGTGATTATTAAAATCTAAACCTTGTCAAATTTGACAACCAACCCCACGGCTCATTTTCTCACTCACCTGTCCTGGTTGTATTTGACAGTGAGTGGTGAGCTACACTGAAAATGCTTTGCTCGGTGGTATGCCTGCCAACTGTGTAATTTAATCATGTTCATAATATAGCATACAGTTAATATATACATTCTTTAACATCACATGGCTCCGCAAATCCTACCATCACATTTTTAATGCAGTATCATTATTGCTTAACTTTGTCAAGAGGCATACAGACTAATCGTCATGCAAATCAGTACACATATATTTATAACAAATTAACATTTGAATTAATCTACCCCCCCCCCCCCACAAAAAAGAGAAATTGCCATCTACCTACGACCACTACTTGTGAGCTGTTCATGCATAGCGATCATACTGAGACAAATGATACTATAGTCTTATACCCATAAAAAGTACAAGCGCACCTTCCTGGTTTTACATATACCATAGGGAGGAGCCGGCTTCCCTAACCCCACCCCCCCCCCCCTCCCCAGGGAAAAAAACAAAGTTAGGGGAAAAGAACACAAAAGAAAGAAAAGAAAAGACAACAAAAGAAAGAGAAGTAAGAAAGGGTGTCCGTTTCCAAAAACAAGAGCACTTTTCAAAGAGTATATTATGGTTTCTGGGGTGTATTTATCGGAAATAATTTCTACCATACCCCCCCCCCCCCCCCCCACCCCCGATAAACACTTTCTGGATACGGCACTGCTTACGCTCCTACCGTGTGAAAGAACATATAAAAGGAAGGGAAATCTATTGTCTGGTTTCCCCTAATCTTAATTTTACTCCTAATGGTATATGATCGCTAAAGAAAGAACGTTTCCAGAAAGTGTTTTGTAAGTACTTCAGCATCAATACAAGGAAGTAAATGATATGGTGTATCATTACATTTGTATGTATAGTTTGACTCAAACTTTTAGTAATGACTGCTGTTATGATATATAATCACCTAAATGGGTTCGAGAGTTTTCAAAGTTCACTGTACTTTTCAGTATAACCTCTATGATAGGGATATGGGAAAATAGTAAGAGTGCATACATGGCAGAGCGATCATTTTCACTCGTTGCATGTATATGAAGCTTGCGTGAAGAAACTACCTTGAAATCAACCCAGTAATAAATCAAAGGAAGGAATCAAAACAGATATACGTGATCAGGGATAAAAATTTCTTTCTTTTTGTATTCCAATGTAAAATAAAAGGAATTAACAATGTTCTGCTCAGAATGCCAGTTTGTCTTGCTCTTCGTCAATTACAGTATATAATATTATCAACTTTAAAAAATGACCAAGTCGGCTGTACTGACCAACCAACAAGGGCTGCAAACCTTAATACCATATCCAATCATTCCATATATTGTTTTTTGTTTGACTTTCTTTATTTGTTTAATTCCTTCTATTCTTTATCAACCCCATCTCTCTCCCTCGCTGCTAGTGTGCCCCCCCCCCCCCCCCAATACTCCCAGAATTTGAGCGAGATTTTTTCTTCGTCCATTGCTGAATTGTCGTCCCTTCCAAATGCTGCTCAACCGCTTACTTTCTTCTTTATCTTCTTTTATGATTTCTGCTTCTTCAAGGCGCATAACTTTATTTCTCTTCATCCTCTATAAATCTCTTCCTCCTCATTTCGATATTTCAATTGTCGATTTCCGTTATTTCGTTCATCTTCTTCTTCTTTTCCTTTAAATTTCAGTCTCTTCCTCGTCCCTCGTCTGATGGTTGTTTCTTTCACCAACCTCCCATACATAAAAATTGTCAGTTGAGATCCATAATGGCGTTGATTCTACATGCACACACAAGTTGACACTCAAGGATCTCAGAATTTAACAATAAATACAATTTCTACATTTCAATGATAATTAGTTGTCAGTGTCATGAGTATAGTGAATACAAAAAAGGGGCATGCAAGATTTGGACTTTTAGTGGTTAAAGTGTAGTATGCCTTATGTCACCTTAATTATCATACACGTCGTACACATCCATGCCTACACGCCTTTATACCATTGCTACTTTCGTTCACGTTCGTGTTTACATCTGATTGGGGTGACTGTACTTTTTTGCGACCTAATCTGAGAGTTCTTCGGTTCCCGGAAATATCTCTGTTTATAAACGATTTAACGAATGTGTCTGTGTTAGTGATCAATGTTTGAAAACTGAAATCAGTCTTTCCTTTAACACAGCCAAGCTTGGTTGCTAAACTGACGATAATCATAACCCTTCCTCAATGTAACGTAAAACATGCTTTATTGTGTATGCAATATTCGCCCTTTAACTATTTAGCCGATATGAAACTCTTACTTGAAAGGATATTCATGTAAATTCAAGGACATTGCTTCTTTATAATGATGTTATTGAAGAAATGAAAGTAATATGATATTCGTATTAAATGACCTAGTTCAACTGTGAATGGAACTGAAAGTTGTTGTATTTATGACTGCTTGCAAGTTCAATTAATATCACGGCCACACGTGATTGTTTCATACTTATTTACAGCAGGGTCGGGGGAGGGGTATGATATAAAATAACACAAGTGCATGTGCAACAGTGGCATAAATATACATGATTCTTTTTTTAAATTGGATATCACATAAAACTAATTGCAAAGGAGTACATATTACGTTGATGCTCAAACTATTTTCAAGCTTTTAATAGGAAAAAAGAAAACAAAAATTAATTAAATATCATTGTGATTTGAAATTAGTGATTGCATGAAAAATAATAAAAGTTTGGTCAAATGATGGAGTCACCCCCTGTACCTTAAAGGGAGCGACAAGTCGCAATCTATGGGCGGTTTTACAGTTGGATGCTCCTTTCTCTGGATCAAAGTTCAAAGCGACTTCAATTTATCGCGCGCAGCTAATAAAAGTTCGCACATTGACCCAAATTTGAGTAAACAAGATCGCGCGTTCTTTATTCCAGTATTTGAATCTCATTGGTCGGTTACGTATGTAGGGATTCGAATTAACGATCACGCGAGGAATTCGGCAATAACATTCATTCGGTAGCGCACGATTGGACCTGATTGTATCCGAATTTCCCCGAGTCAGGCCAACTGGTCAGGCCCATGGATTACGACTTGCCACTCCCTTTAATGTATTCACAGCCTCTAAATATGCACATTCTAGGCAACCCGTTCAGACGAGCTTACGAAATCAAGCATACTGCTGTGTTTGGCAATGACGCAACAAATTACAAAATGTCTCTTGTTACAGACAGTCAATGTATTCAGAGCTAGGTATTCATGACCCTGTCTGTATTCAGTGCCGTATATCTATGTACGGCACTGTCTGTATTTAGAGTCTAGCGCCCTCTTGTGATGCATTGATGTATAACACCTGTAGATGATTAAAGCATTTGAAAACTTGTGAGTTTAAGGGAATTTTTATTTACCTTTTTACTACTCATATATATATTTATACCGCTCAAGAGAGATGGGGGAAAGGTGGTCTGTATGAGTATTTGGTCTTTTTGTACAGGTTTCAATGAAATACATTTATAAATATAAGGGAAACGGGAAATACTGTTTATAGACAAATGGTCTTCCTATACAGATGGTCTCTAAAGCAGGTTCCCATGTATTTCATTATTGTTATCGTTATCATTATTATTATTACTATTATTATTATTGTCATTATCATTACTATTCTTGTTATCATCATCATTATTATTATTATTATTATCATTATTATCATTATTACTACAATTGTTATCATTATTATTATCATTATTATTACAACTGTTATTATTATTATTATTATTATTATTATTATTATTATTATTATTATTATCACCATTGTTGTTGTTGTTGTCTCGTCGTCACTGTTGTTGTTGTAAACTGAATGAAATAGAAGTTGTTGTTGGTATGATAATTAGGGCAACATGGTAATCAATAAGAATACTGCCATTCCAAAAGTTCAACAGATTTGGAATTTTGCCCACAGTGGTATGGACACCGGATATGTAAGGCTTAAAAATTCACGTTGTTCCGTCTTCCATGCAGTAGAGACATGATTATTTATAATATTCTCTGCGTTAAAAGTTTAATCGTATTTTATAGTTGCACGATGAAACAGAATTTTAGCAACAGTATGTTGGATTTGAAAGGGAGATGAGAGAGAGAGAGAGAGAAGAGAGAATGAGAGGCTGTGCAGACAATTCTAATTATAATGAAATAAAAATCGTGTTAAAAGGTGCATGACAAACAAAACGTACTGATGCAAGCCCTTTTCTATTTAGACATAACTTTATGAAATATTTTTATGAAAAAATACATTAATTCGATAGGATTGAAGGCACCCGTCCATTTAAAAGTCAAAAGCAGAAACTAAAACAAAACAAAATCAAACAAAACTGACCGCAATCGATTGCTTTGGTATCGATAAAGTGATTTACCTGATTTCCCAGAAAGATTATTTGTTGTTGTTGTTGTTGTGTGTATATTCTTTGTTATTTTGACAGTTGGTAGAATATAAATGCGTAAATGCTGTAACCTATTAAAAACTGTTTTCACTAAATTTCATTGGGCGACCCCCTTTTTGCGGTATGATATGCGGATAAACGTGGACGTAATTTCATTGCGAATGTTCATGACCACTTTTCTCACGCGATGGAAATAAAATTACATGAACAAGATACCGGTAAATTAATTCCAGGTAAGGGTACTTGATCATAAAAAAAACCCCGCAATGTTTATTTCCGATATGGAATTGATACACCAGTGATCTGTTAGATATCGCGTGCTCCCAGTCCCAGATCAGAGCGTGGTCTTTATAAGCTTTATAATTTTTAGATTGAACCCCCCCCCCCCCCCCCCCCCCCCAGGATCGATCCATTTCGATATTTTTTTCTTTTTTTTTCTTCTTCTTCTCATTTTCTTCCTTTTCTATTTTAATCTTCATTTTTATATTTTCCCCTTTTTTATCACAATAAAGACTTCCAGATTTTGCATAATTTACTATTTAATACATGCACGTAAAATATTATAGTTACTTATTGTTATTATTATTTAATTTGGCACAATGATACTGGCATGAGAATATATTTGTTTGTGTATTTTACCTTGATTATTGTGAAAATGTTATTTTGAAAAAGGAAGTAATAAAAGATTCTTAAAAACAAAACAAAAAAAAAATGATCGGGGGCATATCGATCGAAATCGTGCAAAATGTTACAAACACGATCGCAAAGACTTTCGAAAAATCACCCTAAAGTAATTTCAGTATCCTTGCCCATCACCTTCAGAAATGTGCGACCATTACCATGACGTATATTAAGTAATCCTAAGATAATTTCTGTCGGATATACAATAGTGTATTGTGCAATTCTTCTTGATTGTGTACCACCCCACTGCGAGGACTATACCCCGCTTCCCTCCCCTTCAGCTCTGCCTATCTTTGTTACAGATAATGCATCCTACATCATGAACACGACTAGCGTATGATTTAACTTGTTTACTTCCTTTAAATCCTTGTTCTTTGACGATTGTGAACTAAACATCTTTCTGTTTCGACTTAAAAAGGAAGAATCCAAAATAAATTGATTCATATGAAAAAATATATCCCCACGTGTATTTTGACGTCATTGATTGAGGTAATTGACCTGAGAACAATAATAAAATAACCAAATTATTATTGGTTTAAACATAAAAAATAAATCTGTTTATGCATGTATTCATCCATCTTAATAAACTAATTAATTTGCATCTTTTTTTATTTCATTACTTGATTAATTATGTATTTATTTATTCATTTATTTGGTTGTTTATTTATTTATCCATGTAGTTTGTTATTTAATTGTGAACGTGTATTAGGATGTATATCATCGTTAGACCGAGAATGCGTTTCGTTCTGACATAAATGAACAGTAGCATACTACTTCCATCACTCGGCATTAAAAATTGCTTTGACATGGATTATAAACGTTCGTGACGGCTTAGGATGACTTACTCCAAACTTATGTGATCCATAATTGTGCAATAAGCTTAGCAGTCAGTTATTAAGTTAAAGGTCGTTTTGGCAGAAAGAAATAGTGGTGAATTCCAATCCAATTTGAATTGCCTAATTCGAGAATCAGCAAATATAGTAGTTATTGTGATTAGCCAGGGCAAGATAACATCTTTGCAGTAAAAGTTCATCAAATAAATCGTATAGAACATCAAGCAGAAGGTGAGTTAGAGAAATAAACGCAATGCCTTTGAGAGTGTATAACATGTGTGACAGAGGGAGAAAAAGCTTGATAAATTACTAGTAAGAGAGAGAAAACGTGTAGGAGAAGAGAGAAAGATAGATATAGGAAGCAAAAGGAAGGGTAGTGATATTAACCCGCTGTAAAACAGTGAACCCTTATTTAACTGTTTTCTTCTTCTTCTTTTTTTCTCTCTCTTTGAAATTCGCAAATCAATGGATGCATGCATTCACTTTGATCAATCGTAGAGAACAAAATGACACAAACAGCACTGCAGCTTAACAATAATGAATAAAAAACCCCAAAAAACAATAAAGAGATAATCATAAAGAGGGATTCTGTTGTTTATTTGATAGTTAAATTTCGATCAAATGTAAATATCGCCTTTCATAAAGAATACCACAACATGAACAAAATATTTAATTATAGACGCTATAAAGTGCATTTGGTCATATCATTTTATCTGATTTGAATTAAGCCTTTGACTTCTGAATTCCTTCATTCTTGTCATTCCCATAGGTTTAGATACAGGGATCACTCGGTTCCTATATGCAATAGGTTAATTTATTTATTTGATACATCATCATCATCATCATCATCATTATCATCATCATCATCATCATCATCATCATTATCATTATCATTATCATCATCATCATCATCATCATCATCATTGCGTACATAGATCATCAAGTGTAATTACATGGTATAATCAATTGAATGAATCTTGTAAATATTTATAGATTTATATCTATATATATATATATATATATATATATATATATATATATATATGTATATATATATATCTTTATATGAATGGTTCGTCATTATGATGGAGACATCCATTAAATATAACCCATGCGTAACCATGAATAATAATTTGTGTTTTCTCAGATTCCTTCGACAGCTACACAGTCTGAGTTGTGTGAAGACAGGGTGCTTTTTGGCACCACGCCCACTCACGCTTTGGGTATAAGCATCCCCTACTCGGCGACTTTACACGCGTGAGCCCTCATTTTTTACTGGGCAAGGCTATTGGGGGCTTGCAGGGGGTTGAACTTGGAGCATCCCGCTAAAGTACGAGCCAAGTCAAGGGGCACCATTTCTCTCCAGAAGAATGAAAAACTTTGGAGAATCTCGTTTTCTCTCAAATCACTTTTGACTATTTATGAGATCTTGTTGTATAGGGTGTCTCTACTGTCTAATGTTTTGATCGTATGTATTAGTCGATGTTGTGTTCGTGTGCAGTATTTTGTATTGTTATTTTTGACATGCACACATTCATGAGATGCTCGTTCTTTATTTACATATATGCATTGTTTTAGCTTTCTCGTAGAGCTGGCCATTATCCGCCAAGGAAAGAGCCATCATACATTTACTACATCCATGACCATATGTACCTAAAATCTCAGTCGATAGGCTCGATATCTCTTTCACAATCTTTCTTTGCTTCTCTTTTGTCTCCATGATCGACCAGGGCCCTCTTGCGTAAAAAGTTGCGATTAAACGACACTCAAAACAATTAAACGCAAGTTGATTTTCAACCAATCAGGATCGAGTATTTAGGACTTGCGTTTAATTTTTTGAGTTGCGATTAAATGCACCTTTTTATGCAAGGGGGCCAGATGTAACACACTACAAATGTCAGATCGAATTAAATTAACTACGAAATGAATTAAGATATAAAACAATGAACGAATATAATAAATCAAACTGTGGGAAAACACTTATCTTTATTATGCTGTAGATAGACACACATATGGATAGCCTTTGTAGAAATGTGTCAGTTAATTCTGTTGACCCGAAGCAAAAGGCAACGGAACAAAAGTCGGGTCATCATTGTTTCGGCCAGTATCTTAAAAAGCCGTTTGCGAGGCAGTGTCAAATGCTTATAAGACGAGGGGATGATATATTCTCAATGTATAATGCTCCTTGCCAACATACTGCAAGTAAACAAGAAAGGGGGCTGTTTTGAAATATTAAAAGCACGATCGAAAAGCCCTGGATACGATGGGAAAATAATTATTCCAGTAACGCATGAGTCATAACACATCATGTGCGCACTTTCCTTCACTGTTGGGGGTACAAATTGCTAGTAACTTTCTAGTTAACAAAATATATTCTGTAGCTGTGAATTGGGCATGATGAAACTAATGAAATCTCTTTAAGAAACCTTTGATATAAAAGAAAACAAACAACATAAGAGAAAAAAATATGAATTAACACCATAATGATTCTCTATCTGAAAATCCGTTATAATATTGTCAGATACATGTATTTTGCAATCTTAAAATAAAATTACCGTTCTAAACCATATTTTGTATTTCAAAGAACAAATTTTTATTATTTTTTTATTCCTATCAAGAATTTTTCCAAACAAAAAGCTTGCAGGTAAAGGTCACATAATTGGCACAACTTAACTCTTTTCCGCCCGAAGCGGAACTTCTGCCTGTCGCGAATAGCTTGGACAACGCATCAATGGAAGTATCCAAATTTGGGGCCCCTTTTTTTCCCTGTCTGCGATGCCTTGCCAAACGCGTGTCTAATTCCGTCCAGGGTTTTGTTCTCTTAACTTCAGCCAAGACATCGTATGACCTGATCATAATGATGGCGGTCATCAACTTAACATGTGTCTGTCTGCTTGCTCATAGCATCGGAGTGTCGACAATGCTATGACAAGGTGGGCAATATCGAAAGCAAAAATTACAACAAGAGAACACTTCAAAGAGTCAACTTAAACAAGGATATTCTTAATATATCCAGGGTTGCTTTTTGATTTATTTGATTTGATTTGATTTATTTATTTCTGCTTGATTTCTCAATTCATCAAATAATGCATACGTTATACAAATTATGCGATATACAATACAATGGAACATCATGACATTAATATATCTTAAACTACAAGGCTAACAGTAGGATTATAGAAAGAGAAATCAAACAAGAGGGTTTTCATAATAAGCCGAGGCTTGACAGCATGAAAGCCCTTTGAGATAAAATATAATTAAAAAAGTAATGAGAGAGAGAATGGGAAGAGGATACAGAGAGAAATAGGGATGAAGAGAGGAGGATAAAATGAGGCAATTGTACCTTTCCAAATATTTTAAATAACAACTGTATTAACAATAGAGAGTTAATCATCCGGTTTGAGAGGCAGACATGATATTAACATAATAGCAAGTGGTAAACTCGTTTTGTAAACTAATATCATATCTGCCTCCCAAAGAGGTGAAAATGTGCCAAGTCATGGGTCCTATTTACATAATTATACAAGATATATTATGGGTGTACTACACAATCATTATTGTGGGGAATATTGCTTAATTAGGTGATTTTTTGCTGCTCGCTTGAAAGAGTACATTAAAGTCATGTTTTTTATTTCGGGAGGAAGGGAATTCCATACATCAGGGCCAGAGTGCCTAATAGAATTATGTGCAAGAGCAGTCCTGGGGTTAAATAAATGCACATTTTTTGATTGTCTGGTGGGATATGCGTGAATTTATGTGTTCCATTGAAATAATGTTGCAAATACTGGGGGTAAAAGGTTGGAGTTATACTTAAACATGAATAGAGCTTTTTGTAGGAAATTAATATCTTTGACCTTGAGGGACTTAAGACGAAAAAACAGAGGGTCAGTGTGAGAGCAAAAACTTGCCCCACTACACGCCCGGATGGCTTTTTTCTGGAGAATTAATATGGGATTTGTATAACATTTATGAGTTGCCCAGATAATATTACAATATGATATGTATGGCAAGACAAGCGTATTATACAGCGTAAATAGTACAGAAGTAGGTAAAAAATATTTTAGCTTAGTTAACAGACCAACATTACGAGAGATAGGTAAAATTATGTGTTTTACATGATCATTCCATTTTAAATTTTCATTAATATACACACCAAGAAATTTAGTCATTATTTTGTTTTCAAGAAGATTACCATCAATATATAAATCATGATTTTGCAAGTCAACTTTTCTTTTACCTCTGAAATAAATATAGTTGGTTTTCCTTAAATTGAGTGACAAGATATTACTTTTAAACCATGTAGATAACTTCGGTAATTCATTATTCAAAATAGTAATTAAACGGTGTAAGTCAGAGTGTGAACAAAAGACATTTGTATCATCAGCAAATAAAATATACTGTAACATAGGTGAAGCATTTGAAATATCATTAACATAAATTAGAAATAATAAGGGGCCTAAAATTGAGCCTTGTGGGACTCCGCATGTTGTTGGTAACATATTCGAATGAGCGGATTCAAAGGAAACAAATTGTTGTCTGTGTGATAAATAATTCTCAAACCAATGAAGTGCAGTACCCCGAATCCCGTAATGTTGTAACTTATATAGTAAAATTTTGTGATCAAGAGTATCAAATGCCTTGCTAAGATCCATAAATATACCAATTACATGTTCATGATTTGCCAAGGCATCTGATACTCTGTCAAATAACTGCATTAAGGCTAAATCGGTAGAATGATTCTTACGGAAACCAAATTGATTAGGATTAAAAAAACTATTTTCAGACAAAAATCCATATAACCTATTATAGACAATCCTCTCAAGAATCTTTGAGAAACTTGACAAAATAGAAACAGGTCGATAATTACATATACAGGAAGGATCGTCTTTCTTATAAATTGGTATAACCTTTGCAATTTTAAAGGGGGTCGGGAAGACACCAGAGGAGAGTGAGAGATTAAAAATATGGATTAGAGGTGACAAAATATTATGTAAAATCTGTTTCAATAAGTGAGTACTAATTTCATCATGACTAGAGGAGTGACTACATTTGAGGGTGCGGACGATTCTTAATATTTCAATAAAGTCAGTGGGGATGAAGAATATGGATGTATCTATTGATTGTGATAAAAATTCTACAAAGTTACAATTACTATCATCAACTTTAGCAGCTTGGTTTGGACCTACATTAACAAAATATTCGTTGAACATGTTTGCTATTTCAGGGGGATTTTTGATAGAATTACCATCTCTATTAAATACTTGGGAATTAATATGTGATTTGCTCTTATGAAGGATTTCGTTAATTATTTTCCATGTGGTTGAAATATTACCTTGAGCATTATCTATTTTATTAGAAAAGTACATCCGTTTTGATAATCTTATTACACTTGTTAATTTATTTCGATATATTTTGTAATTACGCACATTAATAGGGTTTGGTTCAGAGAGGCTTATTTTATATAGAGTATTTCTTTTATTAATAGATTTCAGAATTCCTCTTGTAATCCACGGTTTGATAGGTTTATTGCGTTTCCCCCCAACTTTAACTTTAGGAATATTAATATTAAAATATGACTCAAATTTTGACCAAAATAAATGATATGCTCTTTCAGTGTCATTGCACATTAAAACATCTTCCCATTCTTCACTCTGCAAGTGTTCGTTTAACCTATATATATTTTCTGGGGATAACTTCCGTGTATATTTCGTTTCTTTCTCTCTAAAAGGGGAAGGAATATTAAACATTAAAAAAACAGGAATATGATCTGAAATTTCAGAATATAAAAGACCGGAATCAATTTTATAAGTATCATCATTAAAAATTATATTATCTATGATAGTGGAAGATTGATTTACAATTCTTGTGGGTTTGTCTATAACAGGAAAACAAGCATTTGAATATATGATACTTTTAAATCGATTGACAGTATTATTATCTTGTTTAAGGTCTATATTAAAATCTCCCATTAAGCATATTAATTTGCCTTCTGGGTTCAGACTATTCAATAAATTATCAAAATCTTCTAAAAAGGTATCAACATTGTTGCTAGGTGGACGATAAATAACACAAACAATTAAATTTTTCCCATTCTTTATATTAATCTCAATACATAATAATTCAGAGGAGCTATTAACAAGAGAAAATTCGTGTCTGACTTTGTACGATAACGATTGGGATATATAAAAGGCAACACCACCACCACGACAGTTCTGTCTATCATTACGGATAAAATGGTAATTATTAATATCATATACATTTGGAGATCTATTATTCAACCATGTTTCTGTGACGCCAATTATTGAAAATGAAAAAGAGAGGTTTACCAATAAGTCAGATATGTTATCAAAATTCTTATTAAGACTACGGGCATTACAATGCAATAAACTTATTTTTTAGAACAGTTTGAAAAAGTACGGTTGAACTCATCAGGCAGATAGTATTGACATTTCACGTAGGGTTGAACATTACAATTTAGGTGAGACATGGTGTAGATTCAAATAAGTACATATAGCTACCCATGACTTGGCAGAAGAAAATGAGCGTATCTGGTAAGAATACGAAAAACAGTTGGGGTACAGGCAAAGGAGTATGTATACATTGCATGGTACAGAATATATTGAAAAAGACTCGAAGAAAATGTGGCATAAGTGTACGTTGGAAAATAGCTTTTTGTTGTTGTCCTTGTCGTTGATGTTTTCTTCGTAGAACTCCAGCCGCGGAACTATAGTAGTTCTTTTCTTAACCATGTTTACTGCACCAATATGTTCACAGTCTTCTTTTCCAGATTATGTTCTTGATGTTGCTGTTTCCTTGGTAGAGCTGCAGTAGCGGAACAGTAGTTCTTTTCTTTACTTGCTGCAACATGATAAATATGTTAAGGGTTGATTTGCTGTTGTTGTTGTTGTTGTTGTTTTCAGGTAGAACCATAGCAGCAGGACTGTAAGGAGAAGTGTTACTGCACCAAGCTGTCAACACCAGGGGATGACACTATTAAATCAAATCACAAAATCAGTATCATGATATATAGGCCAAAGACAAACGATATCAATTTCCGTTATATTTTTCAAGCTCATTGATGTATTATGACACCCCAACCCCACACACTTTGGTGTTTTATGTTTCAATTTGTTTGCTCCACATATCGCCAGAGACAAGCACCTCATCCCACAGTGGTGGTCCGGCAATTGCTCTGGCCTTCATTTTGTTAGTATAGGGTTAGGGCCTAGGGCTGAGGTTGTAATTCGGTTTTAAGTTGGGTTTAGAGTTAGGGTTAGGGTTGGAATTCGGTTTTAAGTTGGGTTTAGAGTTAGGGTTATGGTTAGGGTTGGAATTCGGTTTTAAATTAGGTTTAGGGTTAGGGTTAGGGTCAGGGACAGGTACAATGTTGGTTCCCTAATATAAGTTAGAAATTCGGCTATTCTAGGAAATTAACCACGGAGCAATTGTATTAGTAGCATATATGTGGCACCCCCCCCCCCCCCCCCCCCCCCCCCCAGCGGAAACTGAAATAACTTTTATGTTACACCCTTTGACGCAAAGTTGTCCAGGTATAAATATCAGAGGGGCTTAATCGGGGGGGGGGGGGGGGGTCCTACCACCTCCTATGCCAGTGTTCATGATCGTCGCTTTCGTCGTTTTTGTTTACTGCTCTCTTTTTCTCATTTTGAATTGTTTCGGCATAATTAGTATCTGTTCAGTCTTATATTTGTCGGATTTTGTTGGAAAGAATGGATTACGATACCTTGCAAACTCACCTAGTCGTGTAGATTATAATTATACCTCTAATGATGTTTGTTTCAACATTTGGACGAAGCCAAATAAATGCTCATGTCCTCTATCAAGTAACGTCACACACCTTTCTGATCAAAATAAAAGATTGAAAACAACAATGCATCAAGCAAAATGTGATACAATATCTAAGCAACTAAAACAAAGGCACCCTGTAACACAACTAAAATTACGTACAATGAACATGATGAATACATAGTCGGAGAGAGTCATAAGAGTCATGATTAATAAAAAGCAACTACTGAGTGTTTTGTTATACCCTTCAGTATAGCCGTTCTTAATGTGTCGGACGGGCCGAAAACATACATGAAATTACTTTGTGGGCTAAGTTTCACCCATCATGGACCAATAAAAAACGGGCTCTTTTTCAAATTTAGAGGGCACTTTATACACACCATTCACCGATTGATACATTCACATGAATTAAATCAAGTTACAATTTGATGTTATTTTGATTTAAAGCTTAATATGACATTTCAATCTTTGACTATTAGATAGACATACATATCTTAAAAGAGAAACCATTAGCAGCCCTTTTTTTTTGGGGGGGGGGGGTTCTAGGATACGAAGGATAGGCATAGGAAAAGGGATCTAGAAACGACACTCTCCCGATGTTACACACAACAATTTAAAACCAAATACATCTTTTTTTTAACGATGTATCCCGCAATAAAGAACGTAGTATCTTAAGTTATGTTAGGTTTTTTTTTAGGTGTAGAATTATCACCCGAGGTTCTGAAGTCTAACATTTTTTTTTTTTTAGTGATCTGGGTATTTATTTATTAAATCATATTCTACCAACACGGGAAGTAGTTTCAGGAAAAGCAAAAGTGCAAAATGTGTGTGTTGCTATTAATCTTGCATTTGAAAGTCACTATCAACTTGAGCAATGGTCAGCAAGTAGATTGTCGCACAGATTGCAAGCTGTCCAAAGAAATTAAAAGAATATTAAAATGATTAGTGTTTCATTTCAAGAAAAATCACCGAGGGGGAAAAAGGGATTGAACAAGGTCCTTGGCAATAAATGAAATTAATTGATGGCAACCTTTCTTTACAATGGGTGTATTCGTTGCCCAATTTGAGTGAAAAGAAGGGATCGATTGCATCCAAGAATGCCGGGTAAGGGGCCCCTTTAATTGGTAACGTCCCAAACATATGTGTGCAGGATTTTGTAACATTGGAAACGGATCTGGAGACGACATTTGTACATGTTACAGTGAGTGAGAGAGAGAGAGAGAGAGAGAGAGAGAGAGAGAAAGAGAAAGAGCGAGAGGGGGGGACGAGAATGAGAAAGAAGAATTTATTTTATTTATTTACTTGGGGGGGGGGCGATAATATAGATAATACAGATAGGGGATAAGGATAACGAGAGACAGATAGAGAAAGAGAATAATTATGATATACCTCACACGATGACAGAGAGCAACAAGAGAAAGGAAGGAGGGAGAAAGAGAGAGAGATAGATAGAGAGAGAGAGATAGAAAGAGAAAGAGAGAGAGGGAGAGAGAGATAGAAAGAGAAAGAGAAAGAGAGTGGAGGGGATGTGGCGGGTAGAGGGAGACTGACATGACTGAGGGAGGGGAAAGATCGGAGGGGGGGGGGGGTGGGAGACAAGGAAGAAAGGGGATACTGAAAAGTGGCTCTGAGATGAGGATGAGCAAAACGCCTTACTGATTACACATATACATCGCTGTTTTGTCTATTTTTACATTTTATCAAAAACAAACAAACGAAAACAAACAAAAATAAATGCCGAGCTATTATTCTAAATAAAGGAGCAGGACAAAGGACAAAGATTCATGATCCATCTTTAAGCATTTATCTAGCGCCTCTATGGAAAGTTGCAATGCTTCCAGGACCAGTCAACATGGTCGACACAACAGTCAGAGCAAAGCCATATTAAATGCAATGAGACATTTAATATTAACACGATAAAAACTACTTTCGAAAAATAAACTCAAGACACTTTCAATAGCTCTGTCTATCACCTTTAGAAATGTGCGAACATTACAATGGTGTATTACTTAATACGAACCTGATTTCTATAGGCAGTACAATAGGCCTTTGAAATTGCATTTGAGTTTATTTCTCGAAAGTAGTTCTTATCGTGTTTATTACATAATTATGCAATAAATTGCCCATCATGGAACACCATGTAAAAAAAATAATGAAGTTCAGCGTTCTTTCCCTCGTATGATGAAGTACTTTGACTTCATTTATAGTCAATAAAAGATACACTTAATTTCATCGACTTTCCCGTGATAATTATAAGCAACAAGGCCTCGATAATAGACAGTGTTGTTGCTGCCGCTGATGTTGTTGTTGTTGTTGTTTAGTTTTGTTTTGCTTGAGAATTTTAATTCCTAAATATATGCAGATCATTTAGATTCATGTATTTCATTACCATGATTAAAAGTGTATGTACTGTATGCGTTTTACTATAACTACTGGATTATGTATTACTCTTTGTATTATGTCATTAATTTTGATTTATATGATTTCTATGTGTGGAAACAAATCACATCACATCAAAATCAAAATCAAATCAAATCAAATCAAGTGCATACTAATCGGGATATATCCTTCTTATCGAATGACAGAAAAAGAATCGAAAGAGAGAGAGAGAGATTGGGGGAGAGAAAGAGAGATAAAGAAGGAATGACAGAAAGAAACGGAGGTGGGGAGAAAATGTTAGATGTCATGAACCCCCATTACCCCCCTCTATTCCCCCCCCCCCCTCTCACATTTTAACCATGCACCTGCCGTGCCCCCAAACAAATGGACACATAGTCTTTACGCCAATGTCCGTTTACTTGCGTATTTTGTTAGCTGCATGTCTTGTCATGTAACGACCATTATTGACATGAGGTTATTTAAGCGCATCTTTGCTATCCTCGTCCATTGAGACAAAATGTCAAATCCGATATTGATGGGTTTGATCCCTGGATAATCATTGATAATCGAATTTATTATAAAAACTGACACACTGGTTTTTCTTTGATCGTTTCTTTGCTAAAAACGCTGGCACGAATGTCAACAAACATAAAAAGAGGTGGAAGGATTTACAAAAGGATAAGAACAGAACAAAAATGTATTACTTGAAGAGGAAATTGAAAGAGAATCGGCAAAAGAGCAACTTAGTATTTTGGGCCTCTTGGATTGTTGGACAATGTATGTTGCATGGCTTCTATTGCAAGCCAATTGGACTGAATATCTGGCATTGTTACATATTGTGGGGCCCCTGCATTAAGCCCGTTGACTCTTCTTGACAGTATAGCAAGTAATATCAAGCAAAGAAAAATCAAACAGTTGTGCATTCTTGCATTCGTTACAGTAATTAAATAACGACAATTTGAAGTCGATTGCATATTAATAGCATGTTTACAGGTCAAATAATAGAAGCCGAATTTTGTTTAAAACATATAAGCCTGGCAAGGTATAGCGTTTAGTTACGTATTTTTTTAGGACACTTTTTTTCAACGCAAACCATACATGAAATTATATCGCGCTCGAATGTCATTCATTTTTATTTTCATGATGAGAATTCTGCCCTCCTAATATAATCGTTGAAGTCAAGAGGAATCTGAAGAAATCTAGACAACGAAAATATACATAATTACCTCATTTACATGAGTGCAAAATGCACTACTATTGATGTTGGTATATTCTCTTGTACAAATTTAGGCAACGAATTCAAAAAGAGACAAACAAAAATAACCAATAAAGTGCAACGTTCACGAAGGGGGGGGGGGGGGGGGGGTGTCGACAAAAATTGTTTTCTCGCCAGACCTGCAGAATTCGCTCAGTGGGGGGGGGGGTCCAGTTTCCCTCCATAATTTCCTGACAACCAAAAAAAAAAAAAAAAAAAAAAAAAGGTCTTCATTCTAAAAGGGGGGGGGGGGCACAATCGAGAAAATGGCGGGTCGTCTATGGTCAAAATGCATACTTTTCTTCCAAAGGGGGGGGGGGGGCACGGGCCGGAAGTGCCCCCCCCCCTGGATCCGCCAATGGACCCAACAACGATGCGAGCCGCGTAACGGGGAGCCGATTTTTTTCGCTATTTCGAACCCCCGTAAGTGATGTAGTGATGTTTTCCTGGCATCTACTAACGCAATAGAGACCATAAAAAGCAGTCCTGTACTATAGGAACATACTGTGTGGGTCTGGACATATTATGATGGCGTTTTTCTGATTTGATTTGATTTGATTTTATTCGTCAGGTATATTGCAATACAAACATAACCAGGTACCATGACAGGATAGCCCATGAAAGCCGAAATGGCTTATTTCCAATGGGGTCCTTTCTATGCACATTAAATTTTTACTTGGCAGCCCAAGGGGGGTTTAAACCCCCTAACCCCCCCCCCCCCCCCGTAGATCCGCCACTGTATAATTATGCAGGTTTGTGTGTGTATATAGTTCTTGTAAACATGGCATTGCATCTTGTACATCTGCATAAATCATAAACATAGTCAGATAGTGAAAACCATAATTTGCAATCAAATGCACGGGCTTTGATATGACCATTTTCATGTAATGGGAACATTATCCTATCAAGTTTGCGTGGCCTTCCTTACTGCAGTTCGAGCGAAGTAACACGCGAAGTGTCCTCCGATATGGGAATTGATCTGGAGTTGAAAACGATATAAGATTTGGAATGGTACCTTACCCCGTGTTCGATAAGATGTAAAATACCGTGCTTTCACATTGGATAGTATTAAATAGGAATTCGACACCATGTTAAATTTTTATTCTGCCAAGAGGACGGAAATTATATTTTATGGTAATATAGATACTGGTGTATAAATAGTATATGGTCACCTGATACGACGCGTTTGATTCTAGAACAACTTTCCCCTGGAAAATACGCCCCCCCCCCCCTCTCCACTTTCTTTCAGAAATTCCAACTTCAAGAGAAGGCTGATTTCTGGTTGAAAGGTGAAAGATAATTTGCTGAAGTGTTCGGGCCGAACATTCATGCCACATAATTATATGTGCAGTCCCATATACCCATTTCTGTGTGCAGTGCGTGTGCTGTTCAGCAAGATTGGGTCGATTTCTTCCAAAATCTCACATTATATGCCAATTCTTGTCATACTAATGTAGACATGAACAATCTTTCCCAATTTCTTTGAGACAGTTCATAATGTAATCGTATATCAGATCTCAACTTCTCCTTTAAACTAGTGCACGGATGACGTGCATACTAATGTCCTTACAACATTTTATTAGGATACTAAAATGTGATATGGATGAAATGGCCGTTTGTGCTGGTCGTTTTAATTTCATGAGCGGCGACAGAGAAAACCCCAGGTGACGCGACGGGCAACCTGTCACGTCCAGTCCAAAGATAAACCTGCATTTTTTGTTGTTAAATTTATTTATTTATTTTTATTTTTTAATTTTGTTTTAATTTTGTTTTTTTTTGTCGGGGGGAGGGGGTAGGCTCACGTTTTGATTCACTTTGAAAAAAGATATGCATGATGCATGAAATGTTGATATAGTTCGGACAACGACTAAGAAATTTCAGATCATCAACGAACGAAGTTCACATTGGCAATTATAAGTATTTGTGTGGGGGAGGGGGTTGGGGGACCACAGCCCCTCCTCCCCCCTTTTTTTGGGGGGGGGGGTAAGAAACGTTTCATTACCCCCCCCCCCCAAAAAAAAAAAAAAAAAAAAAATAAAAAAAAATATATATATATATTATTTAGTAGGCCCGAAAAGGCTTTAATTGCTTGCATGCTCAGCTCCCCCCCCCCCGCCACTCACACACACACACACTTTCAAAACCGCTTCGCGGCCCCTGATCCTGACGACCCTAGCCCTCAACCCCCCCCCCCCCCCCCTATATTCCTCCAACGCTAGCTCTGGATCTGATAATTTACATCCTCCAGATTTCAGTTGATTATATTTTGATTGAGAGGAAGAGAAAGTCACCGACATCAGAAAGCCAAGCGTTAAACTACTTCCTGAATTATGGGCTTTCCGCAACGCGTTAATAACACGTTAATCGTAGTAGGCCTACTAAGATTTTATGTTTCGCCTGTCAATAATGAAAACATTCACGTTTCTCATTGTCCGTTTAAAACTTTATAATCTACTTTTCGTTTTCACGTCATTTTTGGAATACGAAATTGAACACGACACCCCTATTTTTGTTTGGAAGGGGGGCAGGGGTTGACTGCATGGCTATGGGGTGTTTTAGGAGTTTTCCCAACGGCCCACTCGATATTTTCGTTTGAGGGTCGATTTTTATCGGTGAAGGGGGCCCAGGGACTTCAAAAGTCCCAAACCGAATTTCAGTCCCACTCCGCCCCTGAGTAATGGGGTGTGTGTGTGTGTGTGGGGGGGGGGGGTGGGGCGGGATCAGGGGCGGGCTCAGCATAGATTGAACTGCGCATCGATTTGGCTCGCTTCGTACTTTGGTTCGCGAAGCAGGCAATAATAATTGGAAGAAGAAACTGTCACACCTTTAGTAGGAAGAAAGGTCGACTGTAAGCTATGGCGTGACACTATGAACAGCTGGAGAACAAATTCAAAGACAGAGTTACTAGGCCACCTTCAAAATGACCTTGATCGCACGACTTTGAATGTTAAACATTCAGTCTTGTCAAACAATTTTTACTTCAAATCCGCTTCTCGAAAGTTTTCCAATGACACTGCTCTCCCCGAGCCTTGTTTATATCCGTGTTCTTTCTACATCACAACTGTCATTATGGGCAATTTTTAAGATAATTAAATGAAATTTTAATCTCTTCTGAAATTAGTCTGTTTTTACTTTCTTCATTTTGGAATTCAAAGTTGATGTTATAAAGCATTTAACCCTATCAGGACCAAAGTCAACAACACTATGTACAAAGTGAATAGTATTTTAGTCTTGTGGTAACGAGAGGGTTAAAGGGAATGGGCACATCTTTGAAAATGAATGTATTGCTAGTATAACTTAAGGAGGGGGTCTTTACTATCTGACTGTGTTTTATCTAGGAATATTCAATGTAGTTATTTATTTATTTATTTATTTATTTATTTATTTATTTATTTATTTATTTATTTATTTATTTATTTATTTATTTATGTTCGTTACCCCCCCCCCCCCCCATTTCAGTTCGTCTAAAGTTCACAAACCAGGTCATATTTTAACAATGATTAACGGGTTTACCAAATTAATGAGAGAATGAAAAATATTTTACACTATCAGAATAGAATATGGATTGCAAACGAATTACACATGGTATTTATTCCCAAAACATTTGACCCCTCTTTACAATTAGTCGGGATTAAGAAGATAATACAAAATGTCGGTTTGGATCCTTGCCATAGGTTCACCAGTAATAATAGTAGTAATCTGAAGATTAAAATAGACAATTAATGTTTTATGACTGAAAAGAAAAAAGGGGGATATATACCAAATATTCTATGGATGAGATTAGGCAGAAGTGAAGAGCAGGTGGGGATAGGAAGGGGGCATTGAAAGTCAGAATGATGATAGATAGGATAAAGATAAAAGAAAGAGAGAGAAAAACGAGATGAATGGGAAATTGAAAAAAGATTATAGAGGAGGGAAAGCGAGAGAGAGAGAGAGAGAGAGAGAGATGGATAGCGAGAGAGAGAGAGAGAGAGAGAGATAGATAGAGAGAGAGAGAGTGAGTGATGGATAGCGAGAGGGAGAGAGAGAGTGATAGATAGAGAGAGAGAGAGTGATGGATAGCGAGAGGGAGAGAGAGAGAGAGAGTGTGTGAGTGATCTCAAGGAGCATAGCTACAATAATGGGACTAAGAGCTCGTGCCCCCTAAAATAAAATGGCGGAAAATATATAGAGTGAGTGAGATGGAAAGGGAGGAGGGGTAATGCAACTTCATTAAATTCATTAAATAAGAAAGAAAGACCCGTGTCCCCCCCCCCCCCCCCCCCCCCAGTGCCCCTCCTCCGATAGTTGGATCCACGTAAATTCACCTGCCTATATTAGCGCTTTTGCAGCAACTATAAAGTTTCTCTCCACCCAGTTCACTGAAATGGAAGTTGTGAAATTCAGAGAAAATGTAAGTGGGATGTATTTTGGCAATTTATAAAAATAATAGTCCTGATAGTGCTGAGTTCAACCGTATTTATAATACCACATCTGTACGAAAAAATGATGTATCACACATCTATTTGCTGCAAATTACCCATGGGCTGGGTAATTTATCATGTTTATAGTATAATTTCTCAGGGAAAGGATCCGAGCTGATGCCCTCGGCTGCATTCATTCGGTAAGGGGCGGCAACGGCCCCACCCCCCCCCCCCCCGCCTCCTTCCCGTCTAGCCACGCACGCGTTGTGGAATTCCTCATGCGTCGTCCGACTTACTTAACTCGGCCATCATGACTTGATTGTCATGTGCCAACGTTTGATGATTCAATCGCTCCATTCTCAGCTTAGATCAGAGTGCACAGTAATAGGGGTCAATTCATCGCAATCGGGACGCTGGGAGGGAGAGAAGAAAAGATCATTACATGATTTTAAACAGGTTCACCACATAGGTGTCTAGAAAGTTGGAAGGTCCCTCGATCCGATCATGATTTGTAGCTTCATGATCCGACCATCCTGACCGTCGACGGATTCAAGATTTTAATTCGGAAGGGTCCGAGATCGAATGCAAAGGTTCTTGCTTCGCTGGATTTCGAACAATTAAAGGAATATGTCCTCCGAAATTCCTTTTACTTGTAGGAACTTGGTTTTCTTTATACTAGGTCCATGTTTAGAGAATGTAGGGTGTACAGCAGTTCATACGAAAATAGAGAAGGGGAAAAAATAGCCCGTTCGATATTCGGGCAACCACCACAGTTTATAATTTGTGCAGCAAGATGCCCAAATATCCTCAAATTCGAGCATCAAGACGCCGGACATAATCTGACCAAGTGTATTTTGGGTATGAAATATAATTTTTACCATAATGAAGTGTTCTCCTTTTTTCTTTTCTTTTCTTGCTTGCTTGCACAATGTAGATACATGAAAGTTTATAGATTAATTTGAGATGGGAAAGTGACGAATTCCGCCAGGAAGAGACGTGAAGGATTTCGTCCTCCTATCTGCCTCATAACGTGCAGTCTTGTAGGCAGACGAACGACCTTCTTGCATGGAGGCAAAAAAGCAGATGTGACCTTCACCTTCACCTAATTGGACAGGAACTCTTCTTTCTCTATGCTTTCAAGTTTCTCATTTATCAAGCTTGAGCTCAGGGGCAGAACCCGAGGGGGGGGGGGGGGGGTTCATGGGTTTCACCTCTTTTTTTTTTTTTTTTTTTAGCTTTTCACATTTTTAAAGGTTATTTGACCACGATTTTTCTTTGCCTGATAGACCCCCTCCTTTTTCTTGGGGGGGGGGGGGGTGGGATTGGAAAATCCTCCTACCCTCTTTGTTTAAAATCCTGGATCCGCCCCTGTAGCTATACAGATTCTTTGGAGACAGTAGTACATAGTAGATCTAACATTCAAATGTGTTGTTGTCGTTCAGCAAGAGAGGAGAAGGGGGGGGGGGGGGGTTCATGGAATCAGGAGGGGGTGGGGACTGAGAAGAACATGGTGGAAGAGGGTAAAATATGATATATCAGTAGCAGTGGTAATAAATTAGATAAAGGATTCCTGCAGAATATGACACTTCTGTGAATCATTTCGCTCTTTACCCCAACTTCTGACAGCAATGAAAATATTGCAAAAGTAATCGAAGGCCTTCTCAAACATGTGAAATATTCGAAATATTTCCGGACCGTACTGGGTAGTCGTGAGCGTGAGTAATAATGGCCTTGATAGTGGCTGAACCGATCCTAATTTCTACCAGATTTTTGTGGATTTCATTCAATATCTTCACGCTATCACAGCCTATATAGTAAGCCTATTTGTAAGCGGTTGGACATATTTCTTCAACGAGATGCATGTGAAGAGAGTGACATCATAATTAATTTGTCGAACGACATCAGAATGGACTTCTTCAGCCGGTAAAGAATGACATGAAAAGCTGTTGGATGCATGTACTATTTCCTTTCTCTGCTCAAAGGTGCCTTGGAAGGTTGGTTGAACTGGACGCCGGGGGAAATAAAGTAGGATCCTCTTGAGACGGCCGTACTACAATCAGCTGATTCCGCTTGTTAAAGATAAAGTTCAGTTCAGTCTGGTCCAGCAGTTACATTATGAAAGAAAATATATAGAAGCAATTGGGAAAGGATGATTATGTGGAGTACTTAAGAAAAGTTGTAAACTGTGAGGTTTAGGAGTCACCATAATGATAACAAATTGACTCAATCTTGTTGGAAGTCACACGCACTGCAGACGCAGATGCATGTGTGCGGGACCATACAAACATGTGACCATGAATGCTTGGTCCAAACCGCGCAGTTATTCATCGTCATATTTCGAATAATATAAGGCGATTTGTACAGCTGTCTTTTCCAAGGGAAATTTCCCCAGAACTCAACTTCTCTTTAAGTGTTACAGATTTGTATTTTCGTTGGCATACCACCATCATTTCCACCCATCCTGATGCATTCTCAAGTTTTCCTGTTATCATAGTCACAGAATACTAAACCAACACTCCACTCTTTTGTTTCTGAAGGACTTACACGCGCTGCAATGCACCATATGGAAGGAAATGATTTTGACACTTGGTGTGAATATCATTTTTACAAAAGACCAAGGATACAGGAAACGTTTCCACGAACATGACGAACTCAGGCACTCAAGGCGAGTCACACAGACGATCACATTCCCTCATATAGTTTTGGGGACCTTTGTTTTGGCGGGAAAGTGCATGGACAGTGCCTCTCTTGAGAGAATGTTGATTTTGGTACTTAGGTATTGGGGTTAGTTTGTTTTGTATGAAGGATTTTTCTGAAGAGGAATGGCAGATACAATAATATTTTGATCCTTCAGAACGCTCGGCATTCGGTTTTAAACGTTCAACGTTTCAATTATAAGACCATTGAAAACAGGTTCAAAACATGTTTGTTTGCAGTTGGGCAATCTTGCTGTCCTTTTGCAAGTTCTGTCAGCAAATAATTAACCCCCTTCTCCATTCAAGACGACGATTAGGCACTCCTACTTTGAAAACTTTTTTGCCCTTAGCAGAACATTTGTTTTTACTTTGTTACTTTGTTTGTTAACGTTTTTATTCGAGTTCATTTTTTTTACTTTGGTGTTTGTTTGTTTTGTTTTGTTTTGGTGTTTTTAATCATAGAACAATTTTTCTTCGTTGGTAAAATGGTGTTATGAATGCATCAATTATCAATTAATAAAACGTTTCATTTTAAGTGACTCCTTGCCGCTTTACATTTATCTTCGGAATTTTAGACACAGTCATGGTCTTTTATTTAAAATATATGAATAGCAGTGTCTCTTGGCAGTTGCGTATCATGGGTGTAACCATTTTCCTCTCATTTATCTGTTTATGATTTTATTTCGTGTTTTTTTTTTCTTTTTTACTATTCGACAGGGGGCATGTATACCCCCGGACCTCATGTAACCGCACCTCTGTATCTTCTGGAAACCGACTCACAGTCATGCGAGGGTGGGGTTTTGTTTTTGGTATAAAGTGTTCGGGAACGGAAGAGAGCGCTAGCGACCAGTGAGTGGTTTGTCAGAAAAGTGGAGTAAACTTTCATTACTGACCGATGTTCTACATTAAAAATTATCTAGGGCATGACCTTCATGTGGCTACCGGATGTGAAGAAGATTTAGTCATTAATCGATATTGCAGAATAATGTCCTTTCTGTCAAATTCTAGGAGCGCAAACTTGCTCAGTTGAAAGAAAGATTATGAAAATAAGTTAATTCAAACTTATGATATCAAGTTCCACGGTACGAATATTCGAGTGTAGCGAATGACTTGCAGGATAAGCTTTCTTTTCGAAAGAGGAAAAGGGATAACGAGAGGTTATAGAATTACTGGCATTAACTGCTGACCTTAGAGATAATTAATTGTTTTGCTCTCAATATCTGTTAGATATCCAGGCTTTTATTACTGCGCAAAAGGTTTGATATAGTTTTAGACTCTAACTCTACAATCATGACAAACCAAATATGAACAGAACTATAGTTGGCATTTGATTAATCTAAAAAAATACAACAGCGTGTGAACAAAATCAATGAAGACGATTTTAGTGTATAGTGCCGAACATATTATTCAGTTTCAATTCTATTTTTAACTTCTTTTGAGCTATCAATGCATCGATGAACCCCAAATTCATGATTATGAGCACACGATGAGCAACCCTTTTGCTGACTTTTGAAAGGGAAAGAGTTAACTGACATAATCATAAATGTTGTAAATGGCATTAAAATGTCGATCTTCAACAAACAAAACAAAAACAAAGACGAAGGAAGCAATGCCCCTCAACCTTCTCTTGCTTCATAACACGCCATATGAGATTAACTCGTTCACACGAAGTTCAAAGAATCCTAGATAGCACAGGTAATACGCGGATATCTTACATAACAATTACGTTTTCCCCGTCGTAATCTACTTTTGAATGTTTACAACCCGTTGGTTTTGACAGGCGATTTGCAGCACACACCGAAACGTATTTCTTTCAGTCAACTTTTAGTATTTTGTTTTCATCGCAAGAACAGTTTAGTCAGGCGATTTCCCGAAGATCTTGAGTTAATATTTGGAATGATTCGGCAAATTTTGGCCCCTCTATCACCGCCGCGGCAAAGGGGAAGAAGCAAAGGAAGCTTGCTCATTTAATCTATTCCCATGTGGCAGAACGTCACAATAGCAATCAAATATGAGAAAGAACTTGAAACGCTTTTGTAATGACTAGAATATAATACAATCATAATAATGATATCTGGATATGGTCTTATTAACCCGTCCTTCCAGTGGCAATACTGTTTTGTTTGTTTGTTTTTTTTTTCCTGAGGGTCCTGCAATTATTATTATCCCAACTTTGCCAGGTACCCATTTAACACATATAGGTTGAGAGGGACAAACGTGGATAAGCGCCTAGCAAGGATCGAACCCAGGACCTTACATATGAGAGTATGAGAGTCAAGAGCCTTCGATAATGAGACCAAGACTGGGTCAAATGATCGTGTTGTCCATTAGATCTATTAAATGGCTGTTATGCTTTTTATTGTTAGAGGGGTTTTTTTTAGTGAGAGCTAGAAGTAATATTGATGATTCGAAGACTCCGTCAAGCACAATTTTTTACCAGCCAATATAGGCTATTCATAATAACTTTCTTTCACAGCACAATCATCATGATGACTAGCGCACATCGTCATCTTTAAACTCAGCTTGGTCTTTAAATATTCAAAGGGGATTTTTTTTTCCCTTTCAATATATCGTTCGGAAAAGCATACCGATTGGCGCTAATGATTTCTACGCGTCTGGAGTAAACAAGATGATTCCAAGAAAATCCTGTGAAAATAATCCTCTTTCAACCTACCTCAAACACTCTCTAGACCTCAACACGAACAAGGAACCTTCTAGGATTCATGCTTTAAAAATCAATTCATTACCAAGAACTCGTCTAACTTGTTAATGAAACAACTATACGCGTAAGTTGTAGAGGTGCTGTGGTCTAGTGGATACGTCACCGGACTGTGGATCGCATGGTTCGCGGTTCGAGTCCCACCACGGCACTAACGTCCTTTGGCAAGACATTAATCTCCATTGCCACTCTTACCCAGGAGATAATGGGTACCTGTGAGGATTGCCAAAAGTCAATGTGACTGTATTTGCCATTGCCCTACATGCATGCATGTGAACGGTGCAAAATGGTAGGAATGCTCCCTAAGGAGTGGAGATGGTGCACACTTGTGTGCAGGCTTGAAATCCAATGACCAGGGGTAATAACAATTAACATTGTAAAGCGCACTGAGGTGTTCACGTAATGCGCTATATAAATGTAACATATTATTATTATTATTATTAATAAACATAAAAGGCGATTCTCGATAAGAGGAAAACTGAAGTCAATTATGAAAAAATACTGATGTATTCCTTATGGGTTATTATCCACCACCGTTGTATCAATAAATAAAGCCGTTATTATAGATTACGTGCATTTGCAGGCAGTCTTTCTTATATACAAGTTTGGTTGTTTTTTTTTTTTAATCATGAAGTTTGCCATGGATCAGCAATGCATATACACCTTGAAAAGAACATAAGTGAAATCTTCGAATCAATCATTCGAATACATATATCACGAAATATGATAAACTACCTTTATTATCTCGCGGTGGTTTTCTTATCGAATACCATGAGTAAGTACGGAACTTATGATTTTGTAGAGGTACCAGTCGTTTTGAGAGAAGAAAAACAATCAAATCAATGACTTTCTGACCAAAACAAAAACCCAAAACAAAAACAAACAAAACACTTTTATGGACAAAAGTCGATCCTATTAGTAACTTCATGGACTCAATCAAATTTATCATAATTTTAGCATGCTTGGCGTTACAAGACCACTATTTACAGAAAAAGATATGATTCCATTAAATTTACTCTCCCCCTTTTTTTTTTTGGGGGGGGGGGTTGCTTAGAGGCAATTTTGCAATTCGCGGTAGGTATATAAATTGATTATTATTATTATTATTATTATTATTATTATATTTTTTAGGAGACTTCTTCATCTATATCTACTTTTATGTCTTACTTATACGAAAGACAAAAAGTTGCTTTCGGCCTGCAAAGGGATAGTTATAATTATACCCAACATTTGCGAGACAACGTACACCCCTTACCAGGGTAAGAAAGGGCGTGGAAATCGTTTGTTTATGTCTGGGTCTTTTAGAAGTGGATTTTTTTTTGTTCAACAACCTTTTAAACTTTTGTTTAGGAAGTTAGAGCATGGTGAGGAAGCAATACAACTTTGCAAAGCTCATCGCTTCAATGTTGCTCGGGATATTAAAGATAAAGTTGAGTTCTGGTCATGAGCTTGAATTGTGAAAGAAACTGTCTCAAAGCAACTGGGAAAGGTTGATGATATTGCACATAAGAAGTGGTGTATGCTGTAAGGTTTCGGAATCACCGAAAGGATAATAAATTGACTCAATCCTGCTGAGAGTTGCATGAACTACACACAGAAATGTGTATATGGGACTACACACAAATGTTCGGCCCGAATATTTTAGATGTTTCTTGTCATATTATTAACGTGAGGGCATCTGAAGGACAATCCTTTTCAGGGGACATTTCTACTATGACAATCTTCCAAACTAACATAAAGAGAACAAATTATTCTTTTACCTTTCCCAGAACTCAATCTTTTCTTTAAACTATTACATCATCAACTCAGACTTCACACACAAACAAGTAGCCTTGCCATGGATGAAAAACGAAAACGAGTAATTACGTGATGATGTTGTGGGGATGGTATAAATGAAAATATACATTATAGTGATCAAAATGATGACTATCATAATGATAAATTGAAGTTTTATGTCAAGCATTGGATGTGTTAATCGTTGACCTTGAACAGAGATTTACTGGTTTAATAAGGTATAATATTTTGCGTTTGCCTGCCCCTTATAAATCTTTATACTCATTCTTTTTAATTAACGTTTTATTTACATTTTGCACGCATTAATTATCTTGTTCTGGGTCTCTTTTTCAGATTGCATGATCTTATGATAATTATGTTTTTACATGTAGTAGAGATTTGAATATTGAGCGTTTTCTTATGACTTGTATGTATGGAATATAAGAAAGCTTTCCCTTTAAGAGAAATCCTACGGACGAAATGAGAGTTGGAATAGGATTAGCTCAACAATAACCATCAAAGCAGTTTAGAAAAAGCTTTGGCATGTGAGCACGGGTAACGCTGCAGTTACGTCAATTGAATAATTTATTTCATATGTTTGATATTTCCTCCATCATATACTCTTGGTTTCACTATGTCGAAATGTATGCCAGATCTGTACAATTGTCTTTACGATTGTACGATAGTTATCTAGCCGATTGATGCAACAATTAAGATGATTCACAAGGGAGGAGTAATGCTTTCAAAAAAGGAATAGACATTTTAATGCGAAGTCATTGTTTAGTAGACAAGGAAAGATACGGATAAAGATGGAGAGAGAGAGAGAGAGAGAGAGGTGCAGAGGTAGATAGGGGAGAGGAGGAGAAAGTAATGGATATGGTGGAGAAGGGATGGGGGACGAGAGAAATTTCAGAGAGAGAGGGAGAGAGAGAGAGAGGGGGGGGGGTATCATTGTTTAAGTAGGAAAAGGATAGAAAAGGGAGAGGGGCTCCGAGAGAGAAAGGGAGAAATGGGGGGGGGGGGGGGTAGAGGAAGAGATAAAGTTCACACAGAGAGAGAGAGAAAGAGAGAGGAGGAAGTGAGAGAATGGGTAGTAGTAGAGAGAGAGAGCGAGAGAGAAGGGGCGGGGCGAATGATGAAAGGAGGGGGCCCGGCGAGAGAGAAAGAAAACAGAAAAAGAGAGGAACTCTTAGAAAGTGAGAGAGAGAGAAGGAGAAGGTCTCAGAGAGAGAGAGATGGATCTCAGAAACGTTTTGTTCATATACGACTTGTAGGATGAACCCTGGCTTTTAGCTGTCACAAGATGTGATGTTTAATGTTCAACACTGGTGATTGTCTAGTAGCTAGTGCTATGTTTCATTGGCACATCAAAATACATTGTTCACACTTGCTGCCTAGCTGGCTTCGAAATGAGCAAGAAAAACTTAGTTTTAACGACCGTTTTTGGGGTACACGGGAAATAATTTGGCTTATACTCCGAGAAATCAATATTTAACCTTTTCACACCCCATGTCAATTCTTTCTCGAATGCTTATTGTAGACTCTTGTAAGCAATGCAACAGAAGGGTTAATCGTTGATTGAAAGAATGGAAGCGACAAGCCAAGTCATTTTCCTTAACCAGTGACCCGTAAGTACTGCCGCTAAAATTGAAGTATAAAAATTGGTTACGCTATCTTTTATATTTCTTTTCAAATATTACATTGAATTCATACAAATTCAAAACATGCATGTTAACCCTTTCTATTTCACATGTAATTACTTTATTACATCAATAATCAAATTACGTCAGCGTCAGAGAAATCAATCAAATTTTACCGTTTTTTAGATTTAAACTAAAAATCGAGACGCACATCAATTTTTTTTTCATAAAGTTTGTTGAATGTTTCACATCGGTTCTCGCGTAAACATTTGGTAATAACAGCGGGTGACCATGTTTACCGAAAAAATTTCCCCTAAACTGTTGTAATTATAACTTTGGTTTGACGGTGCGGTGTAACTTAACGCGTTATGCATGACTGGTAACCAGTAAAGAAATAACAAACAGAGATGTATTGTGGTTTGTCCCCCGCCAGTAATATATTTTTGGTAGACAGCTGTGGCGTAGCTGCCTGGGACACGGGACACATGCCCCAAAATCAAAAGTGTAGAGGTGTGTGTGTATATGTAAGTGGTTTTTTTATAGGAAGAGGGGGGGGGGGGGGTAAAGTGAAAAGAAGTAGAAATGACCCCTCCCACAACTCCCCTGACCGCGGGACCCATGTTAATTTACATATTTATCCTCCAAGCAAAACCGAGTGCGCCCCCCCCCCCCCCCCCATGATAATTTGATTTTGATTTGATTTCATTCCCAAAATATACATATATTACAACATGAAATGTGTAATCAGTAAAAGAAAAAAAATGTACACCTTGAGAGGATTACCAGTGAAAATTCGTAATAAGTTTATTTCCTGTGGGGACTAATGACAGTCCCCCCCCCCCCCCTCCATGGCTGGGTGCAGGCTACGCCACATGAATGCATGCCGTTATTGATTATTATTCTGTCGTATTAAGTTTAACCTCAGAGCACGAGGTAACGCGTAAGATTATAGGGCACCAATAGTTCTTAATGAACAGAGTATACATTCTTTTGATTTCTTGTACAATAATTTTACATAATGAATTTCGTGATGTCAACAAAAAGTCATTCTCATATTTTATTCTGTTATACTTTGTAAAATATTGTATGATTCTGATGAAATGAAAAATAAAATTGAATTGAATTGAATTGAAAAAAAAATGGTATTTTGTAATAATAATTGTCACATTAGTACAACATAGGCATACATCAGGTACATGTAGGCCTATACTTGGCGACGTTGAACGAAGCACGCAGATTTCCAACCACCATTTTAAACATTTTTTTTTCTTAGATTCCACTTCATGTTATACGTACTGTTTCATTTCTGAGGGCAATATTTTTACACTTCGTAAATAGAAATGGATGTTTAACAGGTACTGTAATTTGAACGTATATCTACATGCAATGCGGTCTATCTGGAGTGCATTGGTGTCATGCCAATATACCTGTTTGCTAATTTTATGCATATTTCTTGAACAAAATCTTCTCTTGAAGACTCAAAAGCTTGCCAGAGGCTTGCCCGACTTATTAATAAATAATGTATGCAAAATAGATTCCATCCATAGAGATGGCATTATGCATAGCAGGTGCACTAAATAGTTGCTAACTAAGGATTCTGGAGAGAAACACGCATAAATTGAAATACAGGTATAATTATAGCCAGTTCGTCTAATATCATTTCGTTGATAAACAATATAACCAGCAATTTGTCCAGATTCAGTGTAATAAATTAGGCCATTATCATTTGGTCTAAAAACCCCAACTAGACCAGATGATGACCAGTCAATCTTCTAATCCCGTTGTCATGGTTATTCTGTTCACAATCACGTCCTGTGACAAAGCCCTCTGCGGCCACTTAAGGCCAACATTTGAAATGGACCAATCAGACACAGTAAGCATGGTAGGTAATAGACTATTAAAAAGGGCACTAGACCACTTGGATAACCCTTCATTTGCCACGAGTGTAAATTGGCACAGTAGCAGGCGTGCCACACACGCAAATCGGTACAATAATACGCACCAATGACCTGCATGTACTACTTCCATACCAGCATTGTTAAATGAACCTGAAGAAGTAAAAAAAAAAAAAAGAACTACCCCTAAAGAAATATCCTATGGCGCAGGCATGTTATTTTAGTGGCACACCTAGTCTTGAATATATTGGATAAAGACCCAAGTGGTCATGTTTTTACATTCATGGCATGATCGAATTGATTTGTATTAAGACATTCGATGATTATTATATTTGCTAAATCTATTCATGATGCAAGCGCATGTGACGAAACCAAACACACTGCTCTACATTCTTATCGCTATATCAACATCCAAGATCATTTTCAAGTAATTATCTTATCAGTTTATTTGAAGCAGTAAGTGCAAATATGGGACTTTGAAGAAAACAAGTTAAAGGATCTAGAAACAGTTTAGCCTGTTCCATACCGCTGCCTATGAAAATAGCATAAACTATTTCCCTTTTCTTTCTTTTTAGCACTTCGCATATATGTTTAACAACAATAGTAATATATCAATTTCCAATGATAATATGTCAATTTAACTAGCTGTCTACGTTCTGTAAATTTGCAGTATAGTGTTTGCGTCGTATTTAGCTGTCTATTTTCTGCGCAGTACTTTTTTGCTGACTCCCATACTTGAGTAATTAAATGCAATGCAATGATATACCCTCACACTAAGCGTCAAAAGATCGCACCGCCCCGTCGCTGAAACAGTCATGCGTCAGGCAAATTGCAACGGGCTTTGAGCCCGGGGCCCTGTTTCATACAATTTGCCATCAATGACAAGTTGCAATAACTGTTTAAGGTACTGAAATCCTTGCATCTGATTGGCTGAGAGCAAATTTGTCGGTAAAATTTAGCGACAAGACACTTGATGAACCACGCCCCCCACCCCGAGTCACATGAGGCGCCATTTCGATTGCGTCATTGATGTGCTAATCGAGCCTGTGCAAGCAATAAACCCATACACCAGTTATTAAAAGTATGGCTTGCACTGTCCATCTTTCAATCACTTTAAAAAAAATTATATCACTCTTTCATGGCAAGGTCCTTGCGTCAGCAAGTGACGCCTCGTGCGAGCTGGGTTTAACTCGCATATAGTGGCAAACCTGCTTTGCTCTCAGCCAATCAGATGCAAGGATTCCAGTAGCTTATAACAGTTATTGCAACTTTTCATTGATGACAAATTTTATGAAACAGGGCCTAGCGGTCTCTTTAGCTTCCACACGCTACGCCATTCACAATTCGCTTCACATCACCTCTTTAAAGGAAAGTAACCTCAGCGTATGAATTAGCTTATTTTGAATGGTGTAGTATATGCCTCTTATTTGATACATGCAATTTCATGTAAAAACACAGGATATAGATATAAATCACTATTTTCCAGCCAAGTTATCGTCTGCTAGCAATAATAAGGGGGCTGCCATTACTTTATGTGTACACGAACATATTTTTCATCCCAAGTAAAATTTCCTTCATCGTTAACTTGTAATTGATTTTTAGAGGACAAATATATATTAGATAAAGTCACATATTCTGAAATGTAAGTTTAGTTTTATATATTTTTTAAAAGGTCTTAATTTGTTCATAAAAAATATACTTCATAACAAATATACGTCAAGGACGGAGAATTGACGTCAAGGACGGAGACAATCGTAACAATACCAAACAAAGCGAGGAATCTGCTTTACAGGATGGCTATTAGAACTCATGGGTCGTCAATTATCTAGGTTCATGGCCAATAACAATCGTAATACAATCAGAACAAAGCGACGTATCTGTTGTAAAGGTAGGCTATTATCAATGCATATGGTACCTAATGATCCGTGTCATGCACAAAATGGCAGCCTCCATGGAAAGACGTAGCAGACAATAGGTGCATCTAGAATATCACGTGGGGTTACTTGTCCTTTAAATTTCATATGAAGATTACACCTTGTTTGATCATCTAGTCGAACGCCTTGTACCATGCGTACCGATATCTCCGATATAGGGTTATCGTGCCCAGTAAACTACTTCTAATATCGCGTATATTTTTTGTTATGACTAAACTAATATTTGGCAGAGGCAAACATATTCAAGATGTTTTTCACTTCTGACAAAACGGTAGTTAGACGAAAACTCACGTGTAAGATAACTGAATATAAGAGGTCCGTTTGAAAGAAGGTACACTCTAAAAAAGGGTTGGGTATATATTTCCCGAATATTTGGTAAAAAGGGAAAACTGGGTAATTTTTACCCAATGATGGCATGCATGTTCCCTTTTACCCATTATTGCATACAATTTTACGCAAACTTTTTTAGTGTAAAGAGGGGATGTTTCTTTGGGATAGAATTAAGATCAATGTCTGAAGATAAAATAAGAAAAAAAACAAACCCGGAATGTATATATATATATATATATATATATATATATATAGTAATCAGAACAGTTTCTTATTAATACAATTTCCGCATAATTATTAAAAATATTACTTTGTATTTCACTTTTTAATGGAAGGAAGTAGCAGGAGTAGCAATGAAATAATGTGTTACATGTATAATGTTATTTCCTTCAAAAATCAGAGACGTATGACAGAATCAAATCCAGGTTTAGATAGATGTAATGGAGCAAAAGAAAAACGAATATCGAGTGTTTCCCCAAACGTCATTGGGGTGTAAAAGAAATAGAGGCCCCAGTTTCATTTATGATACCAGCTAAAGGACAAACTGCAAGGAACATGATTTTGCATATTCATGTTTCACCGAATGCACTGGATGATCTCGAAATTACAATAACCTTTGATCGAAATTCGGATCCTGTCCGTATTTGGACCCCCCCCCCCCCCCCGTGTGGTTCCATCTGGTACGCAAAGATGACACCTCACCGCATAAATAGGTCATTAGCATTACCCCTCAGAGAACCCATATATTAACCATGATAACCCTTTCCTAAATATGTATGAAGTATAAGTGGATGCCGACACAAGCTTCGAAAAACATGTTTAGTTGACAGCCTGTTATCTTTGGACTATAAAGATGAAAGTAAATATTTGCCGATTAATTTGCCTACTGAATTTATCTTTTTTTTCCCCGTACAAGCCTCCATTGGTATATTTTATGTACATCCTTCCTTTTTCAACAGGTAGGTTGACATTGGACTGCAATCCAAGAAATAGGTCTGTGGGTGAAAAGATAAAAAGGCAGGTCGGGCTGAAGTGGCGTATCCAAAAAGTATGGATACCATAAAGGGCAGACCCCCCCCCCCCCCCGAGAATTTCGACAACCTGCACAAGTTGTATTGTTTCTGGGTCTTGAAACTGGAGGGGTATATGGTGGGTCTACGCTATTCTGGATAAGCCACTGGAATGGCATGTGATTAGGAGGTCGGTGAGGGAGGTGGGGGCTTGGGGGCTGCAGCCCCCCCCCCCCCCAAAAAAAAAAAAAAAATAAATAAATAAATAAATAAAATAAAAATAAATAAATAAGTAAATAAATAAAATAAATAAATAAAAAAATAAAAAAAAATAAATTTAAAAAATAAAAAAAGTTCCATGCCGGATGTATGACAAAATTACATTTTCAATTCAGAAATTGGCCCATGCCAAAACAAAGAGGAAAGAAAACAACCGGGTATATGACAAAATTACATTTTCATTTCAGTAATTGGGCCTTGTATGCCTATGCTCAGCCCCCTCAAAATGTTTGGCTCATTACGCCATGGGGTCTAAATCTCCTGGGATAAATTTAGGCCTTTTATGAAATGAAGTGATAAGTTCTCTGTAAAGTTGAGTTTTAATGAGGCAATTACAAGAGGTCTTTTTCTTATTATTCTTCCTCCTCCTCCTTCTTCTTCTTCTCCTCCTCCCCCTCCTCCTCCTTCTTCTTCTTCTTCTCATCCTCCCCCTCCTCCACCTTCTCCTTCTTCTCCTTCTTCTTCTTCTTCTTCCTCTTCCATTTCTCCTTCTCCTTCTCCGGCCATTGCTTTCCTTCCCTATGTCATTCTTTACTCTTAACCTTCAGCAGCGTTCAATGTCACACTTGATTGGCACAATCTGTTCATATTTCAAGCGATAACGCCCATATCAAACCTCGTCCCTAATCAAACACTGCAATCGTGGCCAATGTTGTAAACACTTGAATGACATTTATCATTACTCATCCAGGTACGCACCGGACCGACATTATTATCACGTGACTCACTGGTTTTTGCTGCTGCTGAAAACCAGCTTCTCGGGCTCAAAGGTTAGTCTTAACGCGTAATACAGGGTCTGAACTATCACACTGTATAGATTCCACAACATGTTAGTTAGTTAATCTTGCCAAGATACTTTAGACATAACATCATTTTGGTAAAGTGTCACCAGCGGCGTCGCTAAACCATTTCGAATGGTGAATGTTAGGGGGGGGGATTGACCAAATTTACCGACAAGTTAACTGAACATTTTTGGCAACAAGCAATAAAACAACAACAAACAAACAAAAAACAATTTGTTTTTGAGATTTACCAACAGATCGAGAGCCTATGAAAGTGTGCCGACAGATTTGTTTAGGGGGTGTCACAACCCAAGCCTACCCCCCCCCCCCCAAACTGAATGTCCAATTAGAGTATGTGCTTGTAAGCTAGTCGGACATGAATTTTCAGATGTCTTTTTTGATATATAGATGTTCAACTTCAGGGAATGTCTGCTTGTGAGAAATACATTTGGGAAATATAAAAGAAATGGCGCATGAATCTTCTTGAACAGGAATCGTTGTTTCCTTAATTTTAATGATTCCCTCGTTTCCCCCTTCGTTTGTATTTGATGAGGTGTACCCTGTCTGTTCATTTAACAAAACTGGTGTATCATCTAATTTGCACAAACGAAGGAACATTTGTGAAAGGAATAAATATCGACACGATTACAATAAGAACATGAAGAACGAAAAGTGTCCACGTTGTATCCAAATCTGATCACGTCAAACGAGTGTGCAACATTGCTGTCATCGTGATCGAAGGACTTTGGACATGGAAATGTCTTTACCATTTTCATGTTCTCTTTTGAGAGCAAATATTAAAGATTAATCAAACTTTAATTCTGATCTCTATAAATAGCAAGATTTGTTTAACAAATATGATATAAGTCACGTGAACAGGGCGTGAAATGAACTTTATTAAACATGACAGATAAAGTGATTATATTTCACCACAATTCTCATAAAACGACACATAAGTATTTCGTTAAACCATACCTGTTTCATATTCTTAATCCTGTTTTCTTTTCTTCCTTTTATGATATTCTCACGGCTTTCTTGCACTTTTTGTGGTAATGTCAATTTTTTTATGTGCTACTCAATTGATGTCCTTGTGCCACACTATATTTCTCAAGGGTTACCTCTTCCCAAAGTCTTCTTGTTTATTTTTCAGCTTCCAGTGTTAAAATGACTACATACAGGAGATATATGAGTTGTCATCTTGTGGCCAATTGATCACTGGAAGTGGGTTATCAAGCAAAGCCTTTGTAATGCATAGTGCAGATACTTTCATATGTTGGTTCCTATTATTGTGCCAATCGGCACGCGTGGCACGTCTGCGCTTGTCCCAATCAACCATCATGACAAATGAAAGGTTACTAAACTGAAAAAGATTCCCTTACATGCAGCAAACCCTCTCTATAATCTCAATAGATAGATTGACATGTACAAATGTAGGTCTATATGTAAAGCCAGAAAATTAGTTTTTAGCATAATTTTTGACCACTTTTGTCCTCGATACAATAGATTTAAAGTGCGCAACAAGACTAAATTGGTGTATGCATGTATTTACATCTTAAAAAATGGGGTGGCATATATAATTATATTTTCCAATTAAAAACATAATCTAATTAATATATACTAGGTAATATATATGTTTTACTTATCACTTCCCTGTTGTACTCAGAATGACGTGTAATGTAAATCCCCACGGTCCAAATTCTGCTAAAACTGCAAACAACAAATGACCTACGGTTTGTTTGCCGTGTGATTCAGTACACGTTATTCTTAAGAAAGCTTCTTGTCAACAAGTTTTTAATGTGTTTTTCCGAAAAGAATATTTACGACTGTTTGAATTGCACTTATTTTGTTGCTATATATATATATATATATATATATACTTTTCAGAAAGAAAAATGATAACCGCAAACTTTGTTATATCAAGGAGGTGCTGGGCAAGCTTGCCTAGTACCGTTTTTGTTAAATACGTGCATGGAGGCCCTTAGGTTTCTAGAATAAACCCATCCACTGTGCATTTCACAATTAGAATGAAATAACACAAAAGTGTTGTCGTCAACACGATCAAAAGAATCAAAGAATAAAACAATTTTCAAAAAAGATAGAACTTGAAAAAACATCATAGCGAGTTTCACAAACATATGGAGAAATTCTAGGGCCCCCATAACATACTCGTCCAATTAAAGCTGTTTAATATCCCCCCCCCCCCCTTCTCTATTCTTCTTCTCTTCCTTCTTCCTTTCTTGTCTAAAAATATGCACAATTCCGACCGGAATGAATACTTTAAAATCGTTTTAGAAATATTATTTTTTAAATATGTATAGTGTAGAAGAGACTGAGCTAGGATTAGAAGGGATAGGGGTGCGTAGGCAACGCGGGGAGATGATAGAAGAGAGAGAAAATGAAGGAGAGAGAAAATAAAATAAAAATGGAGAGAGAGAGAGAGGGGGGCAGAGAGAGGCGGAGAGAGGGAGACGGGGACCAGAGGAGGGTAACGGTGGAGGGAGGTGGGGACAGAAGTTGATGTAATAAACAAAAAAAAACTAATATAATAATCACAAGACACATACTTCAGAGGGGAAAAAATACAGTGTCCGGACATCTACAATTAAATCATGAAGCACAATTATTTGCCCGATAACTATCCCTGGAACACCCCCATCTAAATCCTTAGGACTACAATCAGTAAAGAAATTACACTCTGTGAAAAATCCGCTGCACTACTATAGCGGGTATATAATCAGATAGTTGTTCCAGGGTACACTTCGTGTCCAATAATTTTTTTGTCTATTCGTCATTTTTTAAAGACATCATATCATTTAAATAATCAACATTATACATACCCTTGCCAAGAAACGCAAATGAATATTCCATGGTTCTTGGAGAAAAGTTATTGAAAAAGAAACAGCTGGTTCTTGGACTTTAGATCTTCAAGTCTATTGGCATTCTAGGGCAAAGTTTGATTAAATAAGCTGAGGTATTTTTGTTCAAAGCACATGTTCATGTTTGATTAACTGGTTGCGATATTTGGGAGGTGCCGACCTTGAAGCACGTAATCATGATTGGCAGAATAGGGCAAGGGATGTGAAGAAAGAATAGATTACGAAAAATTAGTTACAGAATCCTACCACTCCTTCTTTTATGTAACTGTCCCCCTTGGCTGGCCACCCAAAAACGGCATAATAAGACTTGAAATCTGATGCATGTTTAACCCCATTTTAGTCTACCCCCCCCCCCCCCTTCATCATTACACAAATAATTTCTAAATGGAATGTATTCCTTCACATGTTATCTTAACCCATTGCCTGCGGGAACCGCTATTGGAATGACAGAATTCAGTAGTCAACAGGTTAATGAAATCATCAAATGTTATTCATTTGTCCACCTTGAATAATAATAATAATTATTGGTTTATATAGCGCAAATTGCTACAGCCTCTAAGCGCTTTAGAGAGAAAGAGAAAGTTAAAGAATGATATTAAGTAATGATTAAGTCCAACGTCAGCAGAGGAAGAAGTTACACTCTTAGAAATATTGGGCAAAATTTTACCCAAATTTTACCCAACATGAGGGTCCTTATGAGTCCGACCAACTTTTGGGTAAACTTTACCAATTTCATTCTTATTTTTGACCAATGTTGGGTAAATGCATGTAAAAGTTGAGCAAGATTTAACCAACCTATGCCCATTTTCATTTACCCAGTAGCATTTACCCAACATTTCTAAGAGTTTAAAAGCTATTTAGAACAAGACTTGAAAAGATGGGTCTTCAACATTGTTTTAAAATTATTCACAGAACTAGCATTACGAATATCAATGGGAAGATTATTCCAAAGAAAAGTAGCAGCATAACTGAAAGAACGTTGACCATATTGTTTGGTGATAAACAAAAGAACGAAGGGGTATTACTCATCATAATAAAAATAAATATCGTTTTTATATCGATAAAGAACTTCAACTAGGTGAATTCAAATCAAAACACAATGGTGGTAATTACCGTCCCTTGCCCCATCACAGTTATCAACACGACAGCTATATGCCACTTATATCTTAGCTGTATCATGATCACAGGCCAATCGTATCCGCCATTGACGCCATCGCCATCACTGGCGTCATCATTGTCATCACCATCCATATCATCAATACAATCATAATTGTATGAAATTGTGAAAGTATGACTGAGAACACTCCTGTAACCGTTGTCATCGCAAAGGTCCAAAATATACTAACTACCAGATGTTGTCTTTATGAATGAAAGGGAAATCCACTCCTGAGAGGTCAAATTTTAATGTACAATTTGCGGCTTTTAAACAGTCACTTTAGCTAAATAGATAACATCCATTTAATTACGCTAAGGACTTGGGGTCTTTTCTTTGGAATAAGCGCCTCCCCTGGCTCTTTAGTCCCACCTTTTGGTACCCGCGGGCGGGGAATGGTTCCCAGATTGTTGGGAGGCACTTTTAAGTGCTGAAGTGCCGTCTATATTTCATAAATTCTTTTCTAAACATTGAATTTCCGGAGGGAGTAATAATTCTGCCGATGGAACAGCTCACTGCCTTACGCACGAAAAAGTACCTTCTGTTATGCCCCCAACCCATACCGATTACTTGTGAAGGGGAGAAACTTCATTGGTGTATTGCCAAAGAACAACGTGACGTGTACTCCAAGGCCATATCCGCATGTATGGCTTCAATGTATACGGCGCAACAACACACGTGTATTCGTTCGCACAGCGTACGTGCACATGTATATGTACTGCATGTACTATGTATCACGCATAGAGTTACATCATTTGTAGCTTCATGGTTACGTACACAGTTTAGTGCGTATGTAACTCTATGGTTTCACGGCGGTCGGCGGGGGTGGGGGTAGGGGCATGTCTCATTGCGGCCGGTATATCAAGCACGTACACGAAAACGGACAAAAAGGGTACTTTTTCAGCAATAAGCGCGTAACCCGGGTTACGCGTATAGGGAATCAAAAAATTATGATAAATTTCTTTTACGGTTCCGTTTTGACTAAAAAGAGGTCTATGATGATGCGATGTAATCCTCAAATATGATGTAAAATACCAAGCAAGATATAAAATCGCCGTTAATGGTATACAAATCAGAGATAGACGGGTTTCCCTGTTTAGGGTATCAAAATCTGCTTCTACTGAAATCTGCTTTTTAATTCAGCAAGTGATTTACGCGGATGCTGTACAGGTCTCATTGTGTAAGTGCAAGTGACATGCATGTGTCATTCAGCAAAAATGACAGATTACATCCCATTCGACGAATAACTGGCACACGTGACCTGACGTCATCTAGGAAACTTTCTACACCGTCATTTGTCTCGAACATCATTACACGGCGTTTTTGTCGAATTTTGACTATTTGATTTTCTACCATTATATCTGATTCCTGATATACGCATAACGAATATTATTATATAAAAGACTATCATGAGTCTATTCGTATAGGCGGGAGGGGGGGGGGTGGGGGGGTCTTGCTATACGAAATACAAGGGTGTTGAACGAATGATCAAGGAAGCTCTGTGATGGAGTCGTGACATTTATCCTTTTCTTTTCTTTCTTTTTTATATATATCGTTTGAACTTTTGTGTCAGGGAGGGGGAACGTTTGTCCGTCAACTCCCCCAGTCACACCGTTTGGTTTAGCCGAAATTGAGTATCCAACATACAAATTATGTAAAGAGGGGAAACAAATCAGTCTGTTTGAGAATCGTACGATATTCAGCAATTATTGTCATTTTCTAGATTGCCAAAAGTTAGCAATGAATACTTGAATTCGTAGTTCATGAATAATTGTAGTCATCCTCATAAATATAGCCGTCTTCTCATTCACCCTCTTCCCTATATACAGTAGTTAAGATACTCTTGTCAGGAATTGCTTAATAATATCCCTCGTAATTTTTAGAAATGAGTTTTGATGAAAGGGGGAAATACAAAACAGTGGAAAATATAAAAACCGAGGAGATAAATATGCGGTATGATTGAGAGGAAATGTTTCATGACCTACTCTTTTCCTTACAACCAATAGTTTTATAATTAATATCGAGGTCATAATTCGTAATGACAGTACTTTTGGCATGTTTGGTGAAAATCATTTCCACATTTTCCATCGGCAGACGTTCACTTCCGTATGCAGTTCTCACGCCTACGGTATGACAAAAAAATGGGATAGGCAAAGCTCGAAGGAAACATGAAGAGAGAGAGAGAGACGCAGAGAGAAAGAGAGAGACAGAGAGAGAAATGGAAGATTTTTGTTGTTGTTGTTTTGTTTCAAAAACAGAAAGAGAGAATGAGAGAGCGAGACAGGAAATGTAGAGAGAGAGAGAGAGATTTGGAATATATATTTGAGGATTCAAGAGACCGATGACTTAGAAGATCGACATGTTGGTCTAGTGGACCTTTTGAAAACCTTTTCCTAAGGGTTTACAGGGCTTCGTCGGTCTCTTGGGCTGTCGGTCAACTTGGGATGTAGCCAAAGAAAATCATGAAAACTAGGAAATAGATGTGATTGTGGGAAATAATGGAAATAATGGAAATTGGGTTAGGGTTATTAAAATTTTAGTTATTTCGAGTGGTATTGATTTTTAAACAAAGGAATGCCTGAAAACCATTTAACGTTGATGAGAACATTTCATTGCTTATAATAAATCAACTATTACAGAAGAAAAAGGGCTAGGAAACATACGCTGCGTTGCACTAACAATAAAAAATAAATTGTGAGTGGTCAGTACATTAATCTACATTTGCCTCTCTCTACCCAGGTGCAGTGAATGGGTAGCTGGTAGGAAGAGATTCCTTGAATGCTTGAACGCCGGGATAAAGCCATGGTAATAATGCGATTGTATGGCCCTCATGGAGAACAGTATTAATACTAAGGCCAAGTAAAATTGATTCCTAGTTTCGCGTCTGGATTTTTTTTAATGAGGAGGGAGGGCTTCCATCTTATTAAATATTTGATATTTTTCCTTGCATTAAAATGCTACAGGGTCAAATTCCACACAAATTATCTTCATTCAATTTCATTTGTACATGAACTTCAGACGTGAAAACCAAGGGGAAAATGTATTACATTAAACTGAATGTTTACGTACCTCTTTGAACACTTTTAAGCAAAACAATATGGAAGCTTTTATTCAGATTTTTTTCTGATTCTAAGTTTAGAAACAGAGATAAAACTAGCAATTGTCCTCTCTGCGTCTTTCATACGTCTTTCATGCGTCTTTATGCGCCACTTCATTTTGCTATTGCTACCTTAATGATATTTGTTTTCTCCTTTTCTAGATGTTCTCAGATTATTATTTATTCCATTTCAGAACAAAACTATCAAATAACCACAAAAAAAAAATGAAGTGGGCTAATAAAAGGAAGCAGGAGGGGACGAGAAACAAGGAGTTGATTTTATTTGGCTTAGTGATTACACACTGGGTTTAAAAACAAATTCTAAAAATACCGGAAGAAAGAAAGAAACGCTCCAAAAACAGGAACATCTGCAGGGATTCTGCGATCCTACGAAGCGTAGCATTCTTCTCGACATATGTACATGTATTTGAAAGTAATATGAAAAGCAATGCACTGCAAAAGAAAATAAAATGTTTTGTATGAATGGTGCAGTCAGAACGAACCTTGAATAATCGTGTTTCCAGAACAACATTATTATCAAAAACCACATAAGGATGTAGCAGTATTAATCTGATGATTATCCAACAATAATACGAGTCCACTACAGACACACCCAGGACTGTGGGAAATTTTTGCATGGGAAAACTTCACTCTCTTTCAAAGAAAATATGATTAAAAAAATATGAGTGGACATTGTGATAGGAAGTTAATGCAGAGGGCAAAACTGATACTTATCCAATCATTGATAGAGGAATTGGTCTACGGTTGAGAGCAAATATTTGAGAGGGCGAATTAAGTTACCAGCTATTGGCGAGGTCTGCAAGGATATACCCCCCCCCCCCCCGAAAAAAAGTAAATACATAGATTTATATTGCATGCCTATATAAACAAAAACCGACTATACTTTACGAGAGCTAAGCAACCATGCGTGATACATGGTCTGCGAGGGTCATTGGCGGATCCGGGGGCGGGCCTGGGCCCCTTCTCCTGGGAAAATAAAAGAGAGCCCAATGTGCTGATGACTTTTTGTTGTTGTTGTTGTTGCTTGTCAGAGATTTTTTGAGTAAAAAGGACCCCTAAAATGCTGATGACTTTTTTTTACTTTTTGGCTTGTCAGATATTTTCTTAATTTTTGCCCCCCCCCCCCCCCCCATCACAAAATCCTGGATCCGCCAATGGGTATAGTTTATCCCCTAATGAAAAAAAGAAAGGCAATTGGAGATGGGGAGAAGAGAGAGAAAGAAATATATATATATATATAGAGTCAGAGAGAGAAATAGAATTATATAGGGAGAGAAAAAAAAAATAAAAAATAAAGCCCTGGCGGGGGGGGGGGGGGGGGGGGGAGCACTTCCAAATCATCATATCCTTCACACAAGTAAACATATGCAAGTGACCGGAAATGCCAGACTCATTTTCCCCATAGACTTGGTGTTAGACTAAAGCGTATGGCCATACTCTTTCGTAAATGGGAGTATTCATAGATATCTTCATAATAGCATTATATATTTGAAAACCTTTCTATGCCTGGCTATTTATTTATCCTTCTGAACATCATTATACAAGACAGATATCAAAATTCAACAATTTATTAAATCAAGCCTCCACAAAGTTACCGAATCCCTTTAAACATATTAAATACTTGCTTACGGGCCACTGGCGGCCCACTTGCGGCCTGAAGACGATTTCACGCAGCCCGCCAAATTATCAAGTAAAAAATGATAAATAAATAATAACAAATAATTCAGTCGTTTCGATTTAGTATGAATAGAGGTGTTAATCTTTTGCTGGGTCGCTTCGCTCTCTCGCATATAGCATACCATAATTATATGTTATCTTGTGACATGGGCCGCGGAATGAAAAGAGTGTCTACTCTTTTGAGTAGACACTGTTCATAAAATTTCGGCAAAAAAGGTTATAATGTGTCAAACCAGCCCTCCCCCATTTTCAAAAACGCTCCGCGGCCCCTGAAACCGAGGAGGTTTCTTGAATAGGATTGTTCCACCGTCCTTGGATGGCCATTCAGCTATGTATGCATGTCATGCATGTAGACGTATGAGGCGGGGGGGGGGGGGGGCAAGATCCGTCACCTCGTTTTGGGACAATGAGGTAGTCTCTTAGTAATTCTTATATTTTTATCTAAGTTAACATATTTTGATGACGCAATTACCCATTCACAGTACTGAAGTGGCAAAAGTTTTGCTCGCTCTCTGAACTGAGCACCACAAAGTTAATACATAATATGAATTTGGGCAAGAGATTTCAGTCCGCTTGTGTGTGTAAGTGTAATCCTTGGTGGCCCGCAACGTAATTTTAGAAATATTTCTTGCCCGCCTGGTAAAATAATCAAATACCCGGGGTCTAGACAATATTATTGAAATACCAATATGAGGGGAAGCTGCCACATCTTAAAGGGGGTGTAAACTGACAAGACTATGTGTCTTTCCCATGGCCTGACTCGGGGCCAATCGGGTTTATCCGCAACTACGAAGCTACCACAGTAATCGCTCCTCACGCACGTACGTGCAACTTACGCGAAACCGAAGAGTAAGGGTAACTTCGGTCAGTGTCGCAAACGCTGACCATGTAGAGATTAAGTCGCTGACTACCGTTAGCTGAAGTCCATTCGTTTACGTGCAGTTGTCCCAGAAATACGTAGATGGCGCAAACCAGTATTTGCCGTGCAACACCCCTTTAAACTTTACATTTTGAAAGTTTCGTTTATAGGCCAAATATTTCTCCCGAAACGCATAAAAATAGGCCTATTTATTTTCAATAAGCATATATCGTCTCAAAACAAGTAAAACTATATGAATTAATTTTTTTTAATGTAAATGTTTTAACTTGCGGTATTTGACCCCTCTGTTCAACGGACAATTTATGAAGTAAAAAAAAAGAAATTAATCAGTATAGTCTTAGGAGTGAATAATCATTATCCATATATTTTCAACAAGATAAGCGAAGGCTTTTACCCAAATATACAGCTCTTGTTTTGTTTTTTAACTTTTTCTTGAACAATGTTCTCAGCCATCTGAGCTTGCCGAACGAAAGTTTTGCATTGGTCTTTAATAAATGCGTGCACAGCCGTTTTATACGTATGTGCAATGTCCTACACATCTTTATTACGGCACCTATGTTCCCCTCGAACTTAGCGACTGGTGAACGCTTTGGTTTTGTTTATTTCACTTTCGGGCTTTTTTTTTTACTTCACTTTACATACTACGGTAGTACTGACTTAGATTTTGTCTGAATTCGAGTAACTTATATAGAAAGATGAAAAGTGAACGCGATTCCGAGTTGGAGGACTTTTTTTTAGCCAGATACGAACTCAGATGATTTATCAGATCCCGAAGGCAAAGAAACTCAAGTGGCAAGGGGAATTCGACCATGTTTGAACTCCTCGCAGAAGACGCGCCGGAGCCTGGTGAATGGGCCGCGGTGAAGTAACTCCAGGGAGCTCCAACGCGTTGGAGCTCCTTGGAGTTACGGGTGAAGCTGCCCCAGCTTCTGGAGACGATGTCGTTGAAAAAAGGATTAGAAGACTTGACTCCAAGTCTGATCGTTGGAATAGCTGAATCTTTTAGCTTGCTTCTTCTTTTCTTCATGCCAAATTCGGAATAAAGGCCAGGATCTGGCAATCGATTGTCCAAATTATGTCTCGTTTTGGCGAAAAAGGGGGAAAAGTAGAGGTTTTGGGACCGTTCCTTAAAACTCGTGAGCTGATTGGCTAATTGACGTCACACCCCCAAGTGACGTATGAAGAGTAAGAGGCACAAGATCTGCAGGCTGCAGCATAAAACATTGTACACACAATGCGGTATTTGACCCCTCTGTTCAACGGACAATAAAATTATGGAAAAAGGAAATTAATCAATATATTCTTAGGAGTGAATAATCATTATCAATATATTTTCTACAAGATCAGCAAACACTTTTGCCCAAATATACAGCGCTTGTTTTGTTTTTTAACTTTTTTTTAAACAATGTTCTCATTTACTTCGATCGCTTTACATACTACGGTAGTACTGACTAAGAATTCGGCTGAATTCGAGTAACTTATATAGAGAGATGAAAATGACCGCGATTCCGAGTTGGAAGACTTTTTTGAGCCAGATACGAACTCTGATTTATCAGATGATTTATCAGATCCCGAAGGCAAAGAAGCTCTAGTGGCAAGGGGAATTCGACCATTATATGTTTGAACCCCTCGCAGAAGACGCGCCGGGGCCTGGTGAAGGGGCCGTGGGTGAAGTAACTCCAGGGAGCTCCAACGCGTTGGAGCTCCCTGGAGTTACGGGTGAAGTAGACCGAAAATTCTGTCTCTCGTTCGTTAGCTCTTCACTTAGCTAACGAATGAGAGACAGAATTTTCGGTCTACGGGTGAAGCTGCTGCAGCTGCTGGAGATGATGTCGTTGAAAAAAGATTGGAAGACTTGACTCCAAGTCTGATCGTTGGAATAGCTGAATCTTTTAGCTTGCTTATCCTTTTCTTCATGCCAAATTCGGAATACAGGCCAGGATCCTCAAAATCATCTTCGGCAAAGTGATCACTGCAGAGTGTATTCCTTGGCCGGCCCTTGCCACTCTGCCCGCGTGAGCTTTACCTTTGCGACCCACAATTTCCCTAGATTTTCATCTTTAGGAAAATGATGTAGGCTTACATCATCTTTAGGGGTCTTGCTACAGCCCGCTACTATACACCGATTCGGCATTACTGATGAAAACTCTGTCCCCAAATCAACGTTATATTGTGAGGAATTAAACACGAAAATATGCAATGCAAATGGTCGATGCAGTGAATATCATGCTCGCGCTCGGCACCGTACCGGGCTAGGCCTGCCAGGCCTGCGGGCGTGCACGGTATACTTGTGGGTGGAATATTTTTCTTTACTTCTCGTACGTCACAGATCACGTGATCACGATGTCGCTTCGATGGTTTTTTTTTTAGGGGCGGGGCTTATGACTGTGTAAATCAGCAAAAATGTACTTTTCAAATGATTATGAAATACGACTGAATGCATAAAAAAGTGTGTGATAGATATTTTTTGGCTCGATCCTGATGACTCCTTCCTACGAAAAATGGGCAATTCATTTTCTATTTTAGTAACCCTTTAATTGCCACTCTGCCCGCGTGAGCTTTACCTTTGCGACCCACAATTTCCGTAGATTTTTATCTTTAGGAAAATGATGTAGGGTTACATGATCTTTAGGGGTCTTGCTACAGCCCACAACTATATACACCGATTTGGAATTATTGATGAAACTTATTGATGATTATGAAATACGACTGAATGCATAAAAAAGTGTGTGATAGATATTTTGGGCTCCTGGTGACTCCTTCCTACGAAAAATGGGCAATTAATTTTCTAGTTTAGTCACCCTTTAACATAGACGGTTCCGTCGCTCATGGTGTAAAAATGTCATCTGTTGATTTGAATTGAAATTGAAAGAAAATGCTGACTACTCAAAATTACTCAAAAATAGTGAAGTACCCTCGGAAGTTGTTCCTGTCACATATCGCTGTCATTCCACCAGTCACCGACTACTTTCGTAGAACACCCCATTTAGGAGACAATCCGAATAGCGGATTAACACCATGCACTTCCTACAAAAATACTGCGTGGTGAAAGATAAATCACCAATTAATCGGAGATAAAAATTATTCAGTACCCTATAAAAATAAACAAGCAACTTATAATCCGGATGGAAGTTACGTCTGCAAATAGTCAAACGGGTAAATTTGTGAGGCAAAATATAGGACACTTATTCGAGTTATCATGAAGGATGATATCATTATTAAAATCGGGATAGGAAAGACAGTGAGTGGATTCAAATCGAAAATTATTCATCCACGTGACAGTTTAAATTGAGTTGAAGGTTCCGAACTACAAAGAAATCAAGCTTTAATTTACCCGGTCCATAGTTATCACATCCCCTTCTCAATATTTCCCACGATCGACTATGAGTCCAGCTCGTCAAGTGATTCAATCACGTTGAAAGAAGAAGGGCCTATATATTTCTTCTTCTTTTGTTTTAAATTATGTGGAATTCCCATGTTACTTTGAAAAGATGTTAAGAAACTATAGTGTCATGATTGATTGTTTTTTCCGAACTCAACCTACTCTTTATGTTTATCAGTACATCAATATTGCAACATAAAGGTACAACAAGAATGTCAAATCTTTTAAGATCCATTCTTATAACATGTATAATGAACATTTTTTTTGTAATCATTTCTCTCTTTGTTTCCAAGAAAAGATAGCAATATACATATTTGCAACGTGTTTGTACTTTAAAGAAGATTAAAGGGGAAGTCCATCCTAGCTGGTATTGGATGATTTGAATATAAGCAGAAAAAATGAGAGAAACAATTTGGCGAAAGCTTGACCAAAATCCGTTTAGAAATAAGAAAACCTGGAATTTTTGAAAGTTGTAATCAATCAAGCACAATTTGGTAACTCTGTGACGTATCTTGCAAGTTGCACTCACATTTGCTTTGTACAGAAAATTCCTTAGATTTTCATTTCCCCAGTTATAGATAAAGAACTAGATTTGTTTCATATAGATTGTGTGTAAAAACATATTTGCAATGATTATATCTCGGGTGCATGTATGATTATATGATTTCTTTAGAGAAAGTGGCAATTTATGATTTGTATGTAGAACAGGGCAGATGGGAGAGGAGCTCGCAAGATACGTCACGGAGAAAAATTCAAAATTGTCTTATTTCTTAACGGATTTCGGTCAAACTTTCACTAATTTGTTTCTCTCATGTTTCTGCTTATATTCAGATCAATCTTTATTTTTCTTTCTGCTCCTTCTAAAACCAACTTGATATTAGAGTGGACCTCCCCTTTAAGTACTTTTGAATTTGTATAATAATATAAAGAACAATTTCCACATGATGAGTCATTTTCTGTTATCTTTATTGAGTCGGAACCAATTTTCTTTGTCGTAAAACGTACATGTTTACAGTGTTTATTGTAAGCTCAGGAGGAAACTGTTCGCTCACTGCTTGTTTCCGCTTCACCATAAGTAAATTATGTCCATGTTTTTCCTTCTTTTTCTTTTCAAATTTGCGTTTTGCAAGGTCACTACATATCAAAGAACACTGAAGAAAGGCTGAATTCCCGCATTTGTTGAAATGTTAATCATCACTCCTTGCCGAAATAGAGAGAAAGGTCAGTAACTGTACAATGAAATGGATTAAACGTACATTTCAGATTTCATTGCACAAAAAAGATAAGTTGATAACGATGAAAGATAATAATAATAATAATACTATAGTAATAACTTTAACAATTAAACAAAAAAATAAACGTATGAATGTACTGAAAGGCACGATGCAACGGATATGAGTAGGCCCAATCACGCTCATTGAAAGATAAAGAAATGAAAAGAGAAAAGTATCGAAATTTATAGAGGAACTTTAATATACGGCCATTAGCATGGATGAGAGAGAAAGATAAAGATAGAGAGAGAAAGAGAGAGAGAGTGAGAGAGGGGGGGGGGGGGGGGTGAGAAGAGAAGGGAGGAGGCAGAAAATTCTCTCTGGCATAGATGAGAAAAAGATGGAGTACAACAATCAAACAAAAACTGAGTTATTAGAACAACTTGACTATTGGTGTCTTTTCAGTGGTGTCTTCATTCCCAATATACATGTAGATAAGAAAAGTAAAAACCTAAATGATATACACACCTGCATACAAAGTGGGCATATACTCTTCCTAAAAAATGAACGAGTGAATTTTCACTCTGTTTTCACTCCCGAGAGTCTAGTCAGTAATCACTTGGTTAGAAGGGGAAATTGATTTATTTTTAGAGAAGTAAAAATACGTGTACATTATTTTGTTCATTTATTACTCTGTACACTTACATTGAAAAGTTGGAAATACATGTCATTAAATTGGAGTCGAATTGAAAAGAAAAGAGTGAATTCACCCTGGTTTTGCTATATTTTCACTCTTCCTGGGAGTCACGTCAGTACTATCTGAATCAGCGATAGAATTTCTTTCTCGTGATCTTGACTCTTGACTCTCATACATGTCATACATATTGGTTCATATAGAAAAAAGAAAACGTATATCGTTGAATCTAAAAATAACCCCAACAACCATCATGTGACCAGAAATGATAAAAGGAACACAATCGAGGAGGAGATCTAAGTAAATTGTCAAAAACAGGAAGGAGAGGCTATACGTCTTTGAAGGCGATTGGCATCCGAGCGATACCGGTAGAAACCGGTTCCCCAGTGATTTGCTCGACCACATCAAATCCGCCATGAGTCGGTGAGAGGCGAAAGCGTCAAAGTGGTAGTAAAAAACGACCCACATTTTACCAAGGAGTTATTCATTGCATTTTTTTGGGGGGGGGGGGGGGTTGTCTCTTTGAACTCTTTCATTGTCGTTTCGTTTCATTCATTGGTCATCCACTTAGTATTTCTTTGAGGAGAGGAAGCGTCGAGTGGTTCAAACACTTAACTGGAGATGTGAAGGTCTTTGGTTCGAGACCGGCACGGCACTAATGTTCTCTGTCAGGAGGTAGAGGGCAGTCATTTTACATTTGCCACCATCTCGTACAGCGCTCGTGTAGCGATCATTTACCTCTAACATACCGATTTCGGTGCTCACAAAGTTCAAGGAATTCCAGTCTTCGACAGATTTACTACTATAGGGTGGAGAGTAGCAAGGTGCTACACCTGGGTGGAGAGTGGTAAATTTGAGAATGGTGCCCAAGTCGGTGCAATATTACCCTTGCTATAGATCAAAGGATACCGATTTCGGTGCTCACGGAATTCAAGGGATTCCTCCCTACCAGGTACCTTCTAACACCTGTCCCCCTTCCAATCCCTACCCCCCCCCCCCCCCCCCCCCCCTCTCTCTCTCTATCTCTCCCTCTTCCTCTCCCTCCTCTGGAAAAATTTGGTAATCGCAACAGATTCTTGGCCTGGTCTTTGACAAGACCATGCATCATTACTAGAATGGTACAGGAATTATTTTTAGCCACGGCGACAAGGCTGAACTCCTCCTGTATGTAGGCCGAAGACACGAAGACGAGCCAGTTGGCCCAAGCCATCGCTCATGACGTTGTTAGGTTTCTGTTTATTAGTTTTAACTGTTGTTCATTTGGTAGTACATTGTTTATCCTTCTCCCCCCCCCCCCTTTTCTCTCTCTCTCTCTCTCTCTGCGACTCTGTGTCCTTCTCTCTTTCTATATCTATAGCACACCTTTCTCCATGACTCTGACTCTCTCTCTCTCTCTCTATTTATCTATCACTGTCTGGACACTATTAAAAAAAGAGGCTGCAGCACACTTGCATTCGCAAGATCATGCCGATGGAATGGGAAAAAAAAAGAAGTGAGGGAGATAGCATGAGCGTATAGTTCTGAATATTATTCACCACTTTGTTTCAAATGCCTATTCACTGAAGTGTGTGTATGTGTGTGTGTGAGAGAGAGAGAGAGAGAGAGAGAGAGAGGGAGAGAGAGAGAGAGATAAAGAAAGTCCGGAACCTACATACTGATTTACCTCCCTTCGCCCGTGTACCCGGCCACCTCCTCCCCTCCATACGATCCCCCTCCCACTCCTCCTCCACCCTGATCCATAACACGCTATGTATTCCTTGTTACGTGGCGCCGGATTTGGGGGGCAGTGCACGCTGCCAGGTTTGAGAGTGATTGTGCGACCCTGCCATGATTACGAAAAATTATAAACGCCCCTCCTTAGCGCCCCTTCCCCATCCTTCCTCATCACCCAAACAACTGTTGAGAAAAGGTCGAGCCAAGCAAGACTTGGCACAAGACCTTGAGTTCTGAAGAGCCCATGAGAGATAGAAAGAGTTAAATGGAAACAGAGAGAGAGGGAGATAGAGAGAGAGAGAGAGAGAGGGGGAGGGGGGGGGGGGGGGGGGCGGAGATACGTTTTATCAAACATACTGTACCCAGAGAGACGGAGAGAGAGAATTCGAAGCAGAAATACCGAAGTGAATAAAAAGAATGAGAACACGATAGAATGAGTATTATTATGATTATTATGTTGCTGTTTTTTTCTTAACCAGTTGAGTGCTGCTTATATCACTTTCAAAACTCCCTACCACAATGTCATGTGTATGTAGTTCCATATGCCCATAACTGTGTACATTGCTTTAAATTGTATGTGGTTTTCAGCAAGCTTGGGTATTTAAAAAATATATATATATATTGCTGATTCCGAAACCTCACAATTACTATTCGTATGTATTCTTACATACCTCATAATCAACCTTTCCGGTAACTTCTAAATGGTTTCATAATGCCATTGTACGACCATAAATTTACTTTATCTTTAATAAAATAAGCAAAAAAAGAATCTTCTAAACTAACCGATGATCGGGGTATCAGTGCTTTAATTGAATTGCGCCCAATAACGAGGGCATCCCTGAAATCAACATGGCGACCTTTGAGCATGATTCACGAGGTCGTATCTGTCATGTCTGTTCCGAGAGAGAGAAAAAAAGCTCCAATATGGGATTTAATTGGCAATGCGGATTATTGTTCTGACGTTTAATTTGCTGTTGTACTTGACTAGACACATTCACATTCATATCAAATTTCATGCATATTCCTATTACTCGGGAGGGTAGGAAAGATTGAACAAGGCTTATCCGACATAGCAATAACTAAATGTATGCAAACAGCGCATTCTGAATACTGAAATACAATAACTTGTAACAGGTGAATGCAATATTTCGTCAGTCGGGCCTGGGTATACCTAGGTTGAAATCATAATCATTATATCATTAGAAAAGATGCAAATTCCACTTTAGATACACTGAACGATAACGCTTCATGCTTGCGATTTTCCGTTTTTTAATTTTATTTTTCAAGCAGCTAAAAGAAGATTCATCTACAATCTAATCCCTTCCATGTTCCAGTAAAATAAAATAAATAAATAAACAGCACATTCAAGGAAAAATATCGAAAGGTTCAAAGCACGCAAAAGAGTGATTATGACATCGTCTTCAATTACATATTTTGATCTTAGATCAGGGATATGCAGGTGTAAGCATATGGCCAAAAAAAAAAAGTGAGTCATCTTTCGTTTGGCTCAGGGTTGTTTCTAAGAGTTGTCATTCTTGTCAGGCTTGTCCTTAATAAAAGTAAAGTGCAGAGGAAGGGGTTGAGTCGATTGTCTTCTGTCTTCTAAACTTTGCGAAGGTATGTTGTGGATAAAAACATAAAAAGGAATAGAGAAAGGGAAAGTGTAATAGAAATAAGAGAGGGAGTGCGATAGAGAGAGAGAGAGAGAGAAAGAGAGAGAGAGATAAAAGATAGAAATCATTATTTAATGATGCCAATGATCAAACAAGGTGAGAAAGGATTGACTTTTCACTCAGAGTTAACAGCGCATCTTCAGACCAACATTAATCTTATTGTTTTAACTTTACTTGCCTTATTTGGCAAGTGGTCAAGCTTCAAGCTGTCCGTCTTTATAAATCATTATGCTTAATATCCTTATATGAATTAGATACAATGGGTAAATATTGAAATATTGCCCCTAAAACGGTCCCCGTAATTATTGGCTAGGAATCTAGGCATAAAGGACATTTCATTGGCGAGGTATTGAATAAAGCTTGGCATTGCTGATATCATTGTCGCTTAGATCAATATTCAAGTCTTCTTCTGTGTGTTAATACTCGCAATATTTCAGTTTTAGATGTTTTCTTTCTATAATCCCTCTTTCCGTCTACCCTCTTACTGTCTGTCTCCCTCCTTTCGACGCATCTCTTCAACATTAATATTTACTTAACTGAAAAGTTAAGGCGTGGTTGCTTAGTGGTAGAGTAGTGAGCATTTTCTTAACCGTGATGTCCGAGGTTCGAAACTTAATTAGGCGATGGGCTATTACCATTTGGAAAAGCATTGATCCTCAATGACCAAGTACCTTGGACGGAACTCATGAAAACGATTCTAGGATATCTACCAAACCGGGCAACTACCCAAACAGAAAAGCTAAGGACCGTGACCTGATGACAAGTCCCTCGCATATAGCATTAAATATAAAGTTGACTACTGGTCATGCGATTTTATTGTGAACGAAACTGTATCTTATATAAGATTTGAATATGCTGTGAGTTGGGAATCATCAAAATGTTAAGAAATTGATGAAAATCAGATGCACTGCACACAGATATGGGTATTTGGGACTACATATACACGCGCGGTAGCTATAACTCGTCGTTGCAGGGGGATACTTCTACCCTTCCAAACTGACATTTAAAAAACGAGAAAGCTCACTTGTTATATTGTTTTCACTTTTATTAGAACTCAAACAAAAAGGAAATAAAATAGATGAACTGAGCTTTGATGGTCTCTCACTTTCCATTTTTGTGGTAATTATAATGCCACAAAAGAAAAAAGAAATGATGTAAATCGTCAGTTCAATTAGCATTAAAAGATGTACAATACAACTTGAATCTTGAATCTTGACTTTTGAAATTCCAATGCGCCATATTTCCCCCCCAAATATAAAAACCCTATGTCTTGGTTTCCCCTGTTACTTGATTCACATTCATGTATTCTTATTAAACCATGTGAAATTACATCATCTTGATATTAAGTATTACTGGCATTAATACCATCATTTGCAAAAGTTTAAGACCAATTTGGAATACTTTGTTTTGTCTCATTGAATGATTATATAACATGTTTACTACAGTGATCAGTAGCACAAGAGTAATGGTATAAGCCTATAGTTCAAGTATGATACATAGGTTATGCCATGAAAATAATTGTATGTCTGAAAAATAGGTTTTTAAATTTCCTTTCTTTCTTTGACTTATTGCATTTTGGAATAGTGGTCTTAAACTTTTGCACACGATGGTAAATGAATAAGGGTGGGTTTTTTTTTTTCGTTTATCATAATAATATGTTACTCACCCAGTTAATTTTGTCTCAACAAATATTTTCATACGTCGATATCGTTGGGCAAATAGTAAATGCAGTATATTCTGATATTTAAAGAGAAGGTTGAGTTCTGGGAAAGGTGAAAAATAATATGTTAGCTTTCTCATTCGTTTTATGTCAGTTTGGAAGAACATCATAGTAGAAATGTCCCCTGAAAAGGATTGCCCTTCATATTCGAAATCTGACGAGAAATAGCTGAACTGTTCGGAGCCGACCATTCATGCCGCATTATCCATTTCTGTGTGCAGTCCATGTGCTTATCATCGAGATTGGGTCAACTTTGTATCATTTTGATACCTCCAAAACCCAACAGTATACACCAATTCTTATGTAGACATGATCAACCTTTCCAAATTGTTTTGAGAAAGTTTCTTTCACAATATAATCCCATGACCAGAACTCAGATTTATCTTTAAAAAAAAATGTATTTCGATAAACATCACTTTAACTGCTTCAGAATATAAGGAATATTTCGTGTCTATACATTATAAGGACACGTGATCACTGAGGAGTTTAGTCCTTGTTCAATTTAAAAAAAATAAAGCAAATATGATAAATAAATGAATAACCGGAAAGGTAGATCTTCGTAATTACGGTCAATTTAACTTGATTAATATCTTGACTTGTAAGTGAAGGTTGAAATTAGCAAACTGTTTTAAGAGTTTCCCTTGCCAAGTCAAACCAATGACATGTAAATTCCATCGAAAACAAACAAAAACACACATACAAAATTTAAAGAAATCTGGCAATATATGCAGACAATCCATGCTTGCTTTCCAATTCCTGCTATCTAATTAAGGAAGAAACAAACAAATATTACATCATGAAACATGTTTTTTTGCAATGTATCAAATATCGACTTCTATATTAGAGAAACATGAATACAATCGTATTCATATACAATAGACCCGTTTACTAAGTGTATTTCAATCTATTCGTGTTTCTCCCTATCCTTGTTTCTCTCTATCAGCGACTATTTAGTGCACCTGCTATGCATAATGGCAGCTCTGTGGAGGAATCCATTTTACATACATTTGTTCTTTCTATGTCGGGCAAGCCTCTGGCAAGCTTTTGAGTCAAGAGAAACTTTTGTTCAAGAAGTATGCATACAAGTAGTAAACAGGTCTATTAATTGGCAGCATAGACTACAAGCTTACTCTTTTTTTTCTCAGAGGAATATAAATTTTACTTTACAAAATTATCATATAAAGCGATTTAGATCCATGCCAAATCATATCTTTATTGATATTTATATCCCGTGCCAGGTAATATCAGTTACTTATTTCATCCAGACGTTTTATGTTTATATTTCGAGTGTGTGTTATACGTATGGTGAAATCTACGGTGCTTGCAAGTTCAATATTAAACCTGTTTTGTTGGGTTTAAAAAAAAAAGATATTTCACGCAATCATGCACCGATGGATTAAGGAGGGGCGCACTTTTAATTTCTTGTGGTGTGACCGATGGTGATTTTTTATTTTTTTTTGATGAGGGGAGGGGGGTGGTGTATTTTGCCCCTTTCACAAAATTCTGGGTCCGCCACTGTCTTTATTTACAATTATACGCACATAAACTCCTTGGAAAGTTCGTTGTAGTGACTGTCCTTATAACAACCCTTCAGCAGCAATTTTATTTCCTTGTTTGTGCGAGCTGCGTTTAGGAGAATGACACACTTCATGCCAAGCAGCCAAGAGATGCATTTTACAACGTATGTGTCATTATCATGTGACCAAACACGTGATCGGATATCAGCATGGTGCTAACGTTGCCCACCGGTACGCGTATTCCTTTCGTTGTATCCAGCTGGTGATAGATTTTCCAAGTTGACCTATTAATGTAACGTACCAAATAGACCTGTTTACTAAGTGATTCAAATTTTATGCATACTTTTGAAACAAAGGTTGTTCTTGACAACCTGAAAGCTTGCCAGAGGCTTGTCAGACATAGCAACAAGTAATATATGCAAACTGGATTCCAAGTATTGTAGTTCATTCATTAATAACAGGTTAATGGAATACCTCGTTACTAGGTCCCCAGGAAAGAAACATCCATAAATTTGAATCACTTAGTAAACAGGTCTATTAGAATAAAAATGTGTACTCCTTTCGATGATGGGTAACGCCAGTGCTCCGCATAAACGTGCGAGACTAAAGCATATAGATACCAGAGCGAACAGTCATGTGAATGAAATTTAATATCAATTTCTGTTTTACCAGAAAATATTGGTTTTCAATAAAATCTCGTTCATAGGGGAATTTACAAGCGTTAAGATAGTAAGATGATATTTCACGTGATTATCAAGATATTTTTATTTCACTAAAAAGGAGGGAGGGGTAGAATGTTGCTTATCCCTTTCACTTTCTTGAATTCTTCACATCACATGACGTGTCTTGAAAATTATATGTTAGGTTAAGAATTTTCAAAAATTCATAGATTCTTATATAGTGTTTATTGCCGGTCCTATAAGCTCGGAAATGAGCTTAAAAATTTAGAAGAAAATCGTAACTTTGTTCTTCAATGGGCAAGATGAAAGTTAGTTATGTGTTTCTCACATTTTCGGGCATCTTCCTTTAAGATGGACCATTAAAAAGCCCCCCCCCCCCCCCCCCCAAAAAAAAAAAAAAAAAAAAAAAAAATCTCTTTCTGTCTTATCTGTGGACGGTATTAATTGTTTATTCGATATGAGTCGTGAACCTTAATGCCAAATAGACTTACATTTCTAAAACTCAGTGAAAAGTAATTCTGCCGGTTGCCAATCATGCCTCTTTTCGACCTCGCTAGCACCTGCGCCAATTAAGCCTGTTGGGGAATTAGCCCATACGTCAGTGCTTCAATGCAATTTTTGCACTGCTTCTATTACAATTATTTGTTTTGTACAGCACCCTCACATGGTGCGTCAAGGACCGCGCCAGTCGATGACGCAGTCCTGCGTCAGGCAAATGACGCCCTCGTGTATTACTCATAGACTTGTCATGGTCCTGTGGATGCGTCATCGGACTGTGAATCAAGTGCATCAAGGTTCGAGCCTCAGTCGCGGCACTAATGACATTTTCCCCGAAGACACTAATCTACATTTGCCACTCTCAGCCAAAGAGAAGTATAAGGGTACCTGGGGGCGCTTCATCAAGTGTCTTGTCAGTGATATTTACCGACAAATTTGCTCTCAGCCAATCAGATTCAAGGATTTCAGTAGCTTATAACAGTTATCGCAACTTGTCATTGATGACAAGTTTTATGAAATACGGCCCTGGTATGAAGTTTACAGTGCATGACGGGAGCTTGGCTAAAGTCGTGGTAATACTGTAGTAATACTCCATACATTGAGCATCAGTTGGGCTGGATATCTGAATTTCTGAATATGAATGTAGCTGTTATGACCATTATTCCCTTTAAACCATGCGAAGAACAACAATTTTTCGGAAAGGGAGAGTGGTCTTCCATGGTATAGCGTGCTAGTGGGATATGGAAACTGAAACATCCATTTAAAAAAATGACAGTTAGGACTTTGACTTATCTCATTATGACATGGGATTCCCTAGCTGCTTTGCAGAGAAGCTGGTTTCGTTATCGCGCCGAGGTGAACGAAATTGATAAACCAAACTTTTCGAGTTCAGAGTCTAAATCTATTTCTAAAACGTGAACATGATAAGCAGAGTACAAACGTGACTCATCTAAGGAATATTTAATGTTCCTTGTATATCAATAAAGATAAAGAAGTAGTTTTATATTTAACAGCATTTGGGATAATGAACTCGGGATGCATGTTAGGTATTGCATATCATGAAGCTATCGCACAAAAAAGAAACATGATAAAGGAAACAATTGTAGCAAATTAAATAATTAAACAAGATATATCGGGAAATTATTTAGAATATAAGTCAACGGTTTATAAACGTAGCAGGCCTCGAGGGAAATATGAGTAAATCTGAGATCAAATGACACGATTTAGTTGTAAAGATAATGTTTCAGGTGCTAAAGAGGTGTAGTCTGTAAATAATTGTTTCATTTTTTTTTCTAAAAGCTTTAAAATATTACAATCACTGTCCCTTATGAGGAAGGATTTAAAATACAAGAATGTGTTGAATATGTTGAAGTGCGTGAGCTTTAAAAAAGAAATTAGGAATTGGTGGGTGTGTAGTTTCAACCGTCCCTGGTAAAAATATGTTTTATAACTTCCTATACGTATTAACAACTTAACAGAGAGTAGTTTCATTTTCTTTTGTCGCTTTCTCTGCTACTGGTCATCTGCGCACGTTACTTCTCATCGTGTTCAAAAAGATTTCGCAACTGTGCTCGTTAGTTGTCGTTCACGTGTTCGTTTTCTTCTTTCGTATTATATTTGCTGTCACATGACTTAGTGACGCATATTCCTGGATCAGTACCTTTCACAAACATTTCCGCATGCGCCTATCTTTCCTTTAAGATATTCCCACGATACGAGTTGTCAAAATGACTTTGATTAAGAAGAAATATGAAATTCAATTTAAGGGAAACTGGGTTTTTTGGGCAAGCTAATCTTCCAAACAAGTCTATCATTGTATTATATTTGTTCACGCTATATAGTATCAACGACATTGACATCCATGACAAAGGTATCGCAAGCTGAATACTACTCACAATTGGAAAAAAAATAGTTTTACCCCTTTATCCTATTAATATATCTGGACAGGGGAATTTGAAATTTACTGAGCAGATTTCTGGTCATGCGATTGCAATGTAAAAGACCCCAAAGTTACATCAAAAGATGATTGTGTATTTTGATGTTTTGAAATCACCAAAAGGATACAATATTTATCAAGTTTTGTTGAAATCACATAGAGTGAACAGTACTCCACACAGAAACGGGTGTGTGGGACTGACACGCGCATGACAGTTTGGACAAAATCGTTAAGCTATTTCAAATTATAAAGGCATTTAAAGAACAATCCTGTTCAGGGGACATCTTTATACCATGCTACTCTTCCACATTGAGATTTTTTTTTTTAATCAGAAAGCTCAAAAATTATTAGTCAGCTTTACCAGAATTGAACCTTTTCTTTGTAGTTACACGTATTTGTCATGAGTCTGGAGTATATAGCTTCATTACAGATATATGAATTGGTATGAGTTTTACTCGCTTTACTATAGCTGAAGCTGAGTGCGTTAAGAATTAACTTAAATGGATACTCAACCGCAGATTGTGGACGTTTATATGCCGCTAGAGGGCACCGTGATCGTTACCTGATCATGCCGCTGCCCCGCGGGGCGCAAACTTCGGACAGACTGGTAGCCGTGCAACATGCACGCTCCGCCTGAGCCCGAGCTCTCGAGTGAGATTCGGTCGGCTTCGTGCATTCCGAAATATAATCCCAGCAGTCCGACGGACGCATTTGACGCACAAACTTCGTGTACGAGTGAATGGGGCTTTAAGACGCAATCCGGACTTTCCCCACGGCCCGCCTGGTGGCGTATCCCTTTAAAGTTCAAATTGCTAATCAGATTCGCAGAAAGAATTTCAAAGGATTCCTTCTTTTGTAGTCTGGTTTTGAAGGTGTTTAGCAAGAAAATATGGTTTCAGTATACGCCATTTGTAATTAGACACAATGAATGTTATTTTGCTTTTGTTTCGTCATTTAGCTAAAGACGTCATAATGTAAGATGTACTTTCGTACGCACAAACAAAACATCCTACATCAACTATATGAAGCGTTTGCGTATTGTATAAAGAGGACAAAATATCATGACATTAAACCTTCAAACTTCCATTGAATCTGTGTTTAGGGAAACTGATCGTTTTTTTGATTTACAAAAAAATATTTTCGAAAAAATACAAAGCTTTTACGCGCGATCAACTAATCAAATATTAATAAACATATGCCGAAAGATTTGTTTACAAATTAATAAACATGTTTTTATTATACAGTTAGTTTATCATATTTCATTTTATGAGTTTATTAATGCAACAACGATGGGCAAGAAGTGTTGCAAGTCAACATGTTCTAAATTATGTAGCCGTTTTTTCCATACTCCATAGTTATTCGCATGATTATTTGCAAAATTTGCATTACAAAACAATCAACGTACTGTTCAATTTCCATTCTCTCTCTCTCTCTCTCTCTCTCTCTATCTCTATCTCTTTCTGTCACTATTTATCTATATCTCTCTCTCTCTATCTCTTTCTGTCACTATCTATCTATCTCTCTCTCTCTCTCTTTACCCTTACTCATTTACCTCATCTCTCTCCCTCCCTGCCTCCCCCTCTCCCCCTCTCTCTCCCCTCACTCCTCCCCTTCCCCTCCCCCCCCCCCCCTTCCCCCTCTCTCTCTCTCTCTCTCTCTCTCGTCCCGTTGTTTCATTCTTATTTCGTAAAACATAAGATGAAATAAACCAGCTGAGGGAAGAAGACATAACATTCGTGGGCTAGGTATGCGTGTGCAAATACTCCCTTTTCTGACAGCGATTTCTTTACTTTGTCAACAGACCTGAAAAGGTGTTTTTCTGTAACCTTATTTACACTGGAATGGATAACGCACGTGTACCAATGCTGAGTCCGTCGGTATAACTTTTCACTTACATTTTGTCTTCTATTCCTCATCTTCCTCTTATATGTTTATACGCTTTGTACACCCAACGAGGGCTGACTGACTAGCATTGAGGCTCTATATGCCCGAGACATCGAGTAGCCCAAGGGATCCATGGCCTCTTCGTAGCCTACCCGTGGATCCCCTTGAAGTAGAGAACCTACGTATGATGTTAGTCATTCTGAACATTCTTACCGAAATCTGATGAGAGAAGGAGAAGGTGTATAAATTATCATACAAATCAAAAGTATACTGTTTAGTTCCACTAAACGACTTTGCCCCTGCGCATGGATAATGTGTACATTATAGTGATTATACAATTATCAATTTCATATCAGTTACTATGCTTTTCCGTGAATAAATCCATACTTTCCAATTTTGTTAGTCATTATTTACAAGTTACGACAAGTAATCCAAAGTGATACAATATAATTATTTACATGCACTTATGTTTATTAAATATACACTCTGTATTATTTCTATCATTATCTTTTCTTGTAAACAAAACTGACAATATGTATTAAAAATGAAATTGTGAAATGCGAATCTAAAACAAAGTGAACTTGAACTTGAAATTGAACTTCACATTAATGTCTGAATATGTCGCGATCATTTTTGCATTGACTCAGAAGCTATCATCATAATTGGACACATAAATCAACAAACATCCAATGGCAAATGGCAACGGACTTTTCCATTTTCAAACGTTTAATTATTGGTTGGCAAACTAATCTAGTACTTCTAGAGGATATCAGGTATACTACAGTAAAATGATAGGAAGGTAAGTTTATATTATTATTCTTCTGTTATTCTATTTCATTCATCTATTTACTTGTTTGTTTGTTTATAAATATGTGTATTTCTTATTGTATATATTATTTATTTATTAATTCATTCATTCAATCATTATCATTTTATATATATTATGGCACATATCAAAATAATCACCGGAGATTAAGAGAAATGTATAAAATATCTAATACAAGAAACCCAACCACCGAAAAAATAAGAGATCGGTATAATACGTATTTTACGTCCCTCAATGTCGGGGCATTCCCTTAGCAGATGTAATGTCCCTCCGTGGTTAATTACAGGAAACGATATTTGTATAAATTATATACATGTACCAAGCAATACACTTTCTGTTATATCAAATCTACACTGTTATCTATGAGGGAAATGTCCATTATACAAGTACTGGGGAGATCTAACTATTCAGAGCTACCACAAATGGCATATTTTCTTGACAGATTTTACTCTGCTTTTGTTTGCTTTACTTTGTTTCTCTGCTGTTGTTGTTTTTTCTTTCATTCTTTCTTTCTTTCTTCCTTCTCCTCCTCCTTCTTCTTATTCTTCTTTTCCTTCTTCTTCTTCTTCTTCTTCTTCTTCTTCTTCTCCTTCTCCTTCTTGTTCTTCTTGTTCTTCTTTTTATTTTGTTTTGTGTTTTTTTGGTTTTGTTTGTTTGTTTGTTTGTTGTTGTTATTTTTATTTTTTTTTAAATTTATTTACTTTTAAATTTATTTATTTTTGTAGTTTTTTATTATTATTATTATTTTTTTTTAATTTATGTATTTATTTATTTATTTTTTTTTTTTTATTATTTTTTTTGGGGGTGTTGGTCTTTCTGGCAACAACACTTTAATCTACGTTGCATTATGTCTCCCCCCCCCCCCTCCCCCGATCAAATTCTCCATTACTAATAAACCTGTCTACCGTCCTCTTACTTCCACAGAGTACATTGACATGAGAAGAATTCAAAGAAAACATGAAAATATATAATAATCTCGTTCATATTTTCCGGCTATACAGTCGTTAAAATATCCGTTATGAAAGTTCTAATGAAATGTAGACCTATATCTCTGAACATTCCAGGAATTCTGTAGTTAGGTGACACGAGCTCAATTCTTGTTTTACTTTGTGACTTTGAACATTAAAAAATAAAATAAACAAGGATTTGGTGAAAGTTGGATTTATAGACCGGATAGGGTAGAGAACAAATATTTGTTGCTAAATAAACAGTCGAATGTCGCTAAGAATTGGTATTGAAATAGCGCACGTGTATAACCGTAACCTCCATATTTCTTGTTTTATTCATATTTGATCCAGCCCTACTTCCAAATTTCACTGTCGTCCGGATACGCCTGGTTGTATCCCGGAGGATTTTATTTTTTCCTTGTTTTTAGTGATAATAATAACAATATTACTAATACTCTTGTAATATCACAAATCATTATGTTTTTTATGCGCTTTCATAAACAGAAGACAAAGAGAAAAAGAAAGAAAAAATGGTTACAATTAGCATAATTTAAGTTTGAAAAAGATATGTGCCTGTAATTGTTCTAATCTGGGTGCTTCTGTTATGTAATTTTGAAGTTTATCTATTTCATTGGAGAGGGGTGTGGGTCGGGGGGTGGGTCGGGGGTGCAGGAACAACCGACCTGTACCACCGCTTTTTTAAAAGGTGATAAACCTATTTTTGCTTGTCAGAATACTGATTTGTAACCCCCCCCCCCTTTTTTTTTTCTCTCTCTTTTTACAGAATCCATGAATCCGCCAATATCAATATGCTAGATTGTGAGATCACAAAGAATATAATTATATTCAAACGGTCCGCCGTAGACAATGGTTAGTAAACGAAGAAGCTTGACTGGGGAGGAAACAAATCTTTCGGCATATTACTCCCAGTGTTAAAGATCGTATGCTCGATCTGTAATGAAAAACACAAGTCTGACTTGGCCGTGAACCAGAATAGCCTGGTGGTTAAGTCGCTGCCCGCAAGCAGTAAATGACAGGTTCGAATCCCGCTGGTTCCAATTTTTTCTGACTTGTGTTTTTCATTACAGATCGAGCATACGATCTTTAACACTGGGAGTAATATGCCGAAAGATTTGTTTACAACATAATTATAATTTACTTTTTGGGAATTCTGGAAATTGTTCATGAAACACATATAGTGGAATTATGACTGTCATCCGCTATATCAAAAACTTGAGAGGGTGGTGGAGGCTGATTTTTTATTTATCAATATTCGGGCAACTATCGCCTCATGTGCGGGCTGCGAAATGCCCGAATATGTCTTTTCTATGTTTTCATGTTAGCGAGTATATTATCACAAAGAAATTGTTTTACATTTCACAGTAGTCACCCCGGAAAGTTGATATTCGGGTAAGAGGTGTCAGACCCCCCCCCCCCCCCCCCCCCTCGCCCGCCCGCCACTTCCGTATCCATGACTCCTTGTCAGTGTCTGAAAAGAGTCTGAATTTATAAATTTCATTTTATTTCCCTGTCCAAATTGCCTGTCAGTATACTACATTGTATTCATAGCAAGATGTGTATGTATATATTTGCCTTATATGGCATCTCTAGTGCGTAGTTAGTGATCTTCTTTTGCTCAGAAATTCCCATCACCATGATCAAATCACACTATACTGATGCAGGGAAGACGTAAAATGCGCAGTCGTTAATCTGCGCATCCGTGGGGGGAAATCCCGCAAACGATGACATCATTCAAGTAGCTATTATAGAGCTTCATCTCGTCAAATGTATCAGGGTGTATAAAACCCCGGCTCACACGAAGCGTCATTTGATAACGTTGGGACCGCATCAGCTGCTAACGGTACGATCTTTTGCGCGTCATGAAAAAGTGATATCGTTTAAAAAGTGATTGCAAAATGTCCAGTGCAAACAATTTCCTTACTAATTGGTGTATGAGTTAATTGCCTTCACATGCAGGTTCGATTAGCACAGGTATACAGATTCATGTGAGCCAGGCTTTACACTCAAACATGTCCATTCGTAGGCTGGTTGGTCGATTTTCTTTTCCGTATAAAAAAGAAAATCAACCATACATACATATGAATATACATGTACAAGAATATGTGAATCAAGAATTAAATCAAGCATTAACAAAAAATTAACGGCTGGAAAGCTCTGTTCAGAGCCATCATTAACTTATGGCTCTGTTTCTCTCTCTCTCTCTCTCTCTCTCTCTCTCTCTGGGAGGTTGGAACGGAAGTTTGATTAATTTAATCGAGTCCGGCGTTTTGTATTTTGTTTTCATTCAAACTGTAATGGATTTTATTTTAATGCAAATTCATGTAAATCATTTAAAAAGTCTGCATTGAATGGCACACAATCAATGGATTGATAAAAGATACTCACATTTGGCAAAGAGATTGTCGAGTAAGAACATCTTCTCAAATCCTTAAAAACCAAGATGAGAGACGAACTATAACGCTCAACAAAGCTCAATCGACAAAAAAAAAAATATGAGAGAAAATCTTTAGATTATTCGAAACCTGATTTTATGAATTTATATATTTTTCAATGATTATATATACAGCTTGTGATTATATTTCAAAAAAGTTTATGTGCGGATCCTTTCTTTTCTTTACATCGTGTCATGAGAGTTAAAATAAAACAACTAAAACATAATAGTTATTTTACTCTATAATTATATACTTTAAAAAAATACGTACCCATGAGTACTGTACTGATTAGTGATTATTATGTTAATGAATGGTTTTCTTTGTTTATGATATTTTTATTTTTTTACAATTCCAGTTTTAACACGTTTATGATTAATAATGAACCGATGTGTATAATGGCGTTTCTTGTAGTCTTGAAGGAGAAAGCCCCATTTATTAATTTTGTATTCATATTTTTAAAAAATATACTGTATTATAGTTTGCTTTCTTTATTGTTACTGGTATTTTATTGATTTGCAATTATTATTCTCCCCACGCTTTGCATGTATATATTCTACACGCGCGCCTTGTTTATTTAATTTATTTCTGTTCATGTTAGAATACATTTCCACCAACTTAACTCTTCAATGTAGTATAAGCCTAATAATGAAAACATGTTGTCACATATTATGCCCCGCCCCGCTTTTTATCACGTATGAGGCTTACAGATAATCTAGTGATCATAGTAATGCACAGAGTTCGCACCGATATTGCACCAATATATCACGTTATTGATTATTGTGTATCAACAATTGGGGCGTCTTTCCAGAGCCATCACAGACATCACAGCAATAATCTGTTCCTACTTTTTTTGTGTGTTTATTGTTTTTACTACACCCATGACAACTGCTCGAATTATAAAAGATCCTTTATACGCCCATACATGAGAACAAAACGAATGGCCAAAAATAATGTCTTATGTATTTGGTCAAACTTGCGTCACCAAGACATGAATAAGATGACGTCACTATACTGTCTGTTTTGGCGTTTTTTAATTCATTCTTTCATTTATGTTTTTATTATTTTTATTTTCTTGTTGTTGTAGATTTTAGGCAGTACGTGTTTTTTGCAGACTACACATCCTGTTTTTTCTTCATGTGACGTTGCATTTCATTTAAATACATTTTAAAATTAAATTTTATGAGAGTCGAGTACATATTGGTCATGTTTATTTCAGATGGCAGGCTCTATCATCAGCATGAAACAGAATTCCATGTTATTATTAATGTGTCATATTCCAGTCTTAAACTCGAATCACTTTTGGCTAAAACATCATTACGTAAGGATGGAAAATGACACACTCTCAGAACTACTGGAGAGACGAAATCCCGCGCAGTCAGTGCCAAAATTGTGAAAAGCCGCTAAAGAATGAGTCGGAAAATGCCAAAGGACATATTATGTCCTTATAATAATTTGGCCTATACGCCTAGATAGGGTAAAGTGCATTCATGATCTTTTAACAGCCTATGTTAATAAACTCATTGGGAAATACTGAGGTCCGAAGGGGTAGGATTTTGGACATAACCGCGCCATTCTTTACAAAATTTCTACAGTATACACGAGCAATGATCTCTGTTATATACATGTACATTCAACAACCAGACAACTCCTTGATTTTTTTTCTTCTGACGATCAGAAATTGATTTTCTAGAGCATGGAAAATCATTGGATGAAATTTATTTTCATGCATGCAGTTCATTACTCATTCAGAACCATCCATTCCATAAAATACGAATATAAATTATAATAATTATGCTTAAAACAGCAAACATACATAATTTATTAGCGGTAATTAGCCTTTTAGCATACCACTTTATTTATTTCCTGTTTCCCGTAACGATGGATACCCCTTGTAGTGCGTGGGCTATAGATTTGTTTGTTTTTATACTGTTTTGTTTAGTTGTTGTTTTTTTAGATTTCGCACGTACTCTAGTAAGAGAATAAGTATTGACCAAAAAAAGTAATTTTTAAGGATTGCGATTTGTTTATGTTTTATTCGTTTGATGTATCATTTCAGGAGGAAACCATGTCATGCATAAAAGAAGAAGAAATTATACGTCACAATTTTTACAAATACGCTGATGACGACCATGTACATGATGTACCGGTTTTTATATGTGTTCCACTATAATTCACCTTCTATTCAAAACATCCGTCGTGTGTTTCATAATTTAAAGATAAAGTTGAGTTCTTCTGGTCATGCGACTGCATTGTGAGAGAAACTGTTTCTGATTTAAAGCAATTGGGAAAGATCGATCGTATCTACACAAGAATTGGTGTACACTGTGAGGTTATGAAATGATCAGGGGAGCGTTTCATCAAGCGTTTTGTCAGTGCTTTTTACCGACAAATTTGCTCTCAGCCAATTAGATGCAAGGATTTCAGTAGCTTATAACAGTTGTCAGTGAAAGTCACTGACAAAACACTTGATGAAACGCTCCCCTGAATGATAAGAAATTAACCCAGCCTCCCTCAGAGGAACATGCACTGCACACATTAATGTGTATACGGGACTACACACAGATATTCGGCCCGAACATTTCAGCTGTTTCTTGTCATACTTTGAATATGAGGGCATTTGAGGGGACATTTCTATTTTGGTGTTCTTTCAAACTGATATGAAAAGAATGAGAAAGCTAACAAATTATCATCTTTACCAAAGCTCATCTTTCTCTTTAAGTCCCGTCTCCACATAACACGTAAACCGCCTCGGAAAAGCCGCCACTGCAAAATAAAATGACTTAAAGTTATAGTGAAGTACTGGTTTCTGTATAACAGACAGATAAGTAAGTACTCTTGGCAGCCTTTGTTGAACGCAACTACTTTTTTCATCACCGTAATTGTCATTTATTTACCATATTTACAGGTAGAAATAGTTTTCATATTGTCGTGGCGGGTTTTCGAGGCGGTTTAAAGCGTCAAGTGTGAATAGCCCGCCTGAAAGAATATTTAGGCAAAATAGGAACTCGGTTGATTATCATGATTACCCCCCCCCCCCCCCTTCTCTCTCTCTCTCTCTCTCTCTCTCTCTATCTATCTTTCTCTCTCTTCTACCCCCCCCCCCCCTCCCCCCCCCCGCTCTCTCTCTCTCAAACTTTCAACGTCATGCAAATTGAAACTCCTGATTGTTTTCTAAAATCAATGCAAGTTTGAGCTCAGAGTTAATGATTTATTTTCTTCCCCGCCCTACGCGTCACCACCAGGAGATTTACCCAGTGTTGTCTTTGCAAAAGTGAAACTCGTCGCCATGCTCACTACAGTTTCATGAATGCGTTGTTGCGCATAAACAACATGTAAGGAAAAAAATAATAAAGCTCTTGCACTTACTGTGTTTTACCATAGAAACGGATATCGCATGATGAAAAAATCATAAAGAGATATAGATGTATAGATAGATAAAGAGACAAATAGATAAATGAATAGGTAAATAAGTAAATATTTATAAATAAACAAATAATTAAATCCATAAAATAAATTAATAAATAAATACATTTAACACATTCTATCATTGTTTGCGTTATATAATTTGTTATAAAAATGTATATGTTTAGCCGTGTCGTACCAGGGAATCTGTACAGGACATGGTGTCTGAGTACCAAAGAAGGGGGTTTAATTTTCATCACTTACTCGAAATTTGTAGTAAATGGGATGGAATTATTTCACCAAAGCCCAGGGGAGTGTTTCATCACGTGTTTTGTCAGTGAATTTTACCGACAAATTTGTTCTCAGCCAATCAGATGCACTGATTCAGTAGCTTATAACCGTTATTGCAAGTTTTATGAAACGGGGCCCTGAACTTGACCAACTCTGTGTAACTACTTTCAGGATGTAGGTCGGGTCAAATCTAGCTAAGCGTGCATTAGGTGTGACTAACGACTGCTATACCTGAAAGAGCGTAAGCGTGCGAAGGAAAATAAATGACGGGATGTGAAAGGATATCATACTGATGATATTAATAATAAAGAAAGAATCCGCAAACGCGGCGGGATTAAGGGGTGATTGCAAGGGCATGTCCGGTTGAGCAATACAATTGCTTGTCAATTAACCACTAAAACTTAAAAACATAATAATAATTTGTTACTCAAGTAGTGATTAAGAGGATTGCAGACGTATTGATGACGTCATTTTGTTATTGAATAAGCGGGTTGGTGAGGGATAGGTGTTTTAAATAAGGGTAATAGTAGGACTCTTATCATAGGAATATGCTTTAACAAAATACTATTGAATTAACAAAACTTTTATTGATTTAGAATAGAGGCAAGAACCAAAGCCCTCCAATATAGATCCCCCCCCCCCCCCGCCTCTCATTAGAATGTCATCATATATCCCATTGCACTATACTAGCGGGGACTGACCTGTACGATTCAATTACATAATAATAAAAGTATATTTCTAAAACAAAATAGCAAAATAATAGGTTGAATGAGTGTTTAAACTGTCAGTAGGGGTATCACTGAAGGGGTGGGTTTGACATCCCCCCCCCCCCCCTCCTCCAATCAAGAAAGTCTCTGTCTGCAATTTTTTAAATTTTGATAGTTTGCCTGCAAACCGCGCAAATCGACGACCGTTTTCATATTGTTGTTGTTGCTGTTGTTTCCTTCTTTCACATGCACATTTCCGGCTAATTTGTCGGCATGTTTTGTCCGACACCCCGTCCCTCCCCTTCCCCGACAAATCAAAATGGTCTATAAGCAAAGCAAATCTCTCGCTACAGTCAGGTAAATTATCCCCAGAACCTCTCGGATGTCTGTGACGTCACAAGGACCTGGTACATTGCGACCCAGCGATGAACTCGGAAAAATGAAAATACCGCGATGATCACTTGAAACCAATCGGAAATATCTTGTTTATCTTCAGAAATCAAGTCCCTAAAAGGAATTCACTCCGGACGCTGAATTATCTGCGGAAACATTGGTCATTTTAATGAATATGTAGAGGAAATGGTGTTCATTATACCGTGAGAAAGAAATAATGCCTCAAAATCATGAAGCTATATAAATTATTATGAACATATTCAAGCGAAGTGCGTGATGTGGCTTAAATATGATATTTAATAAACATTATATTTTACGATTATGAGATTTAAAAAAAGAACAGCCCTAGCCCCCATGGAATGACAAGAAAGAAAAACGGGAAAGAAAGGATGAGAAAAAAGTTGAAGGAGGTCAAATGAGATCGAATCATTTATAGAAACAAAAAGATAAGTTCGACGGCCATGCATGGGAAGTTGAGAGGGGGGGGGGGGGGGGGGGGTTCTGAACTTCTCCCAACTATCTCGGATTTCTTTGCCTTTGCACCCCCCCCCCCCCCCCCCCCCCCCCCCGCCATTCCAATGACCAAACCAATGCTGCACCCCTGATAATGTTTTACCCATACAAACATAATACCGACAGCGGAACATGAAAAAACAGAATATTGATTAAAAAGGAGGTTGAGTTCTGGAGAAGGTAAAAAGTAATTTGTGAGCATTCACATTCTTCTTATGTTAGTTTGGAAGATTATTGTAGTGGAAATGTCCCCTTGAAAGGATTGTTCTTCAAATGGCCACACATTTAATATAATGGTAAGAAACAGGAGAAATGCTCGGGCCGAACCTTTGTGTTTAGTCCTATATATATAATTCTGCGTGCAGTGCATGTGACTCTCAGCAGGATATCATTTAGGAGATTCCAAAACCTTACAGCATACACCAATTATTATGTGCTATATAATTTTCTTTAAGTAGAAGGAAAATGAATAGCAAAGGTTACACCTATTTCTTTTTCTTCTAATTTTAGCCTTTAGGACTATAAATATTGGAAGGAAAATATATATGTCAAAAGATCTATCGTCTAAAAAGGATAGTAGGGCACTTCCAGGACTATTTTTGTAATTGTGAGAAAAGAACGATTGTAGTTTGTTTTGCAAAAACTTCCGCAAAAAGATAATAAGGAACAAAACCAATTCCTACATCTCGGAATTTAACAATGCTCGGGGAGAGCTTGACATCGAGATGTAAGATGCAATTATCTATTACCGAATGCAATTAACCTCTTCCCAATATATGGCCTACTTCACGAAGATAATGGAATAATGTAACGATGAGAGGATTGGACAATAACATAGACAAGTCAGTGACTTAGGGAGGTTTCCTCTTGTCCCTTTTATTGGGATTATTTTTATCAATAATCGTAACCACTTTCCTTCATTACGATGATCTCTTACAAAGACTTTCGCAGCAGCACCGCCTTTAGAGTCAACAAGCATTTCTTCTACTGTCATGGCTGTATAACCAAGCCAAAGTTCAAAACACAGGTTACATTTTCAAAGGTGAAATTCACCCTGATATTTAGTTAGTTTTAATGAAAGCAGAAATGAAAGGGACAGATCATTGAAGGCCTTATAGGAAAATCTCATAAAAGAGTAAGAAAGTTAGGCATTTTTAGAGTCATAACTGATCGAACACAAATTGGCAACTCTTTGATGTAACTTGAGAGCACCTCTCTCATTTGCTCAGTTTTTCTAGTTGGCTTGGGTAATGAGTTGCCCAAATAGGGTCATTTTATCATGAAATTGGGCTGAAAACTCATTTTGGGGATGCATAATTTCTGTTATCCCAACTGAAAGATTCAACTAACTGAGTTTATAAAGATATTAAGATTTTGATATTGTCGCGAAATAAATCAGTTGGATCTGTGTTCGAATGTAGGAAAAACAAACCCAAGAGTTGAGAGAGAGAGAGAGAGAGAGAGAGAGAGAGAGAGGGGGGGGGGTGGTAACGGAGAGGTAAATACGCGTTATGTCCTTCACATAAAACCATAATAAACTATAATACATATGCAGGACATCGTGGCTTATAACTGTCAATTGTGAAAAGATACAGTGCCCCCCCCCCCCTCCCTTCCCGCCTGTGAAAAGCTTAGAATATAAAGACCACTTATTACGTAATAACTGTCTCGTTAACGCTCTCTCAACATAACCGTACATTGATCGGATTTTGAGTCGAGTGCCTAAATGACATAACGGTATAACTGTCCAGAGCATTTTCATAATGCATGTAGCATTCGGTATACTGTTCGCTATACGTATTCCCCAATCGATAGATGTGAAAGTGTTCTTCACAAAGCCTGCAGCTATAACACCGAACAAAGTCTGTTTTTGTACTTCTGGGTGCGAAAGATTTTTTTCAGTAGGCAAGTTTGGGCTCGAATAATCAAATTTAACTCCAAGGAATGAGCATGAAGATTGTAACCCACACAATCATAAAAATGTTTCTTTTCCAAAAAATTTACTTCATACACACCGGTTAATGGTTAAGAAGTCTGAAGTATAGTGGCCCCCATAAGATGAGGGAAATGATGAGGGGAGTTGGGGGAGGGGGGGGGGGCGTAACGAAATACACATGGTTTGATTTGATTTGATTTATTTATTCTCCACTCATGGGTTGGATTGCCCTTGTCATCTTATGGCTACAGAAAGAGCCAAAACAAGAGACCTATTTATGCCATTTTGTAACAATGCACCTTTTATGTACATGTACCTGCATAAATGTTACTTACTTCTGCATGTAGACCTGATATATACATACTTAATGACTGTTATCCTTTTGAATATCATGTTTGGTATTTTTGTACAGTCCGGAGATGATTAATAGTCTTCTAATCAAGACCGTTGGATCTGCTTATTACTCCTTTATCAGGTATAGCAAAAACATAAAGCGAAAGCAAAGATGTTACTTTCCTTGAGAGTTTTTTTGAGGTGAAAACTCCACTGCAAGCCCTCACAGTGAACCAGTTTCACACTACGTTGTCTATGGCATTGTTTATCACGTTAAAAAAAATGTATTTTTATGATATAAATCAATATAATATGACAACTACGTACACGAAAATCATAAGTCCAGTTATTGGCCAGTTTCGTATCCCGAAAACATTAAGGAAAGAAGCATCCCGGCATCAAGGCGACAAATATTGTATTCAAGATGTGGACCCACTAAATTATAAAATGATCTTTTGGGGGGTTTATTTCAAGTTCAGTTTAATATATATATATATATATATATATATATATATATATATTTTTTTTTTTTTTTTTAATTAATTTATTTATTTTTGGTGGGGGATGGGGGTGGGCATATGCCTTCATACTCGGGTAGGAGCTTGTGCCACTATGGCCCCAGCTCCATCGGCAAGGGGCCCATCACCACGTGTAAATGATAAAAGAACTTCCACTTTTTATTTTTGCCCCTATATATGCCATGTATGCGCAGTGGTGTAGCGTGGGTCCAGCAATTAATTCAAAGGGGCATTTGCATCATAGGGAGGGGGCAGCAGTCTTACGACATGGGTATGAAATGCGAATTAACCCGTATAGCCTACGGGAACCTAGTTGTCTCTGTATGAAGCCTACGGGAATGTTAACGAGTTAACAGGGCATAAAGATTAGTGGGATGGCGTCCCATCAGCTTCTTTCCTTCTTCTCCCTTCCAAAGTTGTCGCCTTACATGCCCCCACCCCCGCCCCCTCCCGTAGCTACGCTTTGGAGGCAGGGAACACACAAAACTGACTGCTCTTAATATTTGTCTGGAAAAAAACACCCCATCATGGTGTTGGGTATGAAGACGGAGACTAGTTGAAGTGCGTCAAATGAGCCCTTGTTATTGTAAGAAGTATCCCAGTGCTGGGTATCATTACAGTTCTGAAAAACAGCTGATTTCTCCAGGAGGGCGTCAAAACCTCACAAGCGAAAATAGTCTAACTTTCTCGACCGATAGTACAATCCTTCGGACTTTTGCTATTAGTAACCGAAAGATACTTGCTTAAACGTGTTTCGAATTAACCTGCAATCTTCATTGTCTAATTGCATGACTTTACATTCTCAAAATTCAAATTGGACTGAATTTTAGGGATAATTATATAATATTACTTGACACTTGTGGAATATTGGTTTACAATATAGAGTCTGAATGAGTAAACTACATCTCCGTGGACCCTGGACCTGTAATTTTCGTTGCAAGAAAAAGAAAGACGGACAGAGAGAAAGAAGGGGGGGGGGGGCAGAGTCATGCTGACGAAAATAGGTCATAACTTGACTTCTCTTTTGCAAGACTGTAATGTTTTGTTCCTATGCGGGGAATTTCCTTCGTCATGTAAAAGTTATTATTATTATTATGTTACATTTGTTTAAATGGTACGATTTAATCTCAACATTTATGTTAATATGTATACTCTGCAATTTTATCTGTGTTTTTTATATTGAGTTGTTTCTTGCATATACAAAAAAGCTAAAAATATTGTTTATGCCTTATGTATTGTTGATATAATGCAAGAGAACATAAGCATTGATGGAGGAAAGAGTATTGAGGATTCATTTTATTTTTGTTTTATGTTGCTTTTTTTAATGATATATATTTTTTTTTTTCACTTTTTCTTCGTATTATTTTTCTTTCCGCTTTTTTGTTTGTCTTTTTTTCTTTTCTTTTGGCTGGAGGCACACGCCCCTGAAATGATAGTATGTAATGGAATTCGATGTTACTGATTTATCATTCATTACTTATTTTCTCGTCAACTTGCTTTCGGGCGATCGGTCGTGAGCTTTGGAGAAAGACCGCCCTCTTTCGGTCAACTTGAAAAATTAGCAACCACGTATCATTTTTAGCGTTCTCACTTGTTACACCGTAGGTTTGGAGCTAGTAGTAGTCGTTTATGTTGACGACTCATGAAACTGTCGTTCTTTGTGTGATTATTATGTGGAAAGTGTGAACATTGTATATAGATTGCATAAAGATTGTATAAAGATTGCATATGCAGAATAATTATAGACGTGATAGGGGTGGTGGGTCTGCGATAGAGCCTAAAGGTGTTTACCTCTACAGGGGGCGGAGTTCGAGCCCGAGATTGAATTGCAAATCTCTCACGTACTGGCTCCATAAATATCACCCAGCTGAGTGGAAGGGAAGAGATAGAAGAGCTTGAGAAATAAAATAAGAGATGGACAGAGAACTTTTATCAATCTGAGAGAAAGATTGTGGAACAGATAAATAGGAGTGAATGATCGCTCGAGCAGGAAAAAAGAGCTAATCATAATTACACTGCGCAAAGCTCTGGGGTTTCGCTCGCTGTATGGGAGACACGCCTCCCAAATTCTGATTGGCCAATATCCATCTTCGCTTATGACTGCACATGACGCATCATACAAGGATATACTCAATGACAGAGATCTTGGTTGGTTTATTTCACAGCTGATATCCAGCTGATCGAAGGCATTTCACAACACACTGTCACCGAGAGCGGACGACATTGTGCAAGCGCTCTCGCTAAATGTGAAAACTTATATCGACGTATCTCTCGGATTCCTACGATATTTCTTACAAATATACCCGTGGATTCTTACTCTAGCTGATTTATCGGTCAAGATGAGGACTGTATCGGAATTGCTGAGGAATGACCCAAAGTCTGGGCTCCCGCTCGCCACGGCCAATGCATTGCAGTCAGCCCTGCTTGCAAGCAACGGCACCCTGATCGCCGGTACTGCCTTGCCTGGCGGCATGGGTGTCTGGTCGGAGACAGTCGGTGGTCAGCGAGTTTTGGACAACGGTGGTGGTCTTCGAGGTCGGAAGGAGGCTCGCATCAGGCGACCCATGAATGCCTTCATGGTGTGGGCGAAGGACGAGAGGAAGAGACTAGCTGATCAGAATCCCGATCTCCACAATGCAGATCTGAGCAAGTTACTTGGTAAGTAAAATCATTCACTTGGTTACCACATGTCCACAACACACTACAACACGAATACACATGCATTGTCAAATGGGAACTCAGCGACACAGGCATAACTGGATACATGATGCATTGAAACATCATCAGACATTGCAGTAGCACAAAGATATTACATTCCATATATGATTGTAAATCTCAACTCAAACACTGATGAATAGAGATTATGACATTGTAGATAAGTTTGCAGCTTAGCAACCATGCCTCATGCATAACACGAAGTAGTATTATGTTCCTTGTTATCAAATTTCCCTTGGCTATTGCGTTACTTTCCGGTGGGTATATGATTGTATCCATTTCATTGTACCCTCTGTATTATCGGGACATCTCATCAAATCGGTAGCTTTTTCAATGCTTGTCATAAAAATTGTTTTCATTTTTCTTTCTTCTGTAAACGGTTTTGGTGTTGACATTCTTCATGTGCGTTGATTTGAATTTTGATGTGGTATTGTTGTTAGCACCCCCCCCCCCTCCCTGTTTCCCTTCTTCCCTCTTTCCCCTCTTCCCTCTTTCCCCTCTTTCCCTCTCTCTGTATTCCAATGCGGCTACATCATATCTTTTCACTGTCAGTTGCCAAAAAGGCAGACGATTAAAACTGCACATCCAAAAGAGCAATGACTCTTAACCACGGTCTTATCAAATACCATAGTTTATCGCGATCAACCTCGGGCTAAGTTTGTACCGATCACCTTTCTATTAAGGTGCATTGTGGGTATTCTTGGAGGTGGAATTCAGTCACGTGGTACCCCCACTGTTATCACACTTGAAACTGTAGCAGTCAGTCATGTAGTGTTTTTTATTCTTTTTCATCTTCATTATGAAATAAAGAAAGAGAGACAGGGAGTCAGACAGAGAGGGGGAAACAGAGAGAGAGAGAGAGAGACAGCGATAATAATGCACAGATCAATGAAAGAAATATCTTTAAAAAGCCTGACCTTGCTAACAAACTTTCTCAGCTGGTATTCATTACTAGTATTGAGTCACGATATAAATTGTATAGAAACTGAATTACACAGTGTAGTTATAAAGAAGTCATTGATTTTATTCGCAGAGTAAAAAAAGGTAATCGATAGCAATCTCTTTTGTTTTTGTTTGAGAACTCAGTCGTAAATTGCGCTTGCTCAGAAACAGTTATCAAGAAAGAAATGCAGTTTTATCTATGCAACGTCGATATGAAGAGAAGTACTAGTACTACTGCCATGACTTTGTTTTTTAGGCTTTGCATCGAAACTATATTAAAAGTAGTCCACTTCAGGGTGAGAGGGTTGGTTTAGTTTCTCTTGCCATTGCTAATGATGGCGGAAGGTAATAGGCCTATATACACAATCGTCATTCAAACTGAACTTTGAGTCAATCATGCAGGCAAACTGTCGGTGAAATTTGATAGGAAAACGTCGTGGCAGTAATGCTAATACCCATAATTATGATGATACATAAGCAAGACCTATATGTTTTAATGACGTGTCGGATAACTAAATGAGATTGGTGTATTGGCTTAGGTAAAAAAAAAGAGTATGGAGAAAATATGATATGAATATTTGATTCGTACTGAAAGGTTATGAAGATAGAGTGTGGAAGATAGGAGAAGGAGGAGGAAAGGGAGAAAGAGAGAGAGAGAGAGAGAGAGAGAGATTGATACAAAATGGAGTTTAGATTAGAACGAAATTGAGCGCCGCATCGAACTCGTCGAAGCAACACAGTGGGATTCCAAATTTCCAGGGCTCTGTTCTCCAGCCCCCCCCCCCCAAACAAGGAAAAGAGAGAAGGAGATAGAGATAGAGAGAGAGAGAGAGAGAGAGAAGGGGGGGGGGGAGATTATCACATGTCAAAAGCCTCTCGAGGGTTTCTTCTCTTCAGGAAGGAATATAACAAAACCATGGCCCCTGGTTTTAGTGACAAGCAGAAATTAGCTTACTTTAAAGACGTCATCTATTTTTTTAAGGTGCACTATTCACTTTCCGACGCCTCTCAAGGGTTGACGCCCAAGAAAATCATGTTATGCCAAATCAGAAATGCCTCCCTGTTCAGTCTGTGCAAAACACTGGCATGGAACTTGTTTGAAGTGTTTATAGATCGAATGTGATTGGCATGAAGATGGATAAAAAAATCGAGTACGTTTGGAAAGAGGCTAGGAAGGAAGGGGGAAAAGAGCGCTTGGCAAACGACTGCACGTGAGGGTACAACAGGGTCAAGATTTCTAACGAAATTCTCTGAGAAATGCTGAATGCTCAAACGTATAATGCAACTGTATATTGTATGGAGGGGGAAGAGACAGAAAGGGGACAAAATACATTTATTTTAAACTGTTCGTCAAACTTGAAAAGGTACTGAAGTTATACATTTGTTTGCGTTTGTATGGTTACCTGGAAAATGTCCGTTTCATGAATTGCTGATGGAGAACATGGCGTACCAAACAGCTATCTCTCATATTTTGAAGAGAGAGAAATAGAGGTCACTGGAAAATTAAAGAGATAACAGGGATTGGACATGATGTAGAACCGTTTTACGGCGCACTAATGTAATTTATGTCTAATATATTGTACATTCATACTGCTCGAAATAAGGCCTACTTGTTGATGCAGTCACATTGTACAAAAGTCATGCACAGTTAGCTGTGGTGTAATTCGATGTATAGGCCACAGACCTCTGAAAATAGCCGAAGGAAATTGTAAAGCGAATTGCCAAGTCTGATTATTTCAATTTGTGTGTGTGTGCCTCAGTCAGAGTGACCTAAGAAAATGGGTTTGCCAAAAATCTTATCAGAGTTTCAAGTTTATTTTTTATCCTTCTATGGGTTATAATAGATATATTTTGGCATGATGTATTCCAAAATAACCCCCTTTTGTGGGAGGGTTCTTGGCTTGTCTTAAAATCATAAGTGAAACCATTTATTTGGCGATCTTCTTCAATAAATCATTCTTGAAAGTCTTTGGTGTCATGGCACTTTGCCTGAGGTTTCTCAGACTGGTCACCTCAGCTTGGCAAAAGTCCAATCTCCAGCATGTCCAGAGGCATGTTGTAGCCACGTATAATTTCCGCGGGCCTATATAGGCTATAGGCCGAAACTATTTTTACAATCAAAGCTTATTAAACTGACGGATTTCAGAAGTGAAAGAAAGCGAAAAAGATACAACTTCAGATACTCTGTGATGTTCGGTCTTATAAAACAACGGCCATGTACCTTGGAAAGGGAGCAGGAGAAGGAGAACGATGTGATCGTTCCCTTTAATGGGAAAACTTGCGAGTAGTTTCAGGTTACAGACCCCATGCCACATGGGCGTTCGGAGTTTGCTCGCGAAATTTGCCGCCATACGCCTACACTTCGACATACCCTGACTCACGTAATCATAGTCATGTAACTTGTTTTCTCATAAGTATGATATATGTTGCAAACTCTGCTATCGGTTGCAGTACATGTTCCTCATGCAGTTAAAAAAGAATGATGTGTTTCTTCCTGAATTATACTCAGTGGTGGAAGCTGGAGCTTATACACTGACCCAAAATTAATAGTTTAATGTGACTGGAAATTCCCCTATCTGGCTGGCATGCATGCGATGTTTGTCGATGGCTTTTTGAAATCTCAATTTATCACAGGAAATACATGCCCAGACTCGTTATGGATACCGACGGAAATAAAGAGGTTATAAACTGGTTCTTTATCTCGTCTTTCTCGGCTAAATATAGGCCTAATACTAGTTCTCGCATATATTAGCAAGAGAGACGGGGGGGGGGGGGGGGGGGTGTCATCTTCAAATTGTTGCGACACGGTATTCTGTAAATAATTTTTTTTTAATGTGGGTCTTAGATTTGTTTTGTGCAATCGACGCCAACTTTTTCGTGGAGAGTGTTTTCATTTCAAAATTCTACAGCGAAACTAAATCGTGGTCAATATGAATTGGCCCTTATCACTACCTTCACACCACCCCCTTTCCTTTCCAGCTAGGATTTAAGTAGATGAACCCTTGAAGTGATACCCTCCCAAACCCCGATGTGGAACCTCTTTTGGAACCATTCCGTCCAACACCCCTTCCCACCCCCGGGGGCGTACCGAAACTAGGTAAGGTTGAAACTTGGCGAACACAGCAGCACTATCAAATCGAATCATTGCTGTGTACTATATGAGTGTATCATAGCTCTGGCTCGGGAATATAGGATAGATATGATAAACCTAATAATAATCTTGATTGCCCGTGTATTGGCTTTCCGCGTTGGATCAAATCCGTGGAAATCCTTCCGTTCTCTGATGAGTCATGCCTCGGGCGCGAGGCAAGCTTAGCACATAAACCGTGGGTGGAGGGGGTTCCCAGTATCTCGAGGCACGCTAGTGAGAAAGCACTGTTTACCAGTCTCTCGCTGTGCGAATTCTGCATTACGATATAGCATACATGTACGTCCATCATGTATGTGTGTGTGCGTGTTGTGTGTATGAGCGAATGAAAAGTGTTGAGGGGCTTGCGTGCGAACTTTTTCTACAGGGCAGCCTTATTCACATCTGTCAGCCTATCACTATTTTCACATCTATAGGCTGTCATTCATTCGCCCACTCTACACTCTACACTCGCCCTTTGACATACATATGTCTTAGGCCTTGCGTTTCACTTAATCATTTCTTCCAGTATTTCTTTTCTTGTTGCAATTATCCATTCTCTTTCTAAACTAAACAATTACATTAATTATTTGCATAATAAACGACGTGATCGTAACAAATTTCGAATTTCAACGATTTGGAATGTCTAACTTGTACTTCGGGTGAAGCCACCCGCATTATGTGCCACTGTGTACCAACACAATCTCTGACACCATGCACTAACACCAAAACAACCACCAGTTTCGTTCGCCAGTGTCATACATAATACTTTTCATGACTTCTCAAGTTTCAAAGGAAGAAAAAAAAATAGGTCTGTGAATTAGATTCCCATCTCCTTCAACGAATACACTATCCGACCCTGACATTTAATACGTCACCACCAAGTGTAGAACGATAAGAGCAGATTTATGTCGGGGGAAAAATGACCCCTGATTATAATAAAGAAAACTCGTACTTCATTAGGCCTATTAGTATAGGGCTAGCTCTCCGACCCAGGTTCAAAGTCGAGCGATTAAATTCGCTTGAGAAAAATTATCGACCTCGCACCTTTTGAATAATCAACCCTGAATAAAAAATAAAGCTTGTGATATTGGCTAAGCGCTTTGGTCGAGATAAAATTGCGCAATTTTTTTTTCCATTTTCATCCAGGCAAAGTAATGATTATTATGCGCATATTTTAAAGAAATCTATATGCCCACCTAAAAGATTATGATCTTGAATTTCCGATGGGACCCTTTTTTGTGGTTAGTAATGATGCCATTGTAGCTGAATCTCGCTTCGTTGCATTTAGTTATCATCTTTTGGCATCGTCTGCTGAAGTACAATGAGCAGCCAGCAGTGATCGATATTCCGATACACGCTACTACCAGGTTATTTCCTGCTTTGCGCGATATCGATTATTGCTTTATATCTGTGTCGAACCGAGCAATGATGTTTACCCCTCCCCCATTTATCACACTCCGGATCTCCCCCCCCCCCTTCTCTCTTTATTTGTATGTTATTATGTAGGCTTATATGTCGCTTTATTATTGTTTTGTTCCAATTTTATCCTACCCCTCTCGGACTGAAATATTCCCCCCCTACCCCGTCCTCACACAAGCTTCCATTTTTCATTTGCTTTTTTTTGTCAAGAGATTAACCACTCATTTTAAAAGTAGATCATGTCACCCCAGATGGCATGAATTTACCCTTGAAAGAAGTTTAAAGTACTTGCATTCCCCGGCCTTGATATCATTTTGTCAATAGAGCTTGGTTACATCATAATTATGTGTATAAGCAGACAAGCTCGGCCATTATTGACACGCACTCAAAACATTAATGGCATCCTGTACAGTATATACACTAGGCTTAATTGGAAACGGTACTAATTTGGATAATGTATTTAGCCATTTGATATTTTTTGTGTGTGACGGAAACAGATCTTTACAGAGATAACCATAAATTGTATCGCTTTGATAATTAATGGAGGAGGAAGAATATTCAAGGTATATTACACAGAATACACTGTATTACACAGCAAAATGATTCATGTAACTTGGGCACGGTGTTGTGAAAAACACGGATGGGATTTGAAGCAAGGCTAAGGTGCAAGAAAACGTGATGAAATCTGGGATGTGTGCTGACGTGACGTGACAATAGGGAGAGAGTGAGTGAGTGAAAATAGAAATATTAACGGGTCCTTCACGCTTTACTGCAGCTGAAGGTGATTTTTTTTTCGATGGCGAATTAGCATACGGGGCTAAAGAGAAACGGACCGTTTTCTCGACCATATGTGAGTTTGACAAAACACGTTTATTCATACTATAAAGAACTCGATAAATAATCGCGAAAGACGCAGTTAACAAGGACACTTTTGATAATGCCCTCCATTGTGGCTGCTATCTTCTATATAATTCATATCAACTCGTTCACTGTCCATAGTGGAGAAAAGTGGTCTACTTCTAGAGGGGGTGGGGTTCTAACCTCGAAGTTTAAATTACCAGCACATGACTTGTGTTTATAACACTCTTAACTCTCTACCAGCTTCTTGTTAAGATGTTTTTATAAGGAGTATCGATGAGCATTAGTTATTTCCTGAAGGCAATCACTATATTTAACGACTCGGGGTTCAGCAAACTTACGGGGTAGGAAATCCCCTGGTGATACTGATAGCCATGCTATATCGAACCGTTATATAGGCCTATTTTTCCTTCTTTTTGTTATTTAATCCTCGGAAAGGGATTAACGAAAACGTTCTTTAGGGACAACGCAGGGGTAATGGACAAGTTCAGTCATGCCCAGTCAAGACCAGTCAAGTTAGAATGAGAGAATAAACAAGTAGTCGTACGATCATTTGTAGACCATCATGTAAATTGGTCTCATCATGCTGGGCAAGCGTTTCTTACAGAAGGAAAGAAAATCGGTGTTGGGGGGGGGGGGGGGGGTTCGTGAAGATTCCAAACACCATGCCCATTTTCTCCCCTGGTGATAGTCAAAAGTGTCCTCTTAATCTTATGACTTCTGAGATGACGAATCATGACAGAGTACTCTGGAAAATACCCCCCCCCCCCCTCCCTCTATCTCCCTCCCGTCAAAACACCGGATAAATAAATAATTGGTATCAACTTTTATACACTCCTCAAATGTGCCTACATCATTCACTCACTATTACTACTATTCTCTCTCTCTCTGCTCTGCTCTCTTTTTTCACTCTTTAAAACAGGAAGCATTATTTTGTTGAAATGGGGGATTTTTTCCAAGCAAAAGGAGAAAAAGTTCGGGGTTGTTTTGGTCAGAATAAAAGTTGAAAAAGCACATTAAAGTATTAGGGAAGGTGTAATCGGCTTTGTGTTTTGCCGTGCAGCAGTCCTTCTCAAGGCAGCTCCCTATTAAATTTGGTGGCTTCATCTTATACAAACGATTATGCCGATCGATGTCTTAATTTAAAATAGATTTATCTGTAGCCCTCTTTTCTATTTCTTCTTTTCTTTCCTGCTGACGCTATAGCCCGTCATTGTTATCCTTATCGTGACCCCATGCCAGAACAATACCCCACCCCCCTCAAAATTGTTTACCGTGCTTTGCTCTAACGGTTCTTTTGTGCTCATTATTTGGGCGCCAATTTGTTGACTTGTTAAAGCGATTGGCATCAGAGAGAGAGAGAGAGGGGTGGGATTTTTATATTCGCTTGGTTTCAAATTCAATACTTGAGTGAAGGCCATTTTATGGGATCTCTTATCAAGGGAAGCAAAATAACTCGGTGGAATTGTGACTCTAAAAAATGGTATTCATGAGGATTGGCAAGTGGAGATTATTATACCCGTAGAGTTTTGTTTGTTTTGATGAGCCCCTGCTTCTTCTTGCACGTGTGGTTTACTCGAGAAATTACCCGCATTATTAATATGAAAATATACTAGATAATAGTATACCTTGATGAAGGATCCCTCAGTCGTTCTCTCTTAATTTCTAAGACTTAAACCAGTGACAAAACAAGTCATAAGGACTTGCTTCTTCACTGATTTAAAACTCTCTTGGACTTAAATATAAATCCTTTGGACTTAAAAATAAGTCTTAGAAATTAAGAGAGTTGCGTCAACAGAATGCCTGTTGTTGACGCAAAATGTAGGCCAACTTTCAAATAATAAAACTTGACAGCTGCTGTATATGGAAGAGAGGTGGGTGGTGGTGGTTGATGCTGGTTATCACAGAAAACGAATTTGATAGCCTTCCGAGGGTACGGTAGATCGGCAATATAATTATTATTCATTGCCTACTGAAGTATGAAATAGTGAAGGGCTCCTATTCCGTCCGAGCGCAATTAGATTAGCGGGCCACGCGTGGGTTTCGCCCCTTTGAGCCTTGGGGCAGGCGGCCTCAAGTCCCAGGGTCTTACCGGTATCCATTGCCGACTTGTGTGACTGCTGTGGCTGTGAAGGGGGAGGCGAGGTCACTGTCCGCGAACAGCTGTTGGGGAAAGGGGATCTCCCCGCTGACGTAATGCACTCGGCGGTCGTGGCAAGTGGAATTATGCAAATGAGTAGGGTTCTCTCGTTTCCGAAAGGACTTCGCTCGACGGTAATACCAGTAGACGCAAATCATACGAATGGGTTGACGATTATAAATTCGGTTACAATATTTTCGTGTTTTTTAAGAAAGTCCTTACCCATTTTGCAGAAGGTGATCAGATGTGCTGAAAAATGTGAACGGCAGATGCTCTCTGGCGACAATTACTGCTCCGTGTTCAACTTCCTACCTAACGAACTGTGGTCGAACACTATCCCTAAGCATATCCTACATCATTTTAATCGAAACCTTACTTGTAAACCTAACCGTAACCCTAACATGATCTTTGACGAAATAGAACCTGACGCAAAATGTCCTTAGAACAAGTGTCGCATCACCGGGTTTTAAAGGGGGGCAATGAAAATGTATAATAATTTATATTTTTTACATTGGGGGCGATTCTTACTGAAGCTTGTCAAAAACTTAATTGCTAAGCTTGTCCGTGACATTGGCGGTTTTCTGATAGACTCCCTGGCTAACAACATGTGTTCGACATGGAGCCACTACCAGCAAACTGCTTGCCACATGGGTGCGTAATTGCCCCTCTTCATGAGCCCCTGGGGGTACCCGAGCGATTGTCGCCGAAACACTGCCATGAACTTGGGGCGACCTTCATGCTCCTAAATCAATAACTGAAGAACAAAAATCCTTCTCCGCTTGTCGCAAATATATATTATTACCCGTCATTCTTCTGAATGCAATCAGTGGACAGAAAGTCTTTTTTACTATAAATAACCCAGGTGAATTATATGAACCGTTATGTCAATTCTTTTTATAATCAGAATGATTATACATCCGCGTGAAATTACATGTAAAGCATGCATCTATTGTTATATTCCTTATACACGTATTTCGTTTTCATACTCTCTATTTTCTCTGTCAAAAAAGAAGAAACCGGACGTGAAATAATAAAAGAGAGCGATTGTAGGATGCCAACAACGATAACGCAACACGATCACACTTTCACCTACTCCAATGGCTATACACTGCGAACAGGAAGCATGGCTGAGTTTAGAAAAGGAAGGCATATTCAGGAGGAAACAGACATGCGAGACAACCATGAAAAAGAAAGAAAAAAATCAAACTAATCATACACACCAGCCTTTATTCTTGATTTTTCATTCCATTATAGTTTATACGTGCCATGTTCAATGCGTGATAAGTCCCTTGAAGACATTCACCTGTTCACCCCAATGCGAGCGGAACGTGACTGCTACACGCGTGTCTGCTCAGGGTGTTGGTCTGATCTCACAGACCCAATATCGAAAATAGGGCCTATATTGTTTTGAATTCTCATTTGACAATGCTTACTAAACCAATATTGATAATGTATGGATAATAGTAGTATAGTACTCCTCCAGGGGAAAAGGATGTGCCCTCAATTTGCTGAATAGGTACATTAAAACACGACTTCACAAAAATTAATCTTAGGCAATTTCAGTAGCCCTCTGCATTACCCTTTGAAATCTGCGAACGTTTCCATGACATCATACGTAATCCGAACATGATTTTTTTTAAAGGAAATACAACAGGGTTTTTGAAATTGCACTCGATTTGATTTTACAAATCTTTGCCATTTTGATTGGAAATATTTTTCTTATTTTCACAACGCAGACGCTTACACGATATCTTTCATCTCGATATTGCAGTTAGGCGATATGCCTTGCACGAAGGAGCTGTTCAATGATTAAACTCATCAATAATAACAAGCTCCCAATGAGTCTGACACTCGCAGAATAGGCGCTCATCTGCCAACCCTCCAAAGCTGTGCGGTTGCCATGCATACGACGCGGAAAGGGTTTTATGACCTAGCAACCAAAATTGCCGGATCAACTTCTCCCTCCCCTGTATATACCCTGGTACGGCCCGTCCAGCCCTTGGATCAGGTATCCCCCAGGGTCGTCCTAGCAGCGAGGATGACGCTCACTTGCCTTGTTCAATATCATCCAGCAATTTATCTATTCTTGTGTGTAAACCTACAGCGGCCACGATTTTCAAGACAATTTATCATGGCGTCGTAACCCAGATTAATGTGCAGAATAGTAAAAGAAGACATTACATATACAGACAGCTATCGTAGTTCGAATGATTACCCAATATGAATAGCTATAACGATATGACCCCATACCCCCCCCCCCCCCCCCGCTCCCCCTTTGGGAGGAGGCAATGGTCCTACTATTTCTATTGATATGTCGGCGAAAGGCTAGTTAGTAATTGCAATTTGGAAAGAAAAAAAACTTGAAACCAAATCCTCGTACGGTCGTCTGCCTGTACGTATCACAATTTTTAGGGATACAATAATGAGTAGGTGGCAGCTAATTAGATTGTAGATTGCTATAGCTATAATGCCCTTCAGCGTTGAATTTGTTATGCATGAAAATAAGGGATACCTGAGTAAATTAGCACAATTGCCGGTAGCATGGCTGACGCAGCCTAGCCAAATTGATTATATTGTATTTTAGATACCGACGCACAAACCTTGTAGTATTATCTCGTACACCAACAGAATTCAACATGATTCTCAGTACACCTACACAGGAAAATATACACAAAATATATACATGCAATATGCTTGCTAATTAGGAATAAATGCTAATGCTGAGACAGCATGTACACTCTGCACTCTTTAGCAGGAAATGATTTTAACGAAGCCTATGAAACCAGCAAAAACATAAGGACGTGCATGTTATCATGATTTGGGTACATTCATAGGCCTACAATGTTGTGGTCATTCTTGTCAACCGACTGTTTTAATCAAACGAAAAGGAAAAGACATGTTTCCTGACCTTTAATGTAATTTCTTTTGCATGAACATTCTTCAGCACATACTGATATCATGAACAATGCATATAAACGAAATATTGAACTTGGTTATTTAATTAATATTTGGTAGAGGTTTAGGCCTTTCAGATTTGATGGCGGGTGCTAGTTCATTTTTTTTCTTCTCAGAGCAGTAATATACGTGATTCTGTAGTTCTAATGAATCGTCCATTACTTTTGTCTTCCAATATTAGGTAAGGCATGGCGCAGCCTGACTCTGATGCAGAAGCAGCCATTTGTCGAGGAAGCTGAACGACTCCGCTTGAAGCACATGGCTGACCACCCTGACTACAAATACCGCCCTCGTCGCCGCAAGGGAAAGAAGCGTCAAGGTCGCACCCGCGACGGAAGCAGTGGAGATGCCTCAAGCTCATCCACGCCTTCCACACCCTCTCCGACAACTCCTCAGACAAACGGCCTCCCTTCTAGCGCAATGCCGACACCTGAAGGATCACCAAGGACCTCACCGACTCCAATGGACAACCTCAATGGCAACATCCCCGGCGGACCGATTGACAACTGCAAGTACAAGCTTCCCCCTTTCAACAGCATCTACGACCCCCTCTCAAGTAACACACTAACGCAGTACAATAAATCGGACTCTGGTCACATGGTGGGTCTCCCAACCCCAGAGATGTCACCTACTGACCATTCAGACAACGTCTTTACCTTCCCACCCTCTTCATCAACGGATACACTCATGCAGCCCGACCTTTCCGTGGTGCAGACAACGTCGAATGTCTTTGCACCTATCCACAGTCCTGACATGGCTGTCAAGTCGGAACCCAGTGGGTATGACTTCCAGCAGTGCGCAGTTGACAGCAATGAACTGACAAACCAAATGAACGGAACGGCATCCTTGTCTGCTAGCTCCAACCTCAGGGCACTCGTCGCTATGTCACAGAATCCCTGTCCACAGCAGAATGTCATCACGACTCAGCAACAACACCATCAACACAATCAACAACAACAGATGCAACAACAGATGCAGACGCACATTTTCCAGCAGCAACAACAGCAACAACTCCAGACGGTCGTACTCCAACAGCAACAACAGAGTTTCAACAACATACAGAACAACGCGCAGTACCAGGCAACACTCCAGATGAACACCTATCCCTCTCAGGCAATGTGTGACGTCATGCAAGATGACCTCGGCTGCATGACTTTCGACCAGCTGTGCAATGAGGACTTCCTCGATTTTGCAAGGGAAGACTTCGACATGTACCTGCCTCCTGAGAACAACCAGCAGTGTGACAGTAATGGCAGCTTTCTAGCTGCACTCACGGAAGCATCAAACATGTCAAATGCTCAGTCGTGTTTGTATTGAAGCAAATGGACATGAAAGGTGACTTTCACCGACTTAAGACCGTGGTTCGGAGGGAGTAACCATAACCACGTGTTGTTCTTGACAGTACAGACAGCGAAAGCTCAACATATGCTTTGCAACATGGTGCGAATAAAGCTTCGTTTCGAGTGCTTTCGTGAACTGTCCGGAGGGAAATGTGAAAAGAGAATCAAACCAAAGTTACTAGAATGACGAAGGTTGTGTAATGAAGATGATGAAAGACATCGAGTATGGATTGATATGTTTTGTTTTTAATGAAGACCCTCGTTATCAAGATGAGTTCTTTATTACTGAGTGTAGGTGCAGAGTGTTTGCAATATTATGAATTTTGCAAATTGGAATACAAAGTGGCAATTCGCATACTTAACAGAAGAAAGTATTTGAGTTGAAAGAATGTGTGTGTTTAAAATTTTATTGATCAAAGACTTAGGAGACTGCTTTTCGGTTATGGCAAAGACATATAACAGACTCTTTGAAATATACATGTCTGTTGATGTCAGAAAAGGACCGGCGAACCTTATGCCTCCGTTGGCCATGTTGGCTTAGAGGCTCCTTTGTTGAAGGTACGTGACCTATGGGGTTTGAAATGCCATTTAAAAGTGTGTGAGTTATTATTTTCTTTTCCATATTTAAAGAAAGGGCATTACTTCTGGGCTCAGTAAAAGGCTGATTTCAAGTCTAGTAGTTGCATTCTTCAGTTGGTTTGAATTGACAGATTGTTCTGTACGGATATCTCGATCTTTATTTTGTTACAATACAAATCTTACATTTTCACAGATTCTTTTTAAATTAATGTTCATATATGGATACATTACGAAGCTATTGTCTTACTTACCATACTATTTGTGAAAAAGTATATATATATGGGGGTGATGTAGCTTCGAGGAGGTTCGTGTTTTATTTAAGATGTTTTATGATGTTCCAAATCGATATTTCTTACACGGTTTCACGTGAATTCAGTGTTAAGTTACCTGAAAAGTTTACGTACGTAGATTTTGTTGATTATTTCATAGAAGATATCTAGCATTGCAATCGATATTCATTGTATACATGTTTTGTTAACAAACTTTGCGGATTATAGCTGAGCAAGCTGTTTCCTACCCACGCCAGAACAAATCCCATTTCTCATTTCTTTTTTTCGTCAAGTATGCTTTGCTGTCGTTACACTCCGTTGATTTACGTTGTCGTTAGAATATTGCTATTGTCATTATTACATAGAAAATTATATTGTACTTCATTTCTTGTTTCAAAATAGACATATTCAGGATATTTGAAGCATTAAGATCACGTTACTTCCTCACTGTTTATAGCGATACAGCCATGTTACATGCAACAAGTTGATTTGGGAGTTCTCCCACTTTGCATCTTTGGCCCGTTGACATTGCAGTCATTTTTCTGATCACTTTTTTTTTCCTTATTGGATCGAAATCGTAACCATTATATTCTTACAATTTTAATTTATTAGATGCTACCGTGTGGTAGTTTGATGTCAGTTACTTCCCTGAACTATACGTCAAGGTATACGTTACACCATTATCGGTATTGTCTCGTATATTTTATTTGTCTGGTGATAACATTTTTTGTTCGCACGCACGGACCTTCTCAATTTCGTTCTAAGAACAATTGAATTAAATTATGTGATTGTTATGCATTACTAGAAACTTAAAGCTGTGCCCTCTTTACGTTTAATCTATGTTCCTCTTACATGTCTCATACCTGTATCAATCATGAATTAATTCATGTGCTGATTCACTTGATGATAACACTGCTTGACACATTGGAATAATCGATGAGAATTATTTCATATTTATTTGTCATTCTGTTGAATACTGATAGGTATTTGTAAGACAGTTATCAAAAATGGATTGTCCTAATTCTGAGGAATCCAGACGCATCCATGCATTCAACAGTTACATAGCCTTCATGTTCCTTTTTCGATGAACTGCATCTTTTTATCAATTGTCAGACAATGTTATCGGTTATACCGCAATGACGACATTGTCCATAATTTTTCCATACACATACATTATTCTGGGTTATTGGTGTACTATGCAGATGAAATGAATCAATGTACAGTTATGTTTATAAATATCAATGTCTATTTCTTATGCGAAAGAAAAATAATTTCATCGCTTCCAGTTCAAGAAGAAGAAGAACAAAATTGGCGACGACCGCGAAGCTCAGAAAGTGTGTGAGATTATACCATACTGTCAATCTTTGAAAAGTATTTACGTAATATTCAGTGAACGGTGTTCAATTCTTTGCGAAATGGGCTTTGAATGTTGAATCGTATAAAGGAAATCATATTTTATGTAATTGAGCACCACTCCATGGAGTTCTAGAAGCAGTCATTGGATGGAGGAATATTGAATGGACATTATGAATGGAACTTGAGAAACAATTTGAGGAGTAACAACGTGACCTTTCTCAGTAGCGCAATCCATCTGATGCGTAGTAAAGGTGTGTTTACAGTCTGGAGGAGCGTGGAGATCTTACAGTTTTCGTATATTTTGTATTAATTAATTAACTTATTCCATTTTGATTGTCATGCTTTGTTAAGACCTGTAAAAATTAAGCTATATTTAACAATTATTTGTAATCAAGTGGATCGCTTTGGGGTTTCTATCCTACGACTAACAGCCTGATGAGAAAATATTAAAAAGACTAATAAGTGTAACTCCTTACAAACTGCAATTCAATATCTCATTACTCAATCATGTTAATTGAGATATCTATATGATTACTGCGCATCACGGCGCGCTGATTAGGATGATCAATCGAGCAAAATTATGTCATTTGGAATCATCAACGTATGCTCCAGAATTCGTTGCAAAGAGAAATTGCACCCCACTTCTATGTACAATTCTTGTAAAATAAATATACGCAAACATTGGTGGAAAAAGGGTACACATATATATTTCGACACTCCATGAATCTGTTCTATTTATGTTCAATGTATCATCACACAGAATCATCAAGTCCAGGAGTTTGGTCTCCTCATTGTTTTGTCTTCAAACTTTTTTTTTTCATAAAGATGAATTTTCTGGAAGTGAGGTTGTGCCGGCCATGATTCTCAATCTTTATAACCCACATAAATTCCATATTGTGAATGGTAAATGGAGAAATAATATAATGAATATGTTATCAGTTATATATGTTGAATATTTCAAACAGTTTTCTAAAAAGGGTGATGTACATTTTTGTAATAGCAGATAGATTATGCAAGAAAATCAACTGTTCCTCGCTCATGAACTTGTTATTTTTCACGACCAATTGATTAAAGAAAATAGTCCTTTTCAGTGATTATTACAAACACTAACTTACTTTGGTTGATTTTCCCTTTTTTCTGATTGTGCCACTATACTTGGAAATTTTAAGACGGTATGACTAAAATATGGGAGATTGAGAAATGCACAAAGAATGAAAGAGAGAGATAATAATAAGAAGAAGCGATATACTGACAGAAACAAAGGGTAATGGGGGAGAGAGAGAGAGAGTAAAAGTTAGAGAGAGTAAAAGTTAGAGAGAGAAAGAGGGAGAGAGGAGAAGAGGACAGATGGAGAGATATGGAGAGAAAAGGGTAGACGGAGCTAGAAGGGAAGGTTTGGAATTAACTTGTCACTTTTTAAAGTTACAGGTGGCAGAGCTACCGGATGCTTTGCAAGGAGATCAACAAGATGATAGTACAAACATTCACAGTATTAATGCAATGAGTCTTTATAATTTTCTTTGATCATGTTGGTATTATTTCCAGAAATGCCTCAAAGCTGTCTCCTCTCAATATCCGATATAAACTTTTTAAATGAAAATCAAAATGACACTCAAAATTTCAAAGTAACATTTACTTTCATGCTACATATTTCTTTTTTTCTTCACATTTTTCAAAATATTCAATTGATACAATGTGTACAGAATATAAGCATAATTCCAGTGAATGGTAACATGAAAAAGGCGTATAAATCCCAAAGCTTATGTCGGGTACGCATGTTTAAAGAGAAAGTTAACTTCAATCCGGGAAAAGGGGAACAATAATTTGCGAGCTTTCTCATTCATTTTATTGTCAGATTGGAAAAACAAATCATAGTGAAAATGTCCCCTGAGAAAAGGATTGTGCTTTTCAAACGCCCTTATATCATGTATATTCGCAATATGACGAGAAGTTGTTGGCTGAAGTGTTCGGGCCGAACATTCATTCCACATGACGTGTGTGCAGTAACATGTATCCATTTTATGTGGCAGGGCATGTGCTTTATCAGCATGACTGGGTCAATTCGCATCACTCTGATGATTCCAAAACCTCACAGTATACACCAATTCATATGTAGTCATGAGCAACATTTCCCAATAGCTCTGAGACACTTACTTTTACAATATAATCGCATGACCATGCAGTTCTCAACTTTATCTTAAAGAGTGGGGGGGGGGGGGGGGGTAAGATCTCAACAAGGAACTTCAAGGATTTATGATCCGAAAAAGTCTACTGAAACTTATTTCCCTTTAACCAAAATCAATCCAACCCGAATCAATTCGGGAACTTACCATGAAAACTCTTTATCGGTGTGATGTATTAATTACAATATTTGTGGGTCATTCGTGAAAGGCAACACTTTCTCCACATGCATGCTATTCAAGCAAACGAAAGAGTCTGTAACCTCGATAACCCAGATATATTCAATGCTGTATGAAAATTGAGAAGAAAAGGATGGATCTCATAAACAATTTACATGGTCACACCGACCCAGTTTGGAGTACGACATGAAACGTCCTTTAAGAAAACATAAAGTGCATAAAGTGCAGGTACAGGACTGGTAGTACTTGATCCATATTCATGAATATCAACATGATCAAATTCCTCGCAGTTTGTTGTTCGATACAGAGAAATCCTGAAAACCGTGCTAATTGTACTTTTTCTGAAGTTTGACTGCGGTACCAATGATCAAAACAAAAACGGACTGTAAATTAGAAACATGATAAAGGTTGAGTTCTGGGAAACGTAAAAAATAATTTATGAGCTCTATCATTCTCTCTTCAAATTTCCTAACATTCAAACTATGACAACAAACAGCTGAAATGTTCGGGGCGAACTTGTGTGTGTAGTCCCATATACACATTTCTGTGTGGGGTGAATGTGACTCTCAGCAGGACTGAGTGAATTTCTTCTTTTAATATTTTGGTTATTCCAAAACCTTACAGCATACACCAATTCTTATGTTACATATAATTAACATTTCCCAATTGCTTTGAGACAGTTTCTATCGCATGACTAGAACTCATCTTTATTATTATCGTCCACAAATTATTGATTCTACCTGAACTTTCTCAGAATCCTTGCAGTCTTTGAAAATCAGTCTGGGCCTGATTTTATTATTTTCTGAAAAGAAAACGAAATCGATTGTAGTGGCATGTCTCGTAGCTAGTAGGTCCATGCTTTCACAAACATATAAATTCAACCTTGCAAGTGGACCTATGCAAGTGGAAGAAATATGTTATCCTCGAGTGGGCGTAACGTTTGATTTGGATATTTCTCTGCCCTTGGCCTGATACGATTTTAGACTTATCGTGGCCTAATAAAATTCGGATTAAATGGTTACTTTACACTTCGAGGTGTGGAATTACATGAACAGGTCAACAGCAAGTAAAGTTCATTCATGGTTGACCTAGTTATGGGTTCCGATTTAAAAAGGGATTATGGTCTTTAAACATTCAATGATAATGATGTTGAATATTCTGAAAACGTTCTTATTCCCCAGGCCAGGCTTGTCGATCCGAAGCACGTCTTGAGCTTGTGTCTTACACTTATTGACTTATATTGCTTGGCCATGTAGCTCAAATGGCAAGGATGGTATACTCGACGATCATTCTTCAGTAAAATATCGCTTTAGAGTGCTTCGTCATCATCATTATTATGTTCATAAATAAGCAACACTACCATCATGCACCTTATCATCATCGTTAACACCATTCTAATTATAATTTCCATAATAACCGTTATCATGATCATCACCATCATTGTCATCACCAATGCTATATTAATCATCATCAACATGGCCATCATTAACATCATCATTGTCGTTGTCGTGATTCATCATTATCATCATCACCATTATATCTTCATCATCATCATCATCGTCATCAACATCATAATCATCACAATCACCATCGTCGTCACCGCTGTCATCAACATCATTTTCTCGTAGTCCTTGATGAATTATCTGAAATCAAACTCTTTATACCTGTGTTTTCTTTCCGTGCGTGCATATGGCCATGCCTCTCATGCCAAGTCATGCATCTTATTATCAGCGGCACCATGTATTATTACCACTTCTTTCTTTTGAAACTATTGATGATATTCGAATGAACTTCACCCTCTCACGCTCTCCAATCTCTTTACAATCACTTCGAATGGCTATCAAGACATCATTCCTATCTGATCTTGATTGGTCTGAAGACATCTTTTGACCTCAAGGTAGGGTTGATGTCGACCTACTTCCATTGGACCTAAACTATCCTTGGCCTCCAAAGCGCTCTTCACCTTGGCGCGGAATAGATGATACCATAATTCACTCCTCACTGTGCCGAACATTACCACTAAGTCTGTTGGCGCAGGCATCAATCCAGAAGCGGATGCTGAAGGAGGGGCAGATTGAGGTTAGGGGGGGTCCATACGTAGGTCACCGGTTTCGCCCAGAAGGTTAAAGCCCAACATGACCATGGATGTATGAGATGTGATAAAAGTAAATTTACGTATGTGACAATCATAACAATGTTGATGATGGTAGTCCTTATTGTTGATTTTTTTAAAAAAGATGATGATGCTTGTATTAAGTAATGGTGATGTTGGTGGTAAAACAACCATGATGAAGATTGTAGGCCTATTAAGTTGATAAGGAAGATGAAGATGTTAATCGTTCTGGTTATGTCGGAAGGTGATGATACAGAAATGGAAGATGATGAGGTGAGAGGGGGCGGGGTGATGGAGATGATGTTACTGGTATAAATGATGCTGATAATGACGACGGTGATGATGATAACAACATCGGTTGCTGGTACTAGTGGCTTTTGTGTGTTTTAGAATGTAGTACAGTAATACTGTCAATGTCATTGATTAGTTAGTTAGTTAATTGATTAGTTAGTGGCATTTTATTTGAGTGGGAATACAATTGTGGATAGGCGTGTTAGCAGCATTTTCCCCCTCAGATTGTCCCATCCGAAGACATCTAATCTAACGCTGATTATAATCTCAGAGCACATGACTCCCCATGTCACCTTTACATGCCCACATTCTTGTTTACACAGACTCATAGATAATGATCTCTTCATCAGCTGTCCTCATTAACAGTAACACCACGATGGCCGTGATGGCAGGGGCAACGTCCGGCAAAGGTCAACGAACGCATCTTCATTTTGGAGTTGAACCCCGACCCACTTCATCAACGGGGGAAAAACATTATTGACCAGCGAGGCATGAGATGGATGGATGGATTGTTATCATCAGAAAAAATGAACGGAACGTAACAAAGGGATTTCACCATGTTCACAAAAACAAGACGGGGGCTACACAAACGACCCATATTTTCGTCGGCAAATGTTGAGGTGCAAATTAATGCCTATTTACCATGGAAACACCCCAAAACAAACAAAAAACAACAACAACAAACAAACAAGCAAAGCCAAATAAATAACATAGCATCAATCGATTACAAGATCTACATCGAAATCGAACTCGAAAAAGGATAGTCTTTGTCATCTGCAACCAAATTCTCTTTTTTCCTTCTGTTTTCTGAACCACCCTCCCCCCCCCCCTTCCCTCATTCGCTCTCTCTCTTTCTCTCTCCATTCATTTCCGTCGTTCATTCTCTTGATCATGTTCATTTCTTCCTCACATCGATACACTTCTTTCATTCTTTCCAAATCTCTCTTTTTTCACTTCCCCCTCCCCCCCCCCCCTCCCCGCCCTTTCTTTCTGGAATACCACCAGTCCTCCTCCCCTCTCAGATATGCCCCGATCACCCAGGGAGAATGTTAACCCACTTCGCTCTAATGACCCGCGTACATGCCAAGTTCAGGGTTAAACCAAATGGATGATAGAAGTGTTTACCATTCCATAAATACGTTTCATATTTGCTGTGTCTTTTAACTGCCGCAGCCCACGATTCGATGACAGATAAGAAAATGATTTGTTGTCGAGAAAATGACCGCTATGGAATACATGGGGGTCGCTTTTCACCAAACATGTGGGGCGCATGTCGTGTATGATGACCCCAAATCCACATTCCCGTTCAAATAGGCCCTATATCTTTTGCATCGTTGGGCAAAAAGTAGGCGTATGCAGGCATTGATATACATAATACAGGGTTGCGGGATTCGATCTACCCAAACGGGGAAGGCGGAGAGGACAGGGGCGGCATGCGCCGATGGCCCTCGTGAATGTCGCAGAATTTCCCCCTTCTTTTCTGAGCCATCTTTTGTTTACTATATATCACTCTCACGTGCCTTACGTCAACAGATGAAGCATTGTGTGATACACTCATTAGAGATTATACTTCTGTCCTGCGATTCACACGATGTGTTGCTTGATTCAAAGAAGCAATTTGTCTGTCAGTACCACATAATATCTATCAACGTGGACTGGAACCTGGTATGACATCTAATCCCGTATGGACAGCAGAATTTTAAGTTACAAACCGCGCGTGGTTTTGATCATGAGGTTGGGGGGGGGGGTGGCAAGTCACGACAACCCACCCCCTCCCGTCTCTACCGAATCTGGCTCCCACAAAACGGAGGAGCGGGTAAGAATGTTATCGGTATATCACATTAATGCAGAGTTTGTTTGTCAGAATATGAAGCTAGAATTCATGGTCAGACTCACCAGGGCTCCAATAAAACCTTCCGCCTCAAGACATGGTGACTTTCAAATTCGAATCCACAGAAGAAACTTTCCACAGGACATAATTATAATTACATTTATGCCAAGGTCACGAGTGAACAGGTAGCAATATGTGCACCATGGGTATAATGACATAAATTGATTTTGATTTAATTTATCAAATATCCACGATCACATTCTCAGTATTTTGAACATAGAAATGTGCAATTTATTATCATAACAGCATGTACATGGAAGTAGAGAAAAGCGAAATATGAGGGCATTGCAAATATTATTATTGCAGTACAGAGAGTGCGTGATTAGATTTGATTTGATTTGATTCGATTTATTTTCTTCTACATTCATATAAGTACAATATTTTTTGTATAAAATAAAAAAATTTAAAAGTACTTTTGACAATGAATCATAAATAAAAATGTATATGTAACAATCATTTTTCAAAAACAAACACGAAATGATAAATTGTCAAATTATTGTAATTCATCAAGTATAAAATCATTAGCGGAAGAAGGACATTATAAGCAGTTCGCTTGAGAATATTGCAGCCCCGGGTAAATATTATGAAATAACTCAAACATGTTTAAATAAGCAGAATGGATAAATAATTGAAATCCTAAGTTAAAACATATTGATGATGATGTTGATGATGAAATGGTGATGGTGATGATAACGGTGATGATGATGATGATGATGATGATGATGATGATGATGATGAAGAGTTGACACAGAAATTTTACCTTGTATATTCAGATAGTAACATCGTTTTAACTTTGGCTTTAAATGAGTAAAGGGAACAACAGGATTTAATGAATTCTGGAAGAGAGTTCCATAGGTCTGGACCATGGTGTCTTATTGATCTATGGGCAATCAGTAACTTTGGGTTGACTAGATGAAAATTGGAGGAATGCGAGTCGGGTATAGGAGTGAATAGTGTTATTTAAATCATAAAAGTTTTGAAATGAAAGAGGTGGCAAGTCATTTAGATACTTAAATATGAGCAATAAAATTTGTAGTGAATTGATGTCGAATACTGTTAGAGTTTTCAGTTGGTAAATGGTAGAGTGATGGCTCAGCTTAGTGGTAGAGCAGTGGTCTCTTAACCGGGAGGTCCCCGGTTCGAAACCAAGTTTCCTGGTGTTCTTTGCTGTGGCATTGATCCCTATTACCAAGTCTCTCGGATAGGACTTAAAAACAGTGATAATTTCCTTCTTAGCATTCAAATTTCAGGTTAATGATAATAATGCAGTGACGAGTAACCCTATATTGAATTAAACTGTTGGACTGACTTCTTTTTGTATAATAATGGGAATTTGATACTTTCCACTTAAAGTGATATTTTTTTTCTGTATAAAAAGAAAGAGTGCGGTTTGCATAATATATTTCAAAAAGCTGATAGAATGAACCAAGTAGCTATGTAATAATAAAGAGGAAAGGAGAGATGTGGGAGGAGAGAAAAAGAAGGAGCTTTTACACAGTGGTGGATTTAGGGGGCGATTCCGGCCCGTGCCCCCCCCCCCCCCCCCACTTGTGAGAAAAGTGTACATTATGCCCTGATATTTTTTTTTTTTTTTTTTTTTTTTTTTGCTTTTCAGAGAATTCTTGAGGACAACTGGACCCCAAAAATCTGATAAACCCTTTTTTTTTTTTTTTTTTACAAAATCCTGGATCCGCCCCTGTTTATACAGTGGAATCCGAATACTAGTATTAAAGATAAAGTTGAGTTCTGGTCATGCAAAAAATTATTATCATGATTATAATTGTGCAATAAACTGTCTCAAATCAATCGGGAAAGGTTGATTATATGTCTACATAAGAATTAGTTTATACTGTGAGGTTTTGGAATCATCAAAAGTATAAAAAATTGAGCGAACCTAGCTGAAAAGGGGTAGCCTCACTAGTCATAAGCCTTCATAAGGACCGCTATCTATAACGCATGACTAAATGAATAGCGGTTTTGTATGCATAGCGGTCCTTCTAAATAGCGAGCAAACCATAGACAAATTACCTCGCTATTCATAAGGACCCCCATCTATAAGGACCACTATTCATAACTTTTCATAAGGACCGCTATTCATAAGGCGTGTTTAAATGAATAGCCGTTTTCTATGAATAGCGGTCCTTATGAATAGCGAGCCGATCCCGCTGAAAAGGACATGCACTGCACACGGAAATGGGTATATGGGACTGCATACACAATGGGTCATGAATGTTCGGCTCGAAAACTTTACCTATTTCTAAACATATTTGGGGTATTGAGGGCATTTGAAGAGCAATCCTTTTCAGGGGACATTTCGATTTTGATGTTCTTCCAAACTGACAAGAAAGAAATGAGAAAGCTCACAAATTATGTTTTCACCTTTCCCAGAACTCGACCAACTTGCCAAGTCAGGTTATGACGTACTTACTACCAGTACCTATGGAATCATAAAATATCATTTTCGTCCTTTTGGAAGCATATAATTTTAGCATGGTGTCGAATTCCTGTAAAATATCCTCAGCTGTGACCGTAGCTAACAATGATAATATTGAAGGTGAAGTCAAAATTCAAATCCTATGTGGTTTTGTTTTGTTTTGTTTTGTTCAACTTCCTGCAGATCAAATTTCAGATCGTTCTTCTAAATTTGGGGGACAGCTTGCGACTTTGCATGCTATATGTTACTCAATTTGATTCTTCTATTGCGTAATGTGAGACATCTATTCCGTTTCGCTTAATTTTCTCATTTTATCAGACTTGATTTGATTTGATTTGATTTGATTTTATTCGTCAGGTATATTGCAATACAAACACATCGAGGTACCATGACAGGATAGCCCATGAAAGCCGAAATGGCTTATTTCCAATGGGGTCCTTACTTACTTAATAATGTTACCCTATACGGGTGCCTAAGCATTTACAACCTATGCTTTTTGTATTGGTTAACCACATTTTACATTATTATTTTTTTTTTAGCCAGTCGTATACCTATAATTTCTCGAAACTTTAACCCTATTTACCGTACATTATACATGATTTGAATTCGTTACCTGTATGTTTTGAAAACGACCCTAATGCTTGTAAAATCTATTTTTTTTAATGTAAAAGTGGAACAAATAAACTGCAAACTTCAAGAGTCATGTACAGACAAACCTGATATTCCAATTACATTATTTTCGTGATGAAGCCTAATGTATTTAGTATCGAAAATGGCTTTAACAATTTTAATCAATAATCACGAAAACGTATATCATTACAATGTTGAAAAGAAAGAAGAAGATGAGACGAGGAAGAAGAAGATGAAGAAGAAGAAGAAAAAGAAGAAGAAGAAGAAGAAAAAGAAGAAGAAAATGGAGAAGAAGAAGAGGAAAAAGAAGAAGAAGAAGAAGAAGAAGAATTTCGAGTGATCCGAGAGCTGTAAAATTATCTTGAACTAAACATCTCTTTTGTCTTTCTTTTTTCTCTCTCTCTTTCTTTTTATTTGTTTAGGCGCTCAAAAATAGTCTAAACTAACTTTCGTTATATTTGCTTCGGTTTTTTTCTGTTTTTAACATACATATATACTCTCAAAGATTTTTTAACCTACCTTTCTGCTATTTGTTTCGGTTTTTAGCATACAGATATACTCTCAAAATAGTTTTAAACTAACTTTCGATCTGTTTGTTTCGATCTTTAATGTATAAATAATGCTCTTAAACATAGTTTTTAAACAATACCAGGTATACTTTTTTCTATTTGTTTAGGTTTCTAACATAATTGCTTTTAAAAGTAGTTAAAACCACAATTTCTTGTTTATTTCTCTTTGTTTCGGTTTTTAACAAACAGATATCCTCTCAAAAATACTAACTTTTCAAAATCACCTTCAGTTTTATCTCCAGACTGAAAATCTCATGTCGCTTTAATCTATTCACTTGTAAAACCAAAATATATCTTGTGTAAATACTTTTTATCCCAAGCTTTCATAACAGGCGATATCTGTCATATACGCCCCTATAAAATCGTAGAATATATTTCGAACAGATGCTACCTTGTCGTTTGACTCTCCATTGGGGTCCCAAGAGGAGGTGCAATCTGTAATTCAAAACTTGAGAGATTATTTTATCATGATGCATGCCTGAATTTGGTGGGTATGACATCTCTAGTCTGATTTATTACCAATTAGAATATGATGTTGTTTTTCGATTTCAATCATTCCCGCATCATGAGAATCATTTTCTGGGCTCCAGCGAGATGGGAGGAGAAGAAGGGGGGGGGGGGGCAGGGGAGGTGATATTGGGAGACCACGCAGAGGCATGTTACCATGGTTACGAAGCGGATGTAAGATATATGACGTCAGGATCTGGATCTGAGGTCTCAGGGTGCTGTGGGTCTCGTGTGGGTCATTGGATGAGGTAACGTATACCAGGGACGGATCCAGGATGTAAAAAAAAAAAAAAAAGGAGGGGGTCCAATTCACCGGAAAGGATCAGAATTGGAGTTTAACCCGTTGTCTACCATGTCTACTGGAACCGGGTGGTATCTGTATTAATTTGAGAATTCAGTAGTAATTGGGTTAAAAGGAGAAAAACTGGGTCCGGCCTCCAGTGACTCCAGCTAGATCTATATGTATTCAATGGCGTAGCGTTCGTGGGCCCATATATTGAAATGGTTATAGTGTTAATACTGGGAAACAGCGGTCTTACAACTTGAATGAAATGCGGGATTGGGAGGGGGCATTGCTCTATCATCTTCTTATTACACCCCTCTCTCTCTTTCTTCCTCTATCTTTCTTAGACTCCTTTCCCTATATCTTCACCTTTCGATTTAAGGAAGAGGGGCACATGTCGTGCCACTCGTCGTAACCACACCTCTCATAATAAGATGTGGATTTAAGATGTGGAACCCCAAGGCAAACAATTGTAGTAATCTGTCAAACAGAAAAACATGCAAATATTCAGGACGAGTATTGGGTCCCGTCTTATACATCATGTACATCACTACGTGTTATAAACATGTATAAGGTGTGCGACTGATCCGCACTGAGCTGCTATTAAATGCGATTTGATCAATAATTACAACATCGGTACCGGATCTACTCAGTAAATTGGTATTGGACCTGCAAAGTGTCAACCAAGCTAAAAAAAATGCACACAACGAAAAAGAAAGAAAGAAAGAAATAACGCACGTGGAATAACATGCATGTGGCATCTGTTGCGGTGAACATTTTTTTGTTTTTGTTCATAGCCAGAACTTTTAAGACTTCCCTTGTGCTGTTAGAAAGCCAACTTTGTTTACATAAGTATGTTGAATGTGTGAACGACCGATAAAGAGACCCCTGGATGTGGAATGATGTGGTAAAAGAGAAAAAGATATGACAGGACTGGGCCACCATTATCATGACATCTGTTATGTCCATCAATATTTATGACTTTGCTCTCATCAATATTTTGTTCTCAGCGTCTTTAATGACATCCACCAGGATGTTCTAAAAGGAGTCTCGTGCAGATCGATTTGAAGCAAAAGGTTTCCTTTGGATATCCTAAAGAAGATGCTTTGCGGGTCCTGGTGACTGGGGTTGCGAAAGCCCTTTCATCACGTTTAAACTTTTGCCGAATTAGCGGCCGAGTTGGACGCTGTGCTTGTTCGGCACATCTCGTTCGTGTTGTTGAGAATTCGGGGAGACTCGTAGGGCGATCGGGGAAGAGTTCGTGATAGCTCGGCAAAACTGGTAGGGAGCTCGGAAAACAACCCGGGATAGCTTGGCAAATCTCGTAGATAATTCCGCAGAGAACTCGGGATAGCTCGGCAAAACTCGTAGGGAATTCCAGAAAGAGCTTGGAATAGCTCGGCAAAACTGCTATAACATGTATTAGTGGTATACAATCACGATCACTGTTAACAATAACATGTTAACAATACTTTCTTCTTTGGTGTCCTAGCTGCCGAGCTATTACGGCTACAGAGAAGCATCTGAAGTTCGGGGAAAATAGCACCAAACTCGGCAAAGTACGGACATGACGGAAGGGTTTATGAAATGGAAATGGATCGCAGGACTAATGTTAGAACTATAGACCCCCCCCCCCCCCCCCCCCCGACATTAGATTAGGCGTTGTACGCCATCATAATATACTTTCGATGTTTATACCAAACATCTATCCTGTCGATAAATTTACCTTGCTAAATCTTGGTTGCAATCCTATGACAATTTGGATCGCTACCAAGTAGTAATGAAAACATAATAACGCCCTAATGAGAGGCAAGGTAAGTAAAGAACAGGAACTGTTTGAGAAAATGAAAAGCCTGGAGAATAATGCTGAATCAGCTTTTTTCCTTTGCTGTTAGGTCTAATGAGTTCCGTAGATTTCAGAATATATCCGTTTGACATGCAACTTCAATTTGTTTCTTTCACGCGCAATGGACATGACATTGTGAACGCGAAAGAGTCGATAACCCATGCATGGTGATTTAAGGTAAGTCACCTTGACTCATGGATGTTGATTGTCACGGTGATAACATGGTAAGTCTACGCTCTTCAGTGTATCCCACAAAACTGCTCATTCAAACTGAAATGCAGATCAATATAATATGAAATATGTTTTTCTCTGAGAATCACCCATAACGATCTCTAAACGATATCTCCAGCCCTGTCCCTTCACGAGACATTTACCTAAAGTTGCCACTCTACACCCAGGAGAGTAAAGTCTGAGTAATGGTGTCTGGGTAAGATGACGTACGCCAGTGTGATCATGATGATTGAAGTTGCCCTGTTGGACAAAAGGAGACAGTGATTTGTAGTGATTCGTAAAGCGCTTTCACGTCTTTATCAAGAAAAAATATTCATGTTGTTTCTGTCCTAACTGATTGAGCATTAAGAAATAAACCATAATGCATTCAATAAACCAAACACCTGAGTGTGTAAAGCGTACTGTGATATCTTCGGTAAGTTCAACATTCTATTTATTTTTTGATCACTTTTTGTTTTTCTTCAATTTTTAAAATTTAACCATTTGTATGGACATGTATGTCCAAAGCAATATGCTTGTATCCAACATAATAGACGATCGTGCATGCTATACTTAAGCTGGTGACTTTGTACTTCATCTTAAATTTCCCACCACCACCACCACCATTACCCTTACCACAAACCCCTGGCAACTGTCCAGTGACATTCACAACACCGACAGGGTTCATCAGATCGGCAGCTAGACGCTCTACATTTCGTCTGATTCTATAAACGTTTCGCGTGTGGGGAACGGATTTGAGATCATTAGGGCGTAATTCCTCACTCGTAATGCATTTGTTCAGACGTCTACATTCATTTTACCCGAGCTGGAGAGAATTCGAGTAAAAAAAATGTGTCCTTATCTATATACCTTGTCTGTGTTAACATTCATGAAAGGAGTAGATGCAGGATATCTGTTGAATGACCTGCAACGTCGATCCAGTCATGTTTACATCATACTTTTTTGACGTTTAAGAATGATCGAAATGAAACATATAAGCACTGCACATAGATGGGTTTGGGACTACACACACGTGGCATCCATAATAATGTGGTCCATTTTTAAAATCTGATATCACATATATCAATTTGGGATGTAATTGCATTCCAAGAGCATTCACTTTATTGTTACTATATCTAATAGATATATCATATTCTTTCACCGTGGCAGAATTAAAACAAATAAGAAAGCTTACGAAAGCTTAAGATTAAGAAATTGGTAAATGGCTCAATAGATATTAATATCCTCTGTCTTTTACAATCTTTTTCGCCCGGACTACAAAACTTGAAATTGTATATGGGAAATAATTATTTTCGAGAACTGGCAAGTAAAACAGAGAACCCTTTTTGGAAAGAAATGTTCACGGCTTATAGTACACTCTTATCCATGCACTGTGATACCATTTCTTGCCAACCCTTATATGGAATAATGATTACATTAAAATAGGTATAATACCACAATTTATAACAAAACATTGTGTAAAAAGGGAGTCCGTTTTGTCAATGGTAATTTTCTCTCTCTGAAAGACCTCCAAGAAAAGTATAATATTCAAATACATTTTCTTTTCTATCGTGGATCATGTGATGAAATTAGACAAGGATACAAATGTACTACTTTTAACGGGGTGCAACAACCCCTTTTCCCAGATACAATGGCACTTGTTATGAAACGTATTAAAGGATGCGAACACATCTATGCAATTTTATTGAAGAAAAGGAAAGTAGAATGTAAAAGCTTTTTTAAATGGAAATGTTTTTTGGACTTGAATGACAAGAATAGATTGTATACTCTGCCAGGCCAATTTCCATTATAGAGCACGGGTTTTATTTCCCAAACTATTATATTAACCACTGATCGATGCCTTGTTTGAATAAATGATTTGGGAATCCCACATGGCTGTAGTCAAACATAGTCTTCCACATTTTTCCTTATTTTCTATCATTCGTTCTTTTTCTCTCGTTTTTTTCTTTGTCCTTAGAGTCCATTTCTTTTAATTTTCTCAGATTTTTTCCTTCTATTTCCCTATTTATACCTTTCTTTCATATTCTTTCCTCTTCTTTTTTGTTAGAAGGGTTTAATTTAATTTTGCAGAATGATTGAAACAAGACGATTTATTTTCTCTTTGTGGTGATGGTACTTATGAAATAAATCATAATTTATATAATGTTAGATAAAGTCATTTTCTTGGGAAAATCTACAGCACTTTAAAAAATCTGCATAATATGTATGTGTGATCCCTATCTCTTCCGAAATATACCGTCTTCATTTCTCCCGCAGATATATCTTCTCTACCATGACATTTCTGACCATGTCCTCTGACGATTGGCGATGTATATAATGCTTAGTTGTCAACTAGTGATATAGAGGTACTCTACATCAACTCTAAATTTCCAGTGAAATTTAGTAGCCAGGTTTTATGAATACCATACCAACTAGCGTAGATTTAGTTGCCAAACTAGGCATTATGAATAGGGCTTAGTTGCCAACTATAACTTAGCAGGCTTTTATGAATACCTACTAGTGCCTAGTTGACAACTAAGGAGCATTTTAGTTCCCAACTAGCTTAGTAGGGTTTTATGAATATGGGCCCTGGAGAATACACTGTGGTAATAATTTCTTGACATATTGTACATTATACGCCTAACACGTTTTGACTACTGGAACCCGATTTACTCACTGACGTCATGTAAAGTCCCGTCCATGCGATTTGAAGTTGGATGAGTTGCAATCAAACTTGTGTATTAAACTGTTAGTTCTTTTCCTGCTCTGGCTCTTGCTTCAGACCAGCCGTTTTTCTGCTTCACCTTGCCTAAATTCTTTGCATAATAGACCATTATCATCAGCAATGCGAACAGGCTTTCGTTCAACAAGTTCAAAGGCATTGCAAGTATCATAAGATTTCTTCACAAGATCCAAATGTTCTTTCAGACATAAAGAATGGTGTTTGTGCATGAAGCGTGATTTAAAGGTAAGTAAGAAAATAAAATAATGATAATATTTGGAGACTTTTCAACATTACGATTTCATTGTTGATATGTATACAGACAGTGCAGTCAATGATCTCATTTCATCACATTGTTTCATGTAACGATCTAGAAAGACCTGTTTACTAAGTGATTCAAATTTATGGATGTTTCTTTCCTGGGGACCTAGTAACGAGGTATTCCATTAACCTGTTATTAATGAATGAACTACAATACTTGGAATCCAGTTTGCATACATTACTTGTTGCTATGTCTGACAAGCCTCTGGCAAGCTTTCAGGTTATCAAGAACAACTTTTTGTTTCAAAAGTAAGCATAAAATTTGAATCACTTAGTAAACAGGTCTATTCTAGATCTATAAGCATTTTGTTCCCTGTGGCGAGTTAGATCGAAGTACTATCAAGCTGAATTAATTACAAGGAACAATTGCTTTGTAGATATTGTTTTGTAGATATAATTTGTCAGGTGATCTATGAACTTCTAAACAACTCTTAATTATCACTTTGATGTATATATCACCCTGCAAAAGACCTTTTCTTCTGACTCACCTCCCATCCCCCTTCCTATTAACCAAGCGTCTCCCCCTCCCCCCCCCCCCGCCCCCCCCCCCCCACGGAGAACTGTAAAATCAATTTCGTATTTTGCAACTGCATTCTGTTTTCCGTTAAAAAATAAAGGAAGATAATAAACAAGCATCAAAATAGACAACATCACATCTCACAGATTAAGTCATGATCTTACTTTTATATAGTTTGTGTAAACGCATTCGTTACTCAGCATATGGTTGTGTGTGTGTGTGTATTTGAATAATGAAATTTTGATTTTATTGCACTTTACGTTGAAAAGGCTTTCTTCAAGACATGTTCTTATACCACGTTTTGAATGAGTTTGCATAGTAGAATCATCCTGAAAGTAGCCGGTATACACTTTCTAGAGACTCTCCCCCCCCCCCCCCCACCTCCTCTGATGCACACATTACAGGCATATGAACAGCTAATGTCATAATACACTGATTTTAGTCTTCGAATTTCTAAACGTTGTTGAAGGTTGCGTGACTTTCGCGAAAATTGAACTGCCAAAACCGATATCATCTCAAATCACTGCCCGGGAAAAACCTGAACCCAATCAACAAACTTTTTTGCCCTTCTTTATTTTCTTCCTTTTCTCTTGTAAAAATATTCTTCACTGAGAGTGAAATGTGTAAGTAAGATGAATCGGAAGAAAGTAGAATGAGATTTGTCACGCACATGTCTTGTGTAGTCTGAAATGCAGCCGGAAATGTGCAAATTGATAGTCCATCTATGCTGTATATCATCATGATCATTCTGTCTCCCCTTTCTCAGTCCCTTCCCGTCTGTCCGTCTCTTTCCGTCCTTCTCCCTTCTCTCTCTCCCCCTCTCTCTCTCTCTCTCTCCATGTTCCCTCTCTTTTTTAAAGAGATAATTCTAAATAGGATCAATTTTACAAAATAATACTCAGCCGGGTTGGGGGGGGGGGGGGGGCCTCACTGCGCCTTGAAGCCTTTGGCAGTCTAGTTCATGACCTGTTTCGTCATCCAATAAACTTGATGTTGTGATCGATTATAGGACAATATATCTCCTGGACAACTACCCCCAAGACAATTACCCCCGGACATTTACCCCATAAAATGACGATTACCTGATACCCCTCCCCCCCCCCCCCCCCGACAACTACCCCAGAATCCGGGGTAGTTCTCCGGGGGGGGGGGGGGTAATTGTCCGGGGTAGTTGTCCTGGGGTAATTGCCCTACAAGGATAGTTGTCCAGGGGGTAGTTATACGGAGGGAATTGTCCGGGGTGATTGTCCAGGGGGTAGTTGTCTGGATACGGTTGTGATCAGTGTTGGGCGGTATCTTAGGGGGTTTTCTGTTTTGTTCTTCATTATATTAGCACCTTAAAAAGGAATAATAACGTTTTCTTCCTTCTTATTTATTTATTTTTTTTTGTCTTGTGACAGATCTTTTGTGTTGTTTGTTTATTTTGTTTTGTTTTGTTTTCTGAAGTGAAAAAGTATACAAATTATACTGTCATGAGAGGGTCTGGTTGAAAATATGGTCCCGAGGTGACTGAATGAAGACTATTTTTAGTAGAGGTGTTGTGGATCAGTTGATAAGTCCCCGGACTGTGAACCACGAGGTCCGGGGTTCGAATCCCACCGCAGCGCTAGCGTCCTTTGGCAAGACGTTAATCTACATTTGCCACTCTCCACCCAGGTGTTAAATGGGTACCCGGTAGGATGGCGAAAGTTAATGTCCTTTGCTTAGCATGTGTGCGCTTAACAGGCGACTGGCTGGAATGCTCCCCAGGGAGTGGAGAATGTGCATACACTGTGTGCGGGCGTGCCAGAATCCAATGACCGGGGTAATAATATATATCTAGCGCTTTGAGCCAGTACTTGGGAAAGGCGCTTTATAAATGCCAGGTATTATTATTATTTTCATGAGGGGTGCAGCCCCTGGAATCCATTCCTTTATCAAATTACTATAACATAAAAATGGCACAAAAGACACATTTCATGGTCTAATAATATTCTCTGGTCTAACAAAAACCAAGACGTCAGTACTGTATTAACAGGAATTTGGTCTTGTTTAAGAAGTTATTACAACTCTTTTTTTTTTTTACTTCAGAGTTCGGTCTTTGAAGATATTTGAATTTGTACACACTTGTTTCCAATGATGCACGCACGTCATAGGTCCCTGGAAGACACAAAGGGAAAAAAGAAAACAAGGAGTGAACTATCTAAACTGAAACAGAAACGAATACACTTAACTTTGGGAAAACAACTGTCTTAGGACAAAAAAACTCGCCACGGTAATGATTCTCCTTTCTTCAGCTTCTTTAAACACACAAATCATGCAAATCTCTCAAGTGATGCTTGCGTCACAATTAAAGCAATATAATTGGAGGCGCGTCACATGCGCAATCTAATAATCACTTTCTCCTACACTGTTAGTTACACAAAATTGCAGTAAATTACAAAAAATCCAGTAGGAATCTCCATATTTTGTTTTATGATCATGCCAACCTGTTAAGGGTAGTGGTGGAGGCAGGATATTGGAAGAAGAGTGTTGGTGGGGCACAATCAATCGGGGGGGGGGGGGGGATATGATCAACAAAAAAACAAATATCAAAAGGATGAAAGGTAGTCACATATTCAGGAGCCCTTCGGTCCTAAAATATGACAAGACGATGGAGAATATTTGTCCACTGAAGGAAGATGAATCCAAAAGAGACTACGTACGGTGCCCCCCCCCCCCCCC
>CM046862.1:23750846-23798715 GCA_025617745.1 Heliocidaris erythrogramma
CAGCATGTCCAAGAAACAAATGTTCTCCGACAGAATATATTAAATATTCACACACAATTGCCAACTCGCAATTGGTCACCAATGGGGAAAAGCAAGTACATTACAATGACCAGAGAAGAACAGGTTCAGACCTATTTACATACAAAATAAATGTTGTTACCCTGTTTGCATGTTAAATATAACCACACTCTAACAGTGGTGGTAGTAGTAGTAGTAGTAGTAGTAGTAGTAGTAGTAGTAGGTGGTGGTGGTATAGTAGTAGTAGTAGTAGTAGTAGTAGTAGTAGTAGTAGTAGTAGTAGTAGTCGTCGTAGTAGTAGTAGCAGCAGCAGCAGCAGTAGTAATATTAGCAGTGGTTTTGTCCTCACTAGTAGTGTATAGATAAGGAAAATAATCTGGGGGGGGGGGGACGAAGAACAGTAGACCTAAGCGTTTACAGAGTTATATTACACCGCTCCGAGAGCACATAATAAATTTAAAGTCAAAAGCACTTATTGCCTTTCATACCTTCATTGATATGCAAAGAAAAAAAATCAATTATATCACTTTCATTCCAACGTGCTATCGGGGATGTAATCAGCTAAAGTAGATGGTATTACCGATTTTTAATGATAACACGTTTCAATAATTTCCCCTCTTCTCGCGATAAGTTCGTCATATTTTCATTTAACTACGTGAATTATAGATAATGGTCGTGAATATTGTATGGAAATATAGTTCGGCAAGAGTAGGCAGCAAGCGAAGCATAGATGATAAGAAAAGAAATTTATATATAGCCCTAGCTATATGATTGTATATTGTCAAAATAGCTGTGATGTTTTGTGGACACCGACTGTTCATGACCCGACCTACTTATGTAAGAGATGTAATCTGCAGGTTTTTGGAAAGGCTCATATGACATGATTGGAACTGATAATACAGTGTATGTTGTCCAGCTATCAAATATCATACCTGGATGTACAATAATAAATGAGCTGATAAACCAAAAGTTATCAGGATATTCATATGCTTTGGATGTGCTATGAAATCATTTAGTCAATAAGTGCGGAAATGCATTATCGGACAACCCAATCCCAACTCCTTGGGACAACTTGTAGGCCTAAAAGTGGCTTAAAATGGCCTAAAAATGGCGTCTCAAGAAATTGACGAAGAAGGATAGGAATCTTCCACATGCGGGTCTGGAGTGTGTGTGTGTGTGAGAGAGAGAGAGAGAGAGAGAGAGTGAAAGAGAGGGAAAGGGGGTGGGAGGAGTGAGTCATGCATCTGTACAGCCAGTGCTTTAGACAATTTCAAGTGGCACTGATATTTGGGAGGGGGGGGGGGCATTCAAACAGAGTAGGGAGGGGGAGGGGGCGTACACCGCCAATTACCATTTACTGTGTCTACTACCCCCTTGGTAGAGTCAGCGCTATACATAGGTGTAGCATGTCTGGGGATATACAGGTATTGCTGTGCGGAGAAATTGTCCCTGGTCCGACCAATGCCAATGGAGGGTAGTTGTCCCCCGTGGTTGTCCTCATGGTAGTTATCCTTTCGGGGAAAGCTGTCCGAAAGGTTAAGGATAGGCCCGCATGCATGTAGTTATCCTCGGGTATTAATCATGTTAATCATTATGGATAGGCCTATGTCAGTTGTCCTATGTAGTTGTCCGAGGAAGTTGTCCTAACGGGTAGTTGTCATTTGGGTGGTTGTCATAATTATCAGCCTATGGATATAGATATGTTCTAGCGCGCAGTGACCGCAGATAGTTGTCTAAAAATGCTTACTTGTTGTATGGAAACATAACGGCTGTAAAACTTGTTCCAATACCTCTCTAAAAAGATTGGAAGTACGGAATAGGCTTTTAACCGGAATACCATTCAGAAAGAATGCATCTACCTGTATCGATGAAATCTATTTTCATCTTACATCATATTCTCAATTACCATGTATTGTAAAACACTGCCTATATTAATTTTGACAAACTTAATATACCTGGTAGGTCAGTCGGATAGCATGGTACGACATTGCATTTTGTATTTATTTCGAGACTTTAGACGATTGCGACACGGATCAAGTACTATTACACACACCATTAGCAGCGTGTGGTATTACACAACACTTCACGGCAGTTATCTCTTCTTTGCACAACACGGAGTAAATAACATTTATAAAACCCTGTTGGTTTTTTGAAAACGAGTAATCGCCGATTTAATCGGGTAATAAGAAGACCCTGTAGCCTGCGTATCAATACCCTGAAATAGTTAGCATGAAATTGGAATTGGGGTGATATAGTGATTAAACGTATTGTTACGTCATCATGAATAATTTGTGCTATATAGCTATGTCATATTTCATTTCTAATCCATGACTGTACAATGATAGAACACCGGCTCACACGAGGACTGTCATTTGCTGATTTATAACGACCGCATCAGTGACTTGTACAGTCGTGTGCGCTATATGGAAGAGGAATATTGTTTAAAAAGTGATTGTAAAATGACAAATGGAAACAATACATTTATGAACTGACGTATGGGCTTATTGCATTCACAGGCTCGATTTTCGCAGGTATACTGACGCCATCAAAATAAACGCCTCGCGTGTAAGCCTGCAGCGGAGGAGGAATTACCACCACTTTTTATCATAAACGAAATGATGAACCCCTCGACAATGGTTCTTTATCTGTCGATCATGTCCATGGCTTTTCTGAAACACTTTTAATAGCATATCAGTAATGTGTGTGGGGAGGGGGGGGGGGGGGGGGTGTCGTTGCCTAGTGGATACGTCACCGGACTGTGGATCTCATGGTTCGCGGTTCGAGTCCCGCAGCGGCACTAATGTTCTTTGGCAAGACATTAACCTACATTTGCCACTCTCCACCCAGGTGTAGTAAATGGGTACCTGATAGGAATTTATTCCTTGAATGCTTTCAGCGCCTTATAGGGCAGCTGGGCTAAAGCCAGGGTAATAATACTACTTCTTCTGCGCTTAGAAGTATTGTATTAATTAAGCGCAATATAAATGTTATGTATTATTATAAATTATTATTAAAGCCATTTGTTTATCGGAAAGTGTTTAGGAATATCGATAATATGAGTTCTGGTGCTGACGTTTGAGATTTCTGAACATGTTTAACATGCTCTCGATTATCACAATGAGAATTAAGGAAATGATATTCATACACGAGTTCTAAAGGACTAGGGGAAAAGCCGTGTACTGGACATCTGATGTGTATAGAGTTGACACAAATTACAAAAGGAAACAGGTCATAATCTTTATGTCGTGCCATGTGTCGGGAGATACAGAGAAATGTAAGCATAAGTGTGCACGGAATATAATAAATATGCCAACAAGTTTCGACGTGCTTATAGCCTGCCTGCACTTTTTTGATATCAGCATTGCCTGTCTTTGCATTATACCAATGTATTTCAAATGGGTCTGTTTAAATCAGGCTGTAGCTACGAAGTCCGTGTACTCTGTGTCAACATTCGAACCCCCGCTGTCAAGAAAAGAGTTATTATCTTATCTTTATGATACCTTCTGTCAAGTTGATTTTAGAGCTTTATAAAATGCCCGTTATATTCAGCAAACGAACCTTTGGACCTCTTTAGACTCTTGAAACTATCCGCTTTTCGAGAAATCTTTTCGTTTCAAAGCTTTCAAACTTCCCCACTTTCTCGAAATCTTCTTCGTTCTGATGCTTTCAAACTTCCCCTTTGCCATAAATCATGTTTCTATACTGAAGAACTTGATACAGACATTTAAGTTCTTACAGTGCTTATTGGAAAGGGCCGAGGATTGACCTTTGTTGTCTTCAAAATGGCAGATTAACTCTTTTAACATGCTGGATGCAACATTATAAAAGCTGAACCCAGCATATTGAAAGTGTGAATCTACCGTTTTGAAAAAAGTGGTCACTCCTCGGTCTTTTTAAATGGTGATTTAACACTTTAGTTTTTAAAGTGTAGGAAAATAAAAATGGGGGGAAAATACGATTGCAATGAATGTAAACGAATGAAATCGCATGTTCATTAACTTCATCGCATGTTGCCACAAAAACTTTACGATTGCACACATGCAGAGGAAGAAGGGCCCAACTCCGTCAAATAAATTTTGAGATATTCAGGATAAAGGGCATTTCGAAACATTTGAGAAAGAGAGCGCGAGAGATTGTTTTTATTTTCATGTACTGAATAATGTATCTTTAAGATACCCCTGAAGATTTATTACATTCTGTCTCTTAAATTTGTCAAATATTAATATATTTTTCTTCATAATGACTTTAAAAAGATAATTTTAAAGTCATGAAACTAGTGGGAAAATCCTGAGAAACAAAATTCTAATTAAAAGAGGGTCGTCTCCTGATTAAAAAGGGAAGATATTCTTGGTCTTGTGTACTGACTACTACTTAAATTATGCCACTGTAGGGTTTCAGGGGGGGGGGGGGGGAAACGGTTGTGTCCTTACACTAAATTAGCCAACGTTGTTTTTTATGGTAGTTGGCCGAAATACCGTATATAGGGGCAAGGGGTGCTCCAACCCTGTTTAATTATTGGGTTATGTGTAAGTAAATTACACAAGTTGGTTACACCGCTCTTGCGTAAGAAAATCGAAATAGAATTTCGCCTGTTTACATCATTTGAGTCTGGATAATCAAGAGCTAATCTTGTTTAACGTCTGTATAAAAGATTAGTATCACGATTAAGAAATATGAACGTTTATCCGTTTATTGGTTAGTGGTTTCAATACGCCAAGGTTGTATTGATCAGATGTATTTTTATAGGAAATACCGTACACATGAAAATTATCAATGTGCTTCGCAGTTAATGGTTTGACGGAAGTTTTATTGCCAGGATTTGTGGGCCGACAAGCAAACACACACACACACACACACACACACACACACACACAACACACACCACCCACACGCACAATCACAAAGACAAACACAAGTTGTAGCGCCCTTCCCCTTACAAATTAGACCAAGAGTAGGTTGGGTCTTAAAAGCAAACTCTGAAGCGGAAAGAAGTGTATAGATATATGTATAATGTATATGTATACACAGGCTTTAGTAACTGAAAACTAAATTGGTAAATTGCAATTTGGACTAATGCCATTTGGTCCAATTGTCAGCTGGTCTAACATCATTTGTTATAATATCATTTCGTCCATTAACATTTCGTCCAATAATCATTTCGTCCAGTGACCAGTTAGTCTAAACCATTTCTTATAAAAAACATTTCGTGTAATAACCATTTGGTCTAAATTTAGTCCAAACATCACTCGGTCTGATTATCAGTTCGTCCAATATTCATTTAGTCCAATACCCATTTCGGCTAATCCCAGTTGGTCGAATATCCACATGGTATAATGATCAACTCGTCTAATGACCATTTCATCTAATCATCAGTTCATCCATCAACAAATTGGTCTAATGATCATTTCGTTTAATGACCAATTGGAATAAGAATCATTTGGTCCAAGTCTTTAGTTCGTCTAATGACCGTTTGGTCTATTACTCATTTGGTCCAATAGCCATTTGGTTCAATACTACCAAAAAAAAAAGGTTCTTAATAAAATAAATGTTCTTAATAATAATAATTTTGCTTAAATTAAAAGCGTATATGCCTATATACGCTGAAACAATAGGCTTATTAAATAATAATGATAACAATAACAGCCTAATAATTATAGTAATAATACTCTTTGAATTATTGAAATGGCACATAGGATACATTGTAAAAATGATATTTTTTAAATGATAATGATATAAGTATTATCATTAAGAATAAAAATGATTATTACCATTAAAATATTCTAATATCAACGGTACGAAATGCATTGTCTTCCACGTTTAGTGGAAAACACCTCCATGACATACATGTAAATTGATCTAGACGCTAGCTCGAGATACAAATTTACTGCAGAAACTTAAACTGATTGTCGTACAAAATCTAGTTCTGAAATTGAAAACATATCCAGCACATTATGGACGTCATAGGGTCGTAGATGGCTAGCTTTGGCCCCGTGCTTATTATCATAATCAGACCAAAAGTTTATTAGACCAAACGGTAATTGGGCCAAGTGCTAATTGGACAAAATGTTAATTAGACCAAGTGGTTATTAGAGGAAATGGGTTTAGACGAAATGGCATTAGCCAAATACAGTTAGCCCAACTGTAATATGGACCAAATGGGCATTGGACTAATTGGGATTAGACCATTCGATGATGATTAGACCAAATGGTAGTTGGACAAATTGATATAATGGACCATATGGTAATAGGACCAATTGGCAAAACAAAAAAATATTAAACCAAACGGCTATTAGACCAAATGGTTATAGACGAAGTGGCTATTGGCCCTACTCATTATTGGACGAAATGTTGATTGGACGATATGTTGATTAGACCAAATATATATATTGGACCAACTGATATTAGACCGAATGATTTTTGACCATTATGAAGATTGGACCAAATGGCAATAAACCAATCGACTAAGTTTTAATGATAATATTGAATCCACCCGTCAAAAAATGACGGTTATTGACCCTTTAATCTGTGCATTCTCTGTGCATTTCCATCGGAAATACCGACAGGTATCAGTCAGCAATCCAATGGCCAGTCATGTTCCGGTCAAGTCTGATGATCACCTGCCAATCATGACATCAACGCCACTGGACATATGTTACTCATCCCAGAAATGGTCATTCTTACGACAGTTCTGTTTTTCCTGTTTGTTTGTTCAAGGAGGTACTAGGCTTAATCACCTTGGTTTGTTGGTGTTTTTTTTTAATCGCATCATTTACCTAGCCTTCGTGATCCAGTTTCATGTCCTACGTGTACAAATGTAAGTGATTAAAGAAAAAGTTGAGTTCTGGTCAAGCATTTAACATTGTGAAAGAAACTGGCGGAGAGCAATTGGCAAAGGATGATTATGTCTACATAAGAATCGGTGAATACTGCGAAGTTTTGGGATTATCAAAATTCTAAGAAACTGAACGAGTCTCGCTGAAAAAAAACCCCCACATACACTGCACACAGAAATGGATATATGGAAATGCAAAGATATGTGGCATGAATGTACGGCCCGAACACTTAAGCTATTTCTCGTCATATTTCGAAGATGGGGACATTTGAAAAACAATCAATTTCAGAGAATATTTCTACAATGATGTACTTCCAAATTGACATAAATAGAATGAGAAAAGCTCGAATTATTGTGCACCTTTTACCATAATTCAATTTTCTTTTTAAAAGATGTGAGGTAAGGATTAATTTCCTTGTTGATTATTTGTTTGGACTTAAAAAGGCCCTGACCTCCTTGAGCTCATAACGAGCTACTTGACCTTTGCGAGTATAAAGTTACATTTTATTTTCTTCACCAAACCATCTGTTTAGGTCATGTTGCACCCTCATTTAGTTCATTTAGGTCTCTCTCTCTCTCTCTCTCTCTTTCTCTCTCTACCAATTCCACAATATACTAGGTACCGTAGTAGGCCTATCATATTGGTATTTTGTTAGCCTGCCAAAAGTTTCGTAAATACAAGGCAGACAAGGAAATAAACGCGAATGATCTTTTCATAATGCAGTTTCGTGCAAGGCTATTCTCTCAACACTTCCCTTATATGAGCCTATAACGTGCCAAAGTGTAATTGTAAAAAAAAAAAGATGTCAGAAAATAAGAAAATTACGCACATACTCTCACTGATACATGTACTTTCACAATTGTGGGTTGTCGATTCTACATAATTATATGCCATATATCCATCCTCTTTTGCACGTTTCACCTGACCCCCTCCTTTATTTCGGTGCAATCCTCGCCCCCCCCCCCCTTCTTCCCGGTTGCTCTGTCTATGATCATAGGTTTTCTCTACCCAGCGTTTAGCTTAAGCAAAATACCCCAACCCACTCTTCCCCAGTCCTTCTTACCCACAACAGTTTACTCTGTTCACCATCAACAGATCGAATCCCAACTCATAGAGAAGGTGATGCCGTCAACCCGTCAACCGTCAACCACCACTTTCCTCATCTCGGGGCGATGACCCCTTGATCGTTTGCCCCATGTTCAACAACAACATCATCATAAAGGTGACGTCATCACGACCCTCCCTAGACTTAATCACCTGGATGTGGTTACAGCGGTTTCCATGGCAACGCGAGGTGATGAGGTCCGCGAGGGTACCATAAATCCAAATCGCACATGAAAAGCCAAAGTTCAAACATCAAGTGATACTGATAGAAAAGAGGCGAGCTCTTTGTTGGTATTCATGTTCCGATGCTATCGTAGTACGAGGCCCTGGGCATGCTGGGACCCTGGTGTTAGAGGCAATGAACTCGATGAAATCATCATCATCATCATCATCATCATCATCATGCCTCCACCAGTGGTAATTCTGACATGGCTACAACATAAGCTCTGTGGCACTAACCTTGTCGTGCTAAACAAGTTACCAAACGAAGTATTCAACGACGAAGATGACGACGACGACGACGACGACTATTATTACTACTACTACTACTACTACTACTACTACTACTACTACTACTCTACTACTACTACTACTGCTACTACTACTACTACTGCTACTGCTACCTTGCAAATATTTTGGTGATGTCGCATGTCTAGGTACCAAAACTGTTAAATTAATACACCGGGGTTGCAGCCCCTCCCCGTTCTTCCCCAATAATTTAAAAATTAGCATTATTTTGGCAACACTCACCTTTTTTTTCATTACTTTTATGTAAATGATGTTGATAGCAGAATCTCATAGTCACAAAACTTAGGTTACTGGAAAGTTGATATTCGGGCAAAAGACATCAGTCCCCTTGGCGATTTTGTGCATGCACGCCCATGGTATTATTGGCAAAGCTCCTAGTTAAAAAGTGTTTAAATTTTCATATTCAACCTCAGCAGCTTTAAGTGAGCATTACAAGCCCGGGAAAACGATTATAATGTCATAATAATGAAGATAAATACAACTCGTTGGCTCTTAAAACCCGGAGGCTATACACTCGAGTTCTAGCAAACTTTCACCAAGGGAAATTCGAAAGAGATTATTACAAGCTACACACCCCTGGCTTCCCCCGTGCTTATTTGGCTGGTAAATTAGGGCATGTAATTGGTAGGGTGATCGATGAATAATGATTGCCTGGATTTCACGCGATCACCGATTACCCAGTTTTTTATAAGACAGCCAGAGGTCACTAGAAAGAGGACAGTTATCGATTTTGTTAACTAATATATTTTTTTTACTTAGATCTCTTTATCTTTAATATCAAATGTTGGATAAAGTCTACATATTTACAGAGCAACGATTAATGTTTTTTCCTTGGCGAACGGAATCAAATCAATAAATGCAAGGAATATATTATGAGCTATAAGCAATGAATATGAAGATGATTTCGATTTACACCGCACATACCAAACTTCTGAGAATATAAGTAGTACCTCTAAATAGTTGTTGAACCAGGACATTTCTCTGGTTGAACAAAACGTTACACTCCTCTTTGATATCTTTTCTTATATCTTGAAAACAAAATGAATGTGATTTTCAGAGAAGACGGACAAAAAGCTGAAATTTCGAGAGATTTTTAAAGGTTCCCCCAATCGTTATAAACTCAATAAAAGTTTTTTAATCGTTGCTGTGCTGAAATCTGCCATATTTCTTATAAGAGGGTTGCAGTGCAAGTCTAGTTCTGTATCTTGTTGGGTTTTTAATCATATTTGTTTTCAGTCATCTCCCTACGGTCCTTCCAAATGATTGACAGCGGGCACAGTGGCGTATCCGGCGAAGAAATTCGAATGGGAGGGGGCGGTCGGCCCAAATTGGCTGAACGGAAAAACGGAAAACAAAACTGGAATCAAGCAAAAAGAAAACAAAATAAAACAAAGAAGAGCTAAGTATTAAGATTTCAGAATTTGACGATAAGCCTAGGGTAAAGAGGATTTTTTTTGGTTCAAATTTGCCCCCAAAACAGGTACCGTTTTGCTAACAATGACAGATACTTGAGTGGCAGTATACATCCCCTCTTCCTAATCGTGGTTTGTATTTCAGTAAATTAATTATGTTTGATCTTAATTTTGATTTGATTTGATATACGTTAAGTAGCAGGTATGCTTAAAATGGTCTAGTAGGCGGATGGGTTGGTGGGGTACTGGGTGGGATGGCTTCTTCAGCTCACCTTGGAACGACTAACTATCGCTCCCTCCCCCGCCCCTATATTCAGAATCAAAACGACTTTGGAGAGGAGCAATGCGTGCTTGCTCCTTAATTCGTTCAATGAATCGTCGTCTCTCATAATTCGTTGAAACCAATGTGACTCCATCCATCCACCAGGATCCTCTCCGTCCGTTCCGAGAAAGAACGAGTCGTGTCGTAAACATGTTGTTGGCAGTCACCTTCAATCTGCATCACCGAGGCCTTGTGACAAGGGGGTGACAAGTGAACACTGTTCTTCGCACCGCTTCTCGAAGTCTAGTGACTGACCGTATTCTTTGGAAATCAGTTCTAAAATCTAACTAGCTATTCCTCATTAATTTCTTAGCCTAAATATTGTCAGTGGGCACTGTTCTTTACACTGCTTCAAGAAGTTAAGACCTATTGGTAAACCCCACTTACAGTACTCTTTGGAACCCAGTGATATAGTTTTGAAGTTATACCCCATTTGTTCTTTGCTCTTCTTCATTCTAGAAGTTTATACTTTCTAGTTACAGTGAGTTACACCTCTTTCCGCATTCTGCGGAAATCACTGCCAAATCTGAAGTTATACATAGTTATCATGATCATAGTCTATATATTGTCAGTGTGACCTGTTCTTTGCATTGCAAAAGTTGGCTTTCTATTTACCCTTCTTTCCGCATTCCTTTGAAATCGGTGCTAAGTTACACTCCATTAACCCACTGCCTATAATGAATTATCCCATCCCCATGTGTTCAATACAGGGACCATCCGGTTCCAGTGGCCAGTGGGTTAATTAATTCCTTAACCTCAATTTCCAGTGAGCCATGTGTTTCGCGCTGCTTCTAGAAGTTCAGACCTGCTATTTATTTATCCCAGTTTTCTTTATTTTGTGGACATGAGTGCTGAATCTGAAGTTATAACTTGTCAATTTCTCATGCAGGCCTGAATAATAATTGGCAGTATATGCCCTCTTCTCCCCATCGCTTCTATCATGTGTGTGATAGAGTGTTCATGCCAAGAAAACGGAGTTTCCTCATTCTTTGTTGTGGAGTCTATACTAGATATAGTTTCAATGGGTTTCGATAAGCAGAAATGAATACCACAAACACGAATGAGTACTACACATACGTTTGTAACGTGCGAGTCCACGCTTTTCTAACAACGTTATTTGACAATGATTATAGCCTCTTTACAAGAAATTTACATTGTTTGAGCACGTTATTGCAAGGTTAATTCGTGACTGGAAATGAACGGATCAGGTCCAGTAAATGACCAGTGACCAATGGCTTGGTCAAGGTGGTGGATGACGGTCAGAGGTCGTTCTCGACTGGAGCCGATTTCCAAAATGTAGGATGTACTTGAGTTCATACTTGATAGGCCCAGATAACCATATAACCGTGCTCGTAACAGGGTTTATGTATTGTTGGTCGATTCTGTTGACTAACACATTTTTGTGGGGAGGGGTGGGAGGGGTGGGGTGGGGGCATCATTGCCCTTAGTCAATGGACATATCTTGAGATTTTTGTTTTGGGGAAAGGATAAACTTATTTATAAGTGCACGCGATTGGAATAATACAACTAATGGGAAGAGATCTGGAAAGGGGGTACTCGTAAAGGGTGTGGTTCACCCTCCTACTAATAATTACTTTAGGAAATATATAATAAGGAAATTTCCTTGGTTCCAAGACGCTTGGTATTGGTACTACTTTAAAAGAGTCGTTAGCACGTTATATGTAGGCCTACGGAGCCATGAAGAAGTCTGTCATATGCAAATATTGCCCCACCAATTTCTTATGCTCTTAACCACTTCTTATCCGGGACTTTTTTATTGCAATGTTTTGATAAAATGGGTAATTTACTCTATGATCTTTGTGATAAGTTATAGGGCACTAGATCATTTTCAACGGAAATAAAAGGCGTAAACATTGTGAAGTAGGTTAGAAAATGCCTGGCGCTGCGGAATGGTTTCAGAAGTAGGGTGATCAGTGCCTTGTAAAGCTGTAACATAAATCGGTGTGGTTTCAAAAGTGGGAGGTGTTCGAACCCCTGAACCCCCTCTCCTGTATACGACCTGATATTATCTAGTACGGGTTCATGTATTTATATCTTGATGCATGGTTGTGTGCAGTGAAATGTTGGCAATATAAATCTCAAATCTCAATTTAGATATGAAGAGTGAAAACAGGGAAATAGTTTGTCTTGAAGAAAACAGGAAGAAGGAGAAGAAGAAGAAGAAGAAGAAGAAGCAGAAGAAGAAGAAAGAGAAGGAGGAGGAGGGGAAGGGGAAGCGGTGTTCAGGAATTACAAAGAAATAGAATCAGTTTTGCCCCTTCGATGAGCGTGGTAACTAATCTCATCCATGCAAGTGTGTTTTTCCTTCTTTAATGTATTGACTGCATGTTTCATGTAATGTGATCATATAATTGTGTTTATAACCTTGTTCTTTATCTTCACAATCCCTCTTATTCCTACATTTGTCATTCTTTTTTTCTTTTCAAAAACAGAAGCATATCTCGTGTTCTGTACACTGTACAAACAGATCCTAAAGGGGTGTGTGCGGGTTGACGCTTTCTCATTGGTCACTGCAGCCTACCGATATGAAACCAAATAAACATAATCCTCTCTCTCTCTCTCCCTCTCTCTGCTTTCCTCTTCTTCTCTCTCTAAACTACCATGTATCTCTTCTTCTTACTTTATATCTCCAGTTCTTCATAAGCAAAGGATAAACACATTATCTTTATCACCCTATGTAGAGACGAGGTACGAAGGGTGTGTGTGTGTGATTGAACCAATCTCATTGGTCAATGTGAGACATTCTCTCTCTCTCTCTCTCTCCTCCCCGTCTCTCTCTCTCTCTCTCTCTCTCTCTATCTCTTTCTCTTTCCTTCTTTCATCTCTAATCTACTGAAATAAAGCAATGATAAACATGATGGAGATGTGGCCAACATAATTAAGGGTAACCTCGCTAGTCATAAGGACCGCTATTCATAAGGACCACTTATTCATAAGGACCGCTATCCATAACGCGTGACTAAATGAATAGCGGTTTTGTATGAATAGCGGTCTTTATGAATAGCGAGCAAACCATAGACAAATTACCTCGCTATTCATAAGGGCCTCCTTTCGTTTTGAAATCAACATGATCACTATCTTTTATTACGTAAGCCATGTATTAAAGCTGTCATCTTATAGATGTACTCTGGTTGAATTCATATTGTAATCTGATACTTGGACAAGGCGGACTACAAGTAAATTTTGAAAATCTTTTCCTTTTTTTAGCAAATTTTGTCGTTGTCACAATTGGTTTAGTACTTTGTACCATGCGTGTTGTATATACAGTCTCTTCTATTCCAACATACGGGTACGAAGATATCTTGCTTGAAGTTCTGGTGATGAAAGTTGTTTTTCACATAAAAATTGTCTAACAGTCATTTTAAATGCAGAATTTCCCTCTCCTAACAAATCAACAACTCCCAAACTTCATACAATTCATCCTTTCTGTTAGCGCTTTATCAAACGGCATGCAATTTATTGTGTTTAATCATATTTATATACACCGATGAATTTACATTGTGGGTAAATCTTCTTTATCGCCAAACATTTATCAGTTTTGTTCCAAATGAGTTCATCTCTTTGCGAAATACAGGACCCTGGATATGGAGCTAATATACCTGTTTACAAAGTTTTAAAATTTATGGATGTTTCTTTCCTGGGGACCTATAGTAACGAGGTATTCATTATTAACCTGTTATTAATCATTTAAAGAGAGATAGAGAAACGGTGTGGATACTGGTAAAGCATTGTAAAGGATGGGTACAAAGAAATAATGTGGTCATTGTTGTTGTTAATGATACTTTTATTTGGCAACTATTAATGAGAAAATATGGTTTTCCAGCTGCGTATCAAGTATTGACAATTTAGTTTCTGCGTTCAAACGTTTGAGACCGACCTATCACGACCATGTCAGATATCTATAATAGATCCATGTTTCCTAATTAAATTTCCCTATTAAGAACTTCATTGCATTATATCATACTATTTGTTATCTGGTTATTATCGTCCATTCTTTCTGTTGATTTATAGTATTCTACTTTTTTTTAATTCGTGTGCCTTATCAATATTTGTTCATTGCATTATACCATACTATTTGTTATCTGGTTGTTATCGTCCATTCTTTCTGTTGATTTATACTTTTTTTAAATGTATGTGCCTTATCAATATATGTTTCATACTATGTAATTATTTTTACGCTTCTGTTCATCTTCCATCTTTACCTTATACTTTCTCACCTGCTCATTCGACTTCCATATACCTCCGTTTGATTTCAATTGAATATGTTGTTGTTCATGTTTGTTCTCCGTTCTCACTTCTATGCCTTTATTCTTTTCACCATCTCTGCTTACAAACTTCATTTAAGTATTAAGTTATGCATTTTAAGTGTTTATACCAATGTTTTACTATATGTCACATTTCATGTTTTTGATTCAATCATCACTGTAAACTTTTGTAATTCGGCTTCGCCGCGAAGAAAGTATTTTCAATAAACCATTATGAATTGAATTGAACTGAATTGAATTGAACCTCTGACCTTTATGTTTCGAACCTCAACCCAAGTCTCCCGCCCTCCCCTCTTCCAAAAGAAATGTATCGCCAAACATAGGCTTCATCATGGGTTCTGTTCATTTTTATTTGTTGTGCCCGATAGCACAGTGGTAGAACAGCGGTCTCGTCACTGGGATTCGTAAACAAGTTGATGCGCGAGTGCACTTTGGTATAAAGGCATTCATCATCATTACCAAGTCTCTCGGAGAGGACTTAAAGCCGCCGGCCCTGTGATTACTTACTCACAAGCATACACATGCTTTCTTAGCAGTCAGGTAAAATAAAATCCACCATCATTAAAAAAAAATATCAGAGCTCGAGATTACTTTACCTGAGTCTTGATTACCCATAGACTATAACCCCCACTTCCCTGCTCCTCTTCGACGTGCACACTCACTCAAATAAAATACGAAACTAGTCTACGAACTCGAGATGCGTGTCATCAGGTTTTTGTTAGAACTCCTTGGTTAGATGTGATATTGATAATGATCGTTTTCCATGCATGCATGGGTACCTTTAAGGCCCCTGTCTGAAAGCTGTAATTCGGGATCGAACCGTGGATCTTTTATAGGCATCCAGATATCAGGCACCACCAGGCCATGAACTCTATTGACTATATAGACCCAAATTTATGCATCATATTTTTGTAACTGATACCTACAGCAGAGAGGGGGGGGGGGGGGGGGGGGGGGCATCATTATAGAAGCCGTGACAAGCTTTCTTTGGTCATGCATTTTCGTTTCAATTCAACCGGTTTAGACCAGTTCCCGTCGCCTGGAGACTGGTACAGAAGAGAAAGCGAAGTTTGAAAAGTGGCCAGGGTCCCTCGTTTAGATATCCAACGTAATATTCCACCAACGTATCATTTGATTGGGATAAATTAGACCGGGAATGGCCAGGGTATAATTACGGGTTAGCTGAACGCTATCTCCCATCGAAGGTGCACGTGTATCGACTTGTGGACATGTGATCAACAACATGGTCTATAAATACAGTCATACTCGCACTGTCCGTAGCGGGGAGGGTGGGAGGGGGGGTCACCCCCTTCCGACGAAAAGAGCAAAGACAAAAGAGAGAGAGAGAGAGAGAGAGAGAGTAAAAGAAAGGGAGAGAGGGGTGGAAAAGAATTATATGATAGGTCCCCCTCCGAACACTCCCCCAATCGGTGGCCTTGTTGATTATTATTATCCGCCCAAGAAGTATCGGCCCCCCCCCCCCCCGGTTTGACCCATGCTACCCCACTGCATAGTGCACACTGTCATTGTGGTACCCCTTTTCCCATTTTCTTTTCGATATATAACTTTGGATACACACGAGTAGCGTATTATAACCAAGGAGGTACTATGCAAGCTTGCCTAGTAGTACCTCCTTGTTATAACATAAGCCTATACCGCTTTGGATGGAAGGGATGGAGGAGAGGGGTGATCGTGACACCACTATACCAAAGTCTTTATTGTCGTTGTTTGTTTGTTTTTTGTGTGTCTTTGTATGTTTTGTTGTTGTTGTGTTTTTGCTTTCCTTTGTTTTGTCTCTACTGTAATTGAAAGGAATACAAAAAGACAAAATATTTTCGAATATTAAATGAAAGGAACATGATATTTTACCGAGAAAAGAAATGAGAGGAAGGGAGATGGAGGAGACAAAAATAAATCAAATTAATCAAATGCCATCCATTATTTATGAAATTTCATGTGAAAGTTTAAATCGAAACTCTAAAACCTCCCGGCTGTTTGTGTACTGAGAACATGCTCAGAAATACTGAGAAGGTTAGTGCAAAAGACTACCAAGAAAAGCGAAAGAGGATGTCTGCCCTATGGCAATCTCTACCTTGAGGATTTCAAGCCGCACGTGACAGTTCAAGTGCACTTCGCTGGGGGTAGTTGCCGGGGTAAAGAGCTTCGTCTCTATGTACGCGATGAGAGCAACGCTGGGATTGGTCGCTCGTTGCCACGTATTCCTGTAAGCTGCGCCCTGATTGGTCGCCGCGTCGCAGCGAGCTCGATCAGCTGTTCGCCTAGTGATAAAGATTTTCGGGGTACCTGGAGATGTAGGTGAACCTTACCGAGGGGCTTGCATAAAAGAAAATAAATCATGTTTACAGGAAGTAGAACTAAGGTGAAGCAATATTTTCTCCGCATGATTTAAAGGGATAGATTACAAGCTGACAGATCCCTATCTCGATCACATGGATGAAATGAAAAACATAATTTGGTAGGATATGGAGGGTGGGGTCGCGGTAGCGGTGATGGCGATCACTTGTGGTGGTGGTGATTGTGGCTGCTGGTGGTGATAGGCCTTCTGTTGACTAGCTGGATAGCTCTTGGTGTTTGGCAAGATTCGCTAAGCTACCCTTTCGCAGTGAACACGATACGAGGGTGAAGAGGTAATCGTGTCCGCTTCAAGAGGGAAAATGAGCACATTATTATATCACTTCAGTATGGTATCAGTTCTGGAGTGTATGATTAGGCCAAATCAAAACTTTGATTAGATGAAAATTTATGGCATGCTTACTATCAAGTATACCACTGGTCATAATTAGGTAAGTACGTGGAAAAGGAACATATCGACTATCAGTCGATTATCCTCCAAATTGATTATAGAAATTCACCTAGATATTTCACATGGGAAAGAAGATTTTCCTGAGAAATAAATTGATTGGGGGGGGGGGGTAAAAAAAATTGTCGTAATCGTAAAAACTAGTGTCTGTACTTGGGGTCAAACACGAAAGTCACCTTAAATGACATGAAGTTGTTTTCTTCTTTCTCAAATGGATATAGGCCGACACTTATTTGCCATTCCAAACCGCACTCTATATTTAGTGTGTTTGTTTTACAACAAAGCTCTTGGATATCCAAACCTGGGAAAAACATACATGCAGGTGTTAGAGGAAGGTTTTGATGGATTTATGAGGGTCTCCTGCCTCTATAGGCCGTGGCACCTCGAAAACGGATCAGTGGGTCAGTGGGACCCCGCAAGCTCTGGGGCCGTTCTTGCGAAAGTTCCCGATACCAAATCATCCATCTAGGGAGGAATGATCTTCGACCTTCCCATTTTGCTTTTCGACCCCCACCCCTCCTTCTCTCTCTCTCTCTCTCTCTTTTTCTCTCTTTATTGTGCTATCACTGTCCCTACCCCGTCCGTGTCTATCCCCTCCTTCTCTTTCTCAGCCCACTCCATGGTATCGCCACTCTCCCATCCCCCCCCCCCCCTCCCTGCCCCGCTCTCTCTCCCTTGCTTTATGTCCCCCTCTCCCTCTCTCTCTCTCTCATGTCTATAACACAGTACGTAACTCTATTGCTTTATCACCCCCCCCCGCACCTCCCCTATATTCTCCACCCATGGTCTCTTTCATTCTTCTAAACCTGTCCCTGCCTCTCTGTTTTAATGTATCACTTACATCTCATGCTTCTCATTTTCCTGTTAGTTCCTCATCCTCTCTCTCTCTCTCTTTCTCTCTCTCTCTCTTTCTCTCTTTCTGTCTGTCTCTCCCTTCTCTTGTTCTATCCCTCCTATCCTTTGAACCCCAGTTATATTATGATATACATTTATTTGTGTTTCGTTTTAAAATTGTTTTTCTCCAAACCACATTTCACCATTATCATTAAGTCACCCCGATCACTCAATACAAAGCAAACAAAAACGAGGGGGGGGGGGGGGGGGAAATGGCGATTGACTATTGAAATTTGAAGTCCATTGGTGGAAAGGGCGAAAGAAAATACTCTTTGACAGAAAGTTAAACAAAAGTTTGGGAAAAACATGTTTTTTTTTCTCCAAAGGTTGAAAGTCCGCTGTCTTGTGTTTGCCGAGAAAATCCAACGTGGACTTGGCGTTTGGTGGAGCGATTTTTGTTATGCCTCGTTAGAGAATCATTTTGCATAAACAACCTTTATTGACCAGCTTTGTTGCGTTTAGTCTTGAAAGAAGTCCCAGAAAAGAAGAAAAAGGAGAAAGTCTTTAGCCTTTTCTATTTGTGTCTGTCCTGGGTCCTCTTGCATAACAAAATAGTGATTAAGCAAAAAAAAAAAACTATTACAAAAAAGATAATACTAATAAACGCAAATCCAAACTATCGTAATGATCATAATTAGTTGAAATCAAGTTGCGTTTATCGCCACTTTTTATGCAAGATTGCCCTGATCTCCACGAACAGAGCCTGATGTGTTGTTGTATCGTGAACCCTTTTCTTATCATTCCATTTTCATTTCCATTATTAAATGAATTAATGAATTCATTCTAAACTCTTTCATCCTATCAAAGTTATCTTCACGTCAGTACCGCCATTTTCTAAAACTAGATTATTATTTTTTTCTCAGCTCAGTTGCCATATTTGTTCATCTCATGACATCATCATCAAAATAGTGCACTTACTTAAGATCTAAACGCAGTCGTAATCATTCTAGCTTGCATGGGCGTGGACTGGCTGTTATCTGTTATGACAAGCGGTGAAATCATCCGTTATGACGTCATCAGTGTAACGTCATCGGGGAATCCCCTTTCTTGAGTGGCGCTTTCCAATCGAGGGACGTACATCCGTCCATCCCTGCGTTTGCACGGTGGTGTCATGTTCGTTCTTACTGATTGCAATAACTACTCGCCGATCGTTTCCTCTCCCGAGCTAAAAATGTGAGACGTCCAGACCATTTATGGTTAAGCAAATAGCTTAAAGGCGCTACTTAGTATTTGTGGATATAATATAAAATTTATGAAACTAGTTGAATTGAATGTCCATCTGCTTAACAAATGGGTGATCCGACATTCATTTTGTCAAGGGTTTCGGGCCCCTGCTCTTAAAGTGCGGCCCATGGGCCACTTGCGGCCCGCGAAAAGATTTCATGCGGCGCCCGCCAAAATATTATCTATAAATGAGCACATTTTGATGAAAAAAAATCAATTTCACGGTTATTTTGCTCGCTAGCTGAATTAAAAAAAAGGAAAGTTAATACACAATGTTTTCGGGAAAGAGACGTCAGTCTCATTACGTCTTGTGTAATACTCAGCGGCCCGCGACATAATTTCAGGAATATTTCTGGCCCACCTGACAAAATAATTAAGAACCCAGGGTTTAGGGTTACGGTTGGGATTGATATTAGGTTTCGGGTGAGGTTAGGTTTAGGGTTAATGTTGGGTATAGTGCTGGGCCTACAAGGTTGAAGTTTGGAATTCTGTTAAGCCATTGCCTTCGGGAATCGGGTCATTCCTGTACTAATTAACCCTATATGGGAATATGAGTGTTAATGAAGAATATTGACCACTGAGCAATTGTCGCAGGAGCATGTCTTTCAAAGTGGGGGCACCAACAAAAAGGGGCACTTTTTGGGGAATAGGGCACCTACAAAGGGTTAAAGCAAGGCGGAAATGCCACTTTGAGACATTGGTACACCGCTACATTCTGATTAATACACTATCGAGGATCATTTTCGAAACATTATTGTTGATGTCTTAACATGGTTCTAGATTAAAAAAATAACTTTTCAGTTGAGTGTAATGGTCTGATTATTCATTTGCGAGCGAGCGAAACGAGCGAGGAAAATATTGAAGATATTTTGAATATCAGCGATTTGCCTAGAATGCAATGGTAAGGAAAAATGTTAGAAAAAAATTCCTCCTTCCAGTTAGGTACTGCTCATTTAGGGAATTGTGCCCCTCCTGCCCCCTGCCCCATTGCCTCTCATTGTGGTGATATCAGTAGGGGATCTATCATTATTAAGCCCCTCTGATTATTTGGAGCTAGGTATATGGCTCTTTTGTGGACTTTAGGGCAAATGCCCTCACATAAGAAATATTACAAGAAACAGCTGAAATGTTCGGGTGGAACATGTAATATGTGCAGTGCCATGCATATACGTATTTCTCTCAGCAGGATTGAGTTAAATTATTCTCATTTTGGTGAATCCGAAGCCTTACAGTAGGAGCGGATCCAGGATTTAGTATAAGGGGGGGGGGGGGCACACAAATGCAGGTTTGTCAACTTTTGGAAAAGGTAGACCCGTATTTTCTTGGTCTTGCCAGCTTCTCGAAAAGTCGCAGTGGGGGGGGGGGTGGTCCAGTTTTTTTTTTTTTTAATTCTCTAACAAGCAAAAAAAAAGGGTTTCATTCTAAAAGGGGGAGGGGTACAATCGACAAAATGGCGGACCCGTTATGGTCAAAATGCATACTTTTCTTCCAAAGGGGGGGGGGGGGGGGCACCTGCCCGAAGTGCCCCCTGGATCCAACAATGCCTTACAGCATACACCAATTCTTATGTAATGTATAATCAACCTTTCCCAGTTGCTTTGAGAAGTCTCTTTCACAATTTAATCGCTTGACCAAAACTCAATTTTATCTTTAATTCGCTTTTTGTCATCGATATTGCCAATAGTACCAAGTTTTACTTAGACATTAGACACAGGGAACGATGCCCAATATTACGGTGGTTTTGTAAAGAAAAATGTATACCTCGATCTTCTTTGCTTGTAAAAAACACGATGCTATTACGAAATTGGCAGAATTGTCGCTATTGCAAATATGTACCAAGTTTGACTTACACGCGAAGAATGTGTGCCCGCTATTACGGTGGTTTTTGTAAAGAAAATAGTATACCTCGATGTTTTTTTTTGGTTGTTGTTGTAAAAAACACGATGCTATTACCATGATAACGAAATTGGCAGAAAGCAAAGGCCGGTAGTGCCCCCACCCCAATTCGTCAGTGGATGAAATCTCCATCTAAATTTGGGGGACAATAAATAACCACGAATTAACAAAGGGTACGATATAATACCCAAATAAGGAAATTATATCTAAACTAAAAGAAAAAACAATCGTGGAGTGATTGTGGCATTTACGGAACCCACCTACATGTATAGAAAACATACGAACGCAACACAGTCAATGCACATTTTATTCATTATTTTTCAACACACGAAACAATGTATTTAGCCGATGTTGGGCAGGGGGTACAGTACCCCCCCCCCCTCCCTTTTTTAGAGTACCACAAAAGTGCCCCTTTTTATCTATGAAAAGTGCCCCTTTTAATAGCTGATAAATGCCTCTTTTGCCCTGTTGTCTTCTGATTAGTGCCCTATATATATTTAATATATTGTCCCTATATACTCCGATATCGCTTACAAACTGGGCACCGCCCCCCCCCCCCCCCAAATCCACCCCGGCCGCGCCGCCCGTTTTACGAGCCATTTCCTTAATATGGATATGCACGGAAAATATGAAACATTCTGGATAAACTATGATAAAGTATATCTGTAAAGCGCTTAGAGACATCGCCGATGTATTAGGCGCTATATAAAAAAGCGGAAAAAGCGGAAAGTACCAGTTGAAATTCAACCAAAATATGTATGTAGGGGACAGTAATAAAGTTTGATACGCCATCACACGTATACATAAACAAAGCTCACCCACCCCTTCCTCTTCTTGTAATCATGGTCATATGGTAATAGGACTTTCGAATGCAAATACCAATTTTAAAATATTTTTTTGGTCATAACCTATTTCACTCTATATTTTCCGGGCGGTATTTGTGTTTCGTTTTAAAATTGTTTTTCTCCAAACCACATTTCACCATTATCATTAAGTCACCCCGATCACTCAATACAAAGCAAACAAAAACGAGGGGGGGGGGGGGGGGATATGGCGATTGACTATTGAAATTTGAAGTCCATTGGTGGAAAGGGCGAAAGAAAATACTCTTTGACAGAAAGTTAAACAAAAGTTTGGGAAAAACATGTTTTTTTTTCTCCAAAGGTTGAAAGTCCGCTGTCTTGTGTTTGCCGAGAAAATCCAACGTGGACTTGGCGTTTGGTGGAGCGATTTTTGTTATGCCTCGTTAGAGAATCATTTTGCATAAACAACCTTTATTGACCAGCTTTGTTGCGTTTAGTCTTGAAAGAAGTCCCAGAAAAGAAGAAAAAGGAGAAAGTCTTTAGCCTTTTCTATTTGTGTCCTGGGTCCTCTTGCATAACAAAATAGTGATTAAGCAAAAAAAAAAAACTATTACAAAAAAGATAATACTAATAAACGCAAATCCAAACTATCGTAATGATCATAATTAGTTGAAATCAAGTTGCGTTTATCGCCACTTTTTATGCAAGATTGCCCTGATCTCCACGAACAGAGCCTGATGTGTTGTTGTATCGTGAACCCTTTTCTTATCATTCCATTTTCATTTCCATTATTAAATGAATTAATGAATTCATTCTAAACTCTTTCATCCTATCAAAGTTATCTTCACGTCAGTACCGCCATTTTCTAAAACTAGATTATTATTTTTTTCTCAGCTCAGTTGCCATATTTGTTCATCTCATGACATCATCATCAAAATAGTGCACTTACTTAAGATCTAAACGCAGTCGTAATCATTCTAGCTTGCATGGGCGTGGACTGGCTGTTATCTGTTATGACAAGCGGTGAAATCATCCGTTATGACGTCATCAGTGTAACGTCATCGGGGAATCCCCTTTCTTGAGTGGCGCTTTCCAATCGAGGGACGTACATCCGTCCATCCCTGCGTTTGCACGGTGGTGTCATGTTCGTTCTTACTGATTGCAATAACTACTCGCCGATCGTTTCCTCTCCCGAGCTAAAAATGTGAGACGTCCAGACCATTTATGGTTAAGCAAATAGCTTAAAGGCGCTACTTAGTATTTGTGGATATAATATAAAATTTATGAAACTAGTTGAATTGAATGTCCATCTGCTTAACAAATGGGTGATCCGACATTCATTTTGTCAAGGGTTTCGGGCCCCTGCTCTTAAAGTGCGGCCCATGGCCACTTGCGGCCCGCGAAAAGATTTCATGCGGCGCCCGCCAAAATATTATCTATAAATGAGCACATTTTGATGAAAAAAAATCAATTTCACGGTTATTTTGCTCGCTAGCTGAATTAAAAAAAAGGAAAGTTAATACACAATGTTTTCGGGAAAGAGACGTCAGTCTCATTACGTCTTGTGTAATACTCAGCGGCCCGCGACATAATTTCAGGAATATTTCTGGCCCACCTGACAAAATAATTAAGAACCCAGGGTTTAGGGTTACGGTTGGGATTGATATTAGGTTTCGGGTGAGGTTAGGTTTAGGGTTAATGTTGGGTATAGTGCTGGGCCTACAAGGTTGAAGTTTGGAATTCTGTTAAGCCATTGCCTTCGGGAATCGGGTCATTCCTGTACTAATTAACCCTATATGGGAATATGAGTGTTAATGAAGAATATTGACCACTGAGCAATTGTCGCAGGAGCATGTCTTTCAAAGTGGGGGCACCAACAAAAAGGGGCACTTTTTGGGGAATAGGGCACCTACAAAGGGTTAAAGCAAGGCGGAAATGCCACTTTGAGACATTGGTACACCGCTACATTCTGATTAATACACTATCGAGGATCATTTTCGAAACATTATTGTTGATGTCTTAACATGGTTCTAGATTAAAAAAATAACTTTTCAGTTGAGTGTAATGGTCTGATTATTCATTTGCGAGCGAGCGAAACGAGCGAGGAAAATATTGAAGATATTTTGAATATCAGCGATTTGCCTAGAATGCAATGGTAAGGAAAAATGTTAGAAAAAAATTCCTCCTTCCAGTTAGGTACTGCTCATTTAGGGAATTGTGCCCCTCCTGCCCCCTGCCCCATTGCCTCTCATTGTGGTGATATCAGTAGGGGATCTATCATTATTAAGCCCCTCTGATTATTTGGAGCTAGGTATATGGCTCTTTTGTGGACTTTAGGGCAAATGCCCTCACATAAGAAATATTACAAGAAACAGCTGAAATGTTCGGGTGGAACATGTAATATGTGCAGTGCCATGCATATACGTATTTCTCTCAGCAGGATTGAGTTAAATTATTCTCATTTTGGTGAATCCGAAGCCTTACAGTAGGAGCGGATCCAGGATTTAGTATAAGGGGGGGGGGGGGGGGGCACACAAATGCAGGTTTGTCAACTTTTGGAAAAGGTAGACCCGTATTTTCTTGGTCTTGCCAGCTTCTCGAAAAGTCGCAGTGGGGGGGGGGTGGTCCAGTTTTTTTTTTTTTTAATTCTCTAACAAGCAAAAAAAAAGGGTTTCATTCTAAAAGGGGGAGGGGTACAATCGACAAAATGGCGGACCCGTTATGGTCAAAATGCATACTTTTCTTCCAAAGGGGGGGGGGGGGGGGGGCACCTGCCCGAAGTGCCCCCTGGATCCAACAATGCCTTACAGCATACACCAATTCTTATGTAATGTATAATCAACCTTTCCCAGTTGCTTTGAGAAGTCTCTTTCACAATTTAATCGCTTGACCAAAACTCAATTTTATCTTTAATTCGCTTTTTGTCATCGATATTGCCAATAGTACCAAGTTTTACTTAGACATTAGACACAGGGAACGATGCCCAATATTACGGTGGTTTTGTAAAGAAAAATGTATACCTCGATCTTCTTTGCTTGTAAAAAACACGATGCTATTACGAAATTGGCAGAATTGTCGCTATTGCAAATATGTACCAAGTTTGACTTACACGCGAAGAATGTGTGCCCGCTATTACGGTGGTTTTTGTAAAGAAAATAGTATACCTTGATGTTTTTTTTTTGGTTGTTGTTGTAAAAAACACGATGCTATTACCATGATAACGAAATTGGCAGAAAGCAAAGGCCGGTAGTGCCCCCACCCCCAATTCGTCAGTGGATGAAATCTCCATCTAAATTTGGGGGACAATAAATAACCACGAATTAACAAAGGGTACGATATAATACCCAAATAAGGAAATTATATCTAAACTAAAAGAAAAAACAATCGTGGAGTGATTGTGGCATTTACGGAACCCACCTACATGTATAGAAAACATACGAACGCAACACAGTCAATGCACATTTTATTCATTATTTTTCAACACACGAAACAATGTATTTAGCTGATGTTGGGCAGGGGGTACAGTACCCCCCCCCCCCCTCCCTTTTTTAGAGTACCACAAAAGTGCCCCTTTTTATCTATGAAAAGTGCCCCTTTTAATAGCTGATAAATGCCTCTTTTGCCCTGTTGTCTTCTGATTAGTGCCCTATATATATTTAATATATTGTCCCTATATACTCCGATATCGCTTACAAACTGGGCACCGCCCCCCCCCCCCCCAAATCCACCCCGGCCGCGCCGCCCGTTTTACGAGCCATTTCCTTAATATGGATATGCACGGAAAATATGAAACATTCTGGATAAAGTATGATAAAGTATATCTGTAAAGCGCTTAGAGACATCGCCGATGTATTAGGCGCTATATAAAAAAGCGGAAAAAGCGGAAAGTACCAGTTGAAATTCAACCAAAATATGTATGTAGGGGACAGTAATAAAGTTTGATACGCCATCACACGTATACATAAACAAAGCTCACCCACCCCTTCCTCTTCTTGTAATCATGGTCATATGGTAATAGGACTTTCGAATGCAAATACCAATTTTAAAAATATTTTTTTGGTCATAACCTATTTCACTCTATATTTTCCGGGCGGTATATACAGGTATAGTAATTCCGAGAGGCGGCCTGGCGTGTAATAAAATCGTAACACGAACTGCAGTAAAAATCGATAAGAACTGCCATATTATGAGTCATCTGTTGGATGTAAGCTAGACCGGTGAAAATCAAAAACATGTTTTGTTGTTGAATTTTCCCCTTCTTTCTTTGTTCTTCGCTTGGCGGGAGGAAAAAAACCGCAGAAGATTAGGGTTAAATTCTGAAAGTGTGGAATTGAATAGGGTATTTTTTCCAGTTTGAGCGCAGAATGGTGCATGATATTTGACGAGTTTTTGCGATTCTTTTCAGGCGTATCATGATTGTTCTATTGTCGTCATTTTGTTTACTCGTGCACATGCGATGCCAAAAGCACAAACAACCACCCCCTAACATGGACGGTAACACTGGTAAGAATAATTATCAAGAAGTAATGTCGTCACATTCAAAAGATTTCAGGCGATACTATGCACTTCAAAAATTTGTTTTAATCTCACCATCTCCCGCAAGAAAAGCTCGTTTTGAAGTTGGGCGCGGAAGGCCAATGCTGGTCACGTGACTCTTGACTAGAATTTTTTGCAACATTCTGCCTGATTGATCTAAAACTTTGACACAAAAATGATCACTGGATTTTGGACCAATCACATAATGTCTTATATCAGGATATAGGTAATTTATCCAACCTTCTCTCTCTTGTATAAATTATCGTTATTATTGTTTGAAAAAAGACAACTAGTCGTTTTTTGCTCTTGTTTTCTCTGTAAGAAATGTAAAACTTACAATATATTTGTATATACTTTTACATACGAAATAAAAACTGTACATGTAGGTACTGAAAAAAATAAAAAAATAAAAAACTAAACATCTTGCCAAAAGAATGGGACTAGGCTCGACTAGCACTTGTGCTAACTTCTAGTTCCAATTAACAACTTCACCTCAGTATTAGTACATCTATATTACTTGTCATATACGTTCAACTTTATGTAGATCTATGACTACATATCATTGTAAATCCATTTCTGTTCATTAATGTATGAATATATTATATATATTACTTTTACTTTTTTATGTATATGTATTCATGTACAATTATTACTCTTTAGTACAATGTGTGATTGTTCATAATATACTGCCATTTATGTGATGTGTTGTTAATAAATTCATATCAATCAATCTGTGTGTTTGTATTATCTGTAATTCGACAATAAATTATGTCAAGGTCTGTTTGAGTAAGTTGTGTAATCGATAATCAAATTCATCTTTGAGAGACAGGGCCGGAGAGAGAGTGAGATGAGGATAGATGGAGAGAGAGAGAGAGAGAGGGGGGGGGGGAGAAAGAGAGAGTGGAGAGAGGAGAGATGGACATGAATAGATGATAGCAGGGGGTGACAAAGAAAAATGCATATTCGATTGAGAGATAATGAGAGAAAATATGTAGAAAGAAAGTGAGAAAGAAAATTCTGAAGGAGGTGTATATGTGGATAGACATACAGATAACAAAGGCGGAGAGAGGGGAGGGGGGAGAATGTCATTGTGTGTATTATTGTGCGCATAGAGAAAGGTGGAGAAAGAGTGAGAGAGAGAGAGAGAGAGAGAGATGATGTCGAGAGATGGAGAGAGGTACAGAGAAATAGAGAGGAGTAGGAAGTGAAACATGTTTACAACAAAACGAGCATGTACGGTAGTTGATGATTAGCGTGCGCAATTATCATAGAATCACTGCCTATTTTATGCATTCTATGAAAATGAAGTACTATTTTCGTCCTCTGTCGCCTTGCACCAATACCGTATCCCACGCTCGGCTCCACACTTCTCTCACGCCAGGCTCTGAGAGCATGCTCTCCCATCACCCTGAAAGTATAATGTAGGTCAGCAGCTCATCCTCGACACCGCCACGATTCTGAGAAGGTATGCCAACCATGCGTCCCGCGGGGAATAAACCCACCGGGATGGCTCAGGGATGAGGCGACACGATCCCCCGTGAAAGGGGTTGCGGCCCGCGACATCCAGCCTCCCAACACAGCGCCGCCATGGCCGTGGCGCCGCGTAAATTACTTCCACGGGGCTTCCCCCTCAAAGAGCGGTGACGTCATAGGTAGTCAGCGGCTTACCGTCGCCGTCTCGTCTCGCCTCCGATGACGACATGGTTTAGGGATACAGAAGAAAGGAGTCGCTTTCACCTGAATATTTCATGAACGCTCTCAATGTGCATTATATACTGAGCTGCGTTTTCGAACAAGGAACATGTTTAAAGTGGAGGTTGAGTTCTGGGAAAGGTGAAAAATAATTTTGTGAGCTTTCTCATTCTTTTTATGTCAGTTTGGAAGAATGTGACGAAAGAAATTCCCCCTGCGAAGGATTGCTCCTCAAATGCCTTCATCCTCGAAATATGACAAGAAATAGCTGAAGTTTGGACCAAACTTTCATGTCACATGTGTGTGGGGGTGTGTGTGTAGTCCCATCTACACATATCGGTGTGCAGTGCCTGTGAATTTCAGCAAGAATGAGTAATTTTGATGATTTAAAACTTCACAGTATCGTATGCATCATTTCTTATGTACTACATAATCAAGCTTTTCCAGTTCCTTCCAACCAGTTTCTTTCGCAATGTTATTATGTGACCTGAACTCAACTCTATCATTATAGGTAGTTGTTGTTGTGTTTTTTTTACCAAAAACGACGCAATTTAATCTAAAGAACGGTATTGATATCTGGATAACCAAGAATAAAAAGCAAACACATACAAAACAGATTTACAAAAAAGATAAATACAAATGGTAGACATAAATAAAAGCAATTCAGCGTTAGCCAGTCCAATGTTTCAAAAGTTACGTAATCCATTTTTTTTTGGAATATAGACCGTTTATTCATTATCATGATTAGGTAAATAGTGAAACATTTTAAAATTTGTATTGTTTTGTTTTGTATACGCGTAGGCCAAGTGAACACAGATAAACAAAGAAATAAGAGGGGAAGCAAGTTGCTATTCTAATACAATTGGAATGCTACTCGTTAATCACATATTTACTTGAAAACATTCCAATACGTTGTGGTGTGCATAATCTAACCACTTTCACATGAAAAAATATATAAATGATAAGGAATTGACACAATATGTATAGCGGAATAAATTGCAAGCTAGGCATGCTGAACGAGACAAATTTACGATACCCGGAAACTCTGTATTTTGTTTTTTGTTTGCTTGTTTGTTTGTTTTTGTTGTTGTTGCTGGGTATTATTATTGTCGGGGCGGGGTATATACAGTCGATTTGAAATATTGTTCTCTTTTTTTTCGGGGGGGGGGGCGAGAATACTATTAAATGCCATCAGGATCCGGAAAACACTAACACCAACCCACCCAAATGATTATGACAAAATAAAGGGGCGGCGGAAGGGATAACGTCACCCCTTGACGGGAATATTGGGGGTAACATTTTTAATGATTAAAGGTTTGTGTGGAGACACCGACCCCGTCCTACATGATCCAATCAGCATAGCGCCCATCTCGAGTGTCACCACCAAGCACCCCTGACTTCATCTCACACACCATCTTGACGCCTTGGCGCGCAACATCCGATCCGCATCATACCTCCCCTGCAGCGTGATAGGAGGGGATTGGAGATGGAATGGATGAGAGATGGAGGGAGAGAGAGAGACGGAGATAGATGCAGATGGAGAGGGGGAGGACAGAGAAAGAAAAAATGGATAATAAGAGGGGATATAGTAAGAGGAGAAAAAGAGAAGGACTAGAAAGAGAGAGAGAGACAGAGAGAAAACAAGGAACTGGAAGGAATTAATGAGAGAGAGAGAGAGGGGAGAGAGGGGGATAAAAGGAACAGAGTGAAGGGCACACATTACAGACTGAGGAAAGATTGAGGCATGAAGAAATAGAGAACTAAAATAAATAAGTGAAAGAGAGAAAATTATGGAGAGAGAGCGAAAAGACTCAGAGACAAAAGATAAAGACATTTTGAAAAGATAAAGGAAATAAAGGAGGACAGGGTCATGAAAGAAACAGGAGAGAGGTAAAATCACACCAAAATCCTAGAAATATAATAGTAACAGTTCAGTCAATTAAAACATTCGTACCGGTGCTCATTTCCAAACATTATATTGAAGAAAAATTGAATAAACACACAATTTATCAACAAAATGATAATGTATACACATGGAGTTTCGCCTTAATTAGAGAAAATATATTAAAAGTAACACATAGCCTCGTACTGCAATCAAAAGTAGAAGAATAAGAGCATATCGAAACCACTGGTCACTGACCATACTGACGACATGGCCAATGGCGGGGGCGTTAGTAATTACTATTACTACATGACAACGTGGCTGATGAAAAAGAAAATTCTTTATTGCATCAAGGGCCTAATTGTACAATTAACAAACAAACATTTATTTTAATTGCCTAATCATGTGCCATCATGCTACTTATGTTTCAAGCTTACAATAAAGCAAATAATATTCTCCTATAGTCAGATGGTGACAGAACAATGGTTATCACATTTGTTATTGCAGTATACCACCCCTTGCCTCAATATTATCATAAAAACCTTTGATTACAGTGTAACATTTTTCTATCATCGTAGTATGTTTTACTTTACGCACATGTGATATTATGTCTATTTTTCATGATTATTACAAACTTGACAAATACGTGTAGGCGTTTTGAGCGGGTGTGTTCATGTTTTGTATATACATATAGTGTAGGACATGTAGGAAAGTAGCCAAAATATTTCGGAAAATAGGGTGTTTTCCTCCCCAATTAATACACTTTTTAATGTGGGAGACGGTAGCACGATAAGTCTTCATCGAAGTTTGGCAAAGAATGTCAACACTGTCTTGCAGGGGGGGGGGGGGGGGGGGGAGCACCAAACTAAGTAGTAATACGAACGCACCCCTCGATGGCGTCCAGCTTTCAATCTGGATAAGCCCTCACGCTTCCATGGACGCGATATCCACAATGACACATCCTTCGAACTCGGTCGTCGCCTTGAGATACGGCGGATGGATGGGATGGCGACTCGCTTTGGTCTCGGACACCGGACTTTGACCAGACAGACGATCTAATGTTGAATTCAAATTCCCACTATTTTCATCTCATTAAATTTTCGCGCGCTTGTTGGCGCCTGTAAGTGAAACCTGATTTTAGCACTGCAGTTTCCTAAGGGGCATTAACTTGATTATTCAAGTGATTCAACCAGGTTCTCTTTTCCGTCTCCACGGATCATTTGGATGTAGTATTGGCTAGAACAATTACATAAAGTGGTAAAGCTGTAAAATGTCACATTGTTTTTGTCAAATATAGTTTTATGACAAGTAGCGTAGCAAAAGGGATACGAAGGCGTAATAACATCATGGACATAGAGGTTGTTAGAAGGAAGGTTAGGTACACATATAACCAGTGGCGTAGCGTGAGTCCAGCCATTGAGGGGGCACCGGTCCTACTCGGAAAATTCAAAGCGAATTTACTATATAGGCCACTGATTAGGGGGAGGGTGCGAGAAGGGGTCCTGACGTCTTCTTTTCTCTGCCTTTTCGCTTCTCCCTTTCCTTTTCTCACCGTTTTCCTCTTTTCTCTTCTTTTCCTTTTTTTTCGCAATGCATATATAGGGGGAACATGTCCCCTGTAGCTACGACACTGCGTATATCAGTTATGTGAAACAATATAAAGAGAAAGAGAGAAAGAGAAAGAGAAAGAAAGAGAGAGTAAGTGAGAAAATGACATGATCTTAAAAAGCAGTGCATAGAATGTACGAAAAAAATCCCCACCACAATTGGCCATTGATAGAAAAATAGTAAACCTTAAGTAAGAGATAATTGGATGTATTAACAACCACAATCATAAGACTTGTATTCGTATCGCGACAGGGATAACATACAAATTATGATTACAGTTTTTTTTTAAAGGTTAAAGTTTTGAGTTTTCTGTCCAATGTCATTGCCCCTAATTATGATACTGCATCCCATCACCTTATAAAATTGTTTAAGGACGGTTTTGAGTTGTGGAAGAGAGGGGGAAAAATCAATTAAAGCACTTCTTTTGTTTTTCCTGTTAATTAATTATGTGTAAAACTTTGTGGAAATCAAAGATAGTGTAATATAAAAGACGAGGGGGAAAGGTAAACAAAAAAGTAAAGAGAGAATGCGAAGACGGAATTTATAGAAACAAACCGAATGAAGACGGAGCAGGTATGAGTTAGTTTGGATGGAAGAATAGTTATCTTAGGACACTACGATTCATCTTATGGCGTCGCTATCTTCAGCCTATGAAGTTCAATCCTGCCTTTAGGCGAGTGTCGTGACCTGTCTCCCCCGCGCCAACCCGCCGCTTTGCTCTGGCGTCGCCTAAACGCTCAGACATCGACACGCACATTTGAGCAACGCACACAACCCTTGTTGTGCGGTGTCGTCAAAACGAAAATAGACCCCCCGAAGTCCATCGTCTCCGCCGACACGATCCCCGACGCATAGTCATTAATTTTGATGAAGAAAATCATTGGTGGTGATTAGGCATAAACTGGAGGGTTTTCCGCCCGATATTCCCCCATCTGCCGACAAGGGAATCCTCGAGAGTTGAATCAGGAAAGGGCGGTCATGAGGGAGGGTGAAGTATTTAATTGAATTTTAAGGCGACGGGAATATTATAAGCGGTGGTGATATAAACGCATCGCTATGCCATGACCGTGCAGTCGTTGGCTTTCGAAGCGATAATAATTATTCATGCCATTATGACATCGTCGTGCAGAGGCATTATGGGTAATGATAAAGAAAGGGCAATTTGGCATATTGAGGAAATTCTTCGCTGAAAGTTGAAACCTCGGATTATATCTCAAGGAAATGAATAAGTCGGCACGACACTTGCGGAAAAAATATTATGACTTTCTTTTATTTTTTCATCTTAAAGTCGCAATTACACATAGAGATATTTTAGTTTAAGTGCAACATCTTAAATGCAAACATATTAAGTGCATCATCATATTACTAACGTGTTTACTTGAATGTCATAATCAAATAACAGAATAGTCTGAAATGTTACTGGGCAGCTTTAGTCATAGCCAAGTGAAATATTACTGTTAATTATTTCAATAGCGAAAAAGCAAATTGGAATGGATTTTGTCCTCATGTCATTCGACTTGTCAATAAAAGAATACATTAGACAGATAATTTTGTTGATAATCCGTTTATGCTTCCCTACCTTCAATTTTGTTTTATAGCATACCTTGAGACATTGAGTTGGTTTATCAAATGAAGATATGAAGTTACTGTCTCCCCCCTTTCCCACCATTCCCGGCTCTCTCTCTCTCTCTCTCTCTCCGACTCGGTTCCTGCTCACACTGTGCGCACCATTACGATATCTATCATAATCCTCTATCTGCATAATTATTCTCTCTCTCTCTCTCTCTCTCTGTCCCCCCCCCCCCCCCCACACACACTTTATATATGAACACACATTGATTTGTGGGGAACTGTATTGTATTCTCCTATTGTATTTTGTACCCCTCACGCAATATTTTGTACCCCACAAGCATGACGAAATAAAGGCCATCATTGTGATTGTGTTCTTTCGTTCTATGTATCCCACAAGTGCGTGTATGTTTTTTTTTGATAGCACACACACACGCACGCACACACACACGCTCTCTCTCTCTCTCTCTCTTTCTCACTCTTTCTCTCCAACCACCTTATCTTCCCCACACCTTGTCCACTATTCTATCAACGGTAGCCTCTAGACAAGGAAATGTCGGAAGCACCTGACCCTAATCCGCAGAGGCCTCCAAGACCACAGTCTCCCAGGGCTCGATGGCACCAACAGAAGCTCACTTAATACCAGTTTAATCACTCGGAACACAAACTTTGTGGCAATAATGATTACAATTTCGGTTTCATATCCTCTCTATTTGTCTTTCTCACCTGCGACAGCGTGGTGGTATAAATTTCACAGGTATTTCCACCTCATTTGACCTGATGTGACCTTTTCCAAGGTCAGGTCAAGGTGACCAGGAAAGGGAAGTTCAAGATATTATATTTGGCAAGAACTTATTTTGTAGCCGTTATGTTCCGTTCGGAGATTACCCTGTTTTGTTTTTGAAAGGATTCACTTGGGGAATTATGGATTAGCCATGATTGTGCGTGAAGTTTCTAATATTGCACAAGGTAGAGCAGTCATGACGAATATTAATTGTCCAAAGATTAGACGAATGCCAATGGCTGAGAGACAATAATCGATTTCATTTCACCATGCATTACGCCAACCCCCACTCCCTCAAAAGAGGATTATACCAGAGGCAATACAACACACGGTGCGTGGATAATTCTTAACTGTGAATTGGATTGCCAAAAAAGGTCAATCTTTTTCTTTAACGTTTATCCGACTTATGGTAATGATGATGAAAAAAATGATTTTTATGCCAAATTTATCTTTATCTTTTGTGCATGATCAATGAATTCGAACTGAATGATTGTTTCATTACAAAAATAAAACAATTAATGTTGTTCACCTACATAGGCCTACATCCCCTTCATGAAATTCTCTCCCTGTTAAGTTAATACATGTATGTTGATTTTAAACTAAAATGTAGAAAACGAATTGTGGCATATAGATCTCAACTCGAGAAATGTGTGATAATTGACATGATTGAATGGAACGGTGCAACAAACCGATGGCTGCATAATCAATGGGCATATACAGTTTTCATCCGGATATCTTGATATCCGCCCCCGGGACATTCACTGACTATCCGCGCCTGGCAAATCCCGAATCGGTTGCAATCGTCGCGATCAATACCGCCATGTAAACTCGGAAGTGTCGCGTTTCGCCACTTGGCTGGCAGCGATGTCGAGTGATGCGTCACCTATACTAGACCTTTCGGCGGACGAGGCGAGAATGATTCGATGGTGGGCGGTGGCCGACACGGTTACGTAAAGGGGAGAAGTGGTCTAAGAAGGGAGAGAGGATGATGAGGCGATAATGATGCAATGGTGGGGGAAGACCTACATACTTAGGTGAAGAGGCGGGTTCGTATTGAGGAGAGGGATGAGGAGAGGGGAGGATTAATTCGATGGTGGGCGGAGACCGAAATGGTTAGGTACAGGGACAAAGTTGCAAATGGCGAGGGGAGGATGAACCGAAAATTATCCGACATTGGGGAAGGACTTATATGAATAGAGGGGGTGGAAGAGGCAAAGGGGCGCAGACCGACATTTATTAGATAGAGGAGTGAAGAAGTGGAGGGGTGGAGTGGCCGAAAAAAATGTTGCACTATCCTGGGCGTAGCCTGGTTTGATTGAGGGACTAAAGGGTGCAAAGTGTGGATGGGTCGAGAATGATTAACCTGTAGGTGTAGATCGACGTGGCTAAGTAGAGAAACCCAGGGAGAGTGTGAATGCATGGCTACCGGTGTTCTAGGTAGTAAGGAGATGAAATAAACATGATATTGTGGAACTTTGCTTTTTTATGATAAGTGCGAAACTATCTGAGGGGAAAACTTTTCTGGTTTACTCTGCTTTAAAAAAAACAACTAAGGAGTAGGCCTATGCATTATTATCCTTCAAAACAATGATAAAAATGATAAATTTAAATTATGCAACCACGCAACCGACGTGTCTCTCCGTAAAGTCTCCTTAAAGAAATGTTGATCAGTTTACATTCTCGAAGACACCGTCATTTGGCGTCACCAACGTAAATTGTAATGATCTGTCTGCACTCTGTTAGGCAATGATCGGTATTGGTCCTGGAGGAGATGTGTTGAGGGATTAGGATGGCATCGGTCCGCCAGGAGGATGGACAGGAGGGCGTCTGACCCCGAGACATCATCGCGTAATCTAACGGATCAGATAGCGCTCCCGGTAAATTAGCAGACATGGTGAAAATTATTAAAGTGATATATCATCGGTTATATCCTCCCATCGACCCCTCTCCATCGCTTTCTCGTTTTCTCTCTCCTCATCTCCACTCCCTCCTGCCCCCTCTCCGATTCAAGAAGATGAGGAGAGGGGTGGAGAATAATTAAGAACGCATAAATGTATGATATAAATAAAATTGTATATTGCTTATTCTAAGACAGGGGATAGAGAGAGAGGGAGAGAGAGAGAGAGAGAGGAGGGAGAGCGGGAGAAAGTAAAATTATGAACGTATGCGTGTATCGTATTGATAGATTGGAGTTGTTAAAAGGGCAGGTGCTAGAATATTTTTCGTTGGAAAATGAGAGGAGGAACATGTTGGGAGGACGGGAAGAAGATATAAAATAAGATAAAATTGTCAAGACTGGATGAAATCGCAATATGTTGAAGAAGAAGAAGACGGAGAGATTATATCTAGAACTTGTAATAACTACACTTCTTTTCTCATGCATAAGTTATAATGGTCTTTCCTTACGTAAAATATGCCAAAAAAGTAATCGTTTCATTACCTAGAATTTCTACATCAATCCAAAAACAAAATGTGATCAATAACTCAACTTGCACGACGAGTGCAACGACTTACTCCTCATAAGCTCATCCTCTTCTTAATTATTTCAAATCGCACCGGAAATGATCGCAATAATTCACTTCCAAGCCAGATTTCAAGGAAAACTTGCTCAATAGGAGAATTAAATTCCGCATAGTGTTCAGCAGCTTATCCGGCGTCCCTGGATTTCGCAGTGTAATACATCTATATTCTCATTATTTTATTCTGCTGTATATGGAAATTGGAGAACTGATTTATTTTATATACCATCGCTCAAAAGGACGGACGTCGTTTTAGGAGTATGTAGTGATTTTTTTAATAGAATGAATACGGTAGGTTAAGCAGCGACTTTTGATTTTTGATTGCCCCAGCAGGATGATTTTCTTATGAGAAGAAAATATTTTTATTATTTAATTCTATTGATAATGGAGAGCATGTATATCCAACAAAATGTTGTTGTTGCCCCCCCCCCCCCTACACCCGCCCGCGGTTCCCTCCAGAAAAAAATGAAAGCAGTAAAAATAATAACTCCTCCTATTACCAATGGTCACGTTAGATCTCTACGCCCTAAGGTGTAAAAGAATGTCAAGATTCACGATTTCAAAATCATATTTTTTTTCCCGTCACTACGCCCCCTCTCATAATAATATGTTTTACTACTTATAGCTCAACCACTGAAACAAAAAAAAAACATGCGCCGTCCCCCCCCCCCCCCTCCGGAAAATATGATGGCTAGGCTTCTGCTCAGAATATGAAATATAGCATGCAAGTTTAATGCTCATGTGCATATGTTTTTATTCTTCTTTCTTTCATCATTCTCTTATCTATGAGGGGGGAAGTACTGGTGTGTTCAGGAATAATGTTTTGTTTCACCAAGACATTAAAACAGATAAGTTTATCTCTTCTTTGAAGCAGTCGTTTCCTGACAGGTGTGATGTGAATATTCTGACCTGAACGCCCCCGTACCCCCTCTGACCCTATGCAATGTCATCCTGTAGATTAAAATTTCGACCCAGAGCTAGGAGCGGCGTTACGGAGGATTGGCTAAGGCCCAACATTCCCCCAAAACGTTAGGAACTTTTATGTTATTTTGTTTTGTTTTATTCTATTTCTGTATGTAGTTGCTTTTGTTTAATTGTCAGATATCTTTATAGATATATTATATGTGTCAGAATAACGTAACAACTCTTATTTTATTGTTATTGTTGCTTGCTAGATATTTTGAAGACGTGAGCCCACCCCCCCCCCCCGACAAAAAATCTGGTACCGCCCCTGCCACTACTACAAGTCAATGTACAAAAGTTGTAAATAGAAGTCCTTTCGATGGAGACTTAATACTTCCGACTTCCATTTCCGTTGCTGAGTATTTCCTCCCATGCTTTGGCCATTGACCGATGTCTTGTTACCTCAAGACATATATCCTTCACTTCTTCTGTAACTTATTTTCCATTGTTTTATCGCAAATCTACACAGGTCAATGTAAACTTAATTAAAGCTTTATCATCTTTAATTGTCTTCTTTAGTCATTTGTGTTTGCAGAGAGGCCTGGGAGAGCTAGGATGCCTCTTAACATTTCCGACTCCAGTTGAATGTTTTTGTAATTAAATTTCTAGCATTTTCTAGATTGGAATTGATTTGGATTTTCAAAAAGAAAATGAATGCATGCATGCAAAATGAAGAAAAAAAAGTGTTATAAAATAATAACGGACTGTAGATCCACCATGATCCTTCAATAAATAGTATATTTGTTTTTTTGTTTTTTTGTTTTTTTAAATAAAGAGTTACCAGTGCGTTCAGCACAGGTTAAAATGGTCACTTTCAAGAGTAATAACAAAATATTTATTTAAAAACAGAGGGCAGTGGGTACAGGGGGCATATCCGAAATTTATTCCGGGGGTGGATACTCCCCGATCGGGGGACGGAGGGAGCTGTTCCTGGGATGCGTGCTTTATACCCACTGAAATCTTTATTTATTTTCCTTCCGGGCCTTCAAAATGATGGGGGGGGGGGGGCGTACGCCGGCTCCACCCTGTGCTGGATGCGCCACTGCGTAGCAAGATTTTTTCCTTTAAAAGTCAGGTGGTCAGTTTGACCAGTGTTACCAGTGTTGACCATCAGGTGACCATTCTACAGGAATATATATTGCACAACTATTTACTTGACCACTTCCCTCGAAAGTGAGAAAGCAAGAAAACCCAAGTTCTTTCTGTCCAGGTCGTTGACTTCTCCACATTTTTGAAAAAAAAGCAGCCCATTCCCGAGATCATATAGTATGTCGGGCCTTATCAATTAGTACTAAATACATAACATTCACCTGTAACTCTCCGGACCTACGCGTAATATATCCGGTTGAAACGTTCGAAGCACGATTTGAGGAGGATTTTCACACGGTTTTGCCATCATTTCAGCTGAGGTAGCGTGGCAGGTTAATGACTGATGATAAGATGATAAGTCTTGTAACAAACAGAAGATTATATTTCGCCCAGCAAGTTGTTCGTTACTAATATCAGGATAAAATGCGTGAAAGTTGACAGTCCTTTTGAGTAAAGCATAGAATCAGTCCTTTGTGAAATGATAAGGTAATCATGGTGATCATGATGATGCTAAAAATAATAATCATTACATAATTGATGACGTCATTAACGGATTTGATGATGATTATTGATGACGATGATGACTATGATGACGGTGATGATGGGGATGATGATGATAGTCTGTGGTGATGATTACGTTGATGCACATGGCGATGATTATGAGGATGATGATCATGATGAATGATCATCATAATAACCATCAACATCATCGTTATCTTCATCATTATCACCATCCTCATCGTCATCATCATCATCGTCATCATCAATCATCATCACTACCATCACACTTCATGCCACAGAGATGAGTACCTGAAAGTGTTTATGACCGTGCTCACAATAACACGGGAGGGGGTGGGGTGGAGGAATAACTATGGATTCTGTAACACATTAGAAAGTACTTTTTCAGTTCCGCAGTTAATGTACTTTTTAGTCATGTTTTCTATTTGTTTTGAGATTGTATTTTCAATGATATCCGTAGGGTTAAGCAAAACATTTTCCTTATCCTGCTTATTGTTACTTATTATTATCATTACGATGGGGTTGATAAGTGTTTAAAATACAAACAATTGAGTAAAAAGAGACATACCGTGGGACTTTCAAGAGTTTCATGTTTTTAGAGGGCATACGGAAAAGGGGTTGTTTTTTCCCGATTATGATTGCAAAGCAAGTCAACACAGTCTATTTCTCTCTCTCTCTCTCTCTCTCTCTCTCTCTCTCTCCCCTCTCTCTCTCTCTCTCTCTTAAACGATATCGATTACCCTATTCCACAATACCAGTTTCTCTCTGTTTCTCTCTATGCCACACTCTCTCTCTCTCTCTCTTTCTTTGTCTCTCTGTCAGTCTCTTTGTCTCTGTCTCTCTCTAAAACGATATTGATTACCCCATTCCACTGTACAGTGCTATACCAGTCTCTCTCTCTCTCTCTCTCTCTCTCTGTTACTCTCTATGCCACCCTCTCTCATTCTTTGTCCCTCTGTCTGTCTGTCTCTCTCTGTCTCCCTGTCTCTCTCTCTCTCTCTCTCTCTTCTTTCCTCTCCTCTCCTTTCTTGCAATTCGGCGCAAATCTTCTGAGTGAATGCATGTACACGTGATCAGATGATGTTCCTGAAAGCGGAAGAGAGAGAGAGAGGACACAGAAAAGACAGGGGGGAAATGGATTAATAAAATTCATATTGGATGTTATTTAAAGGCCAAGCCCACTTCAATATCAAGTTGATTTGAATAAACAGAGTAAAGTTAAACAAGCATAACAGTAAAAATTTCACTGACATCGGATGTAAAAAAAGTTACGGCATTTTGAAGTCTTGCATTTTTTCATGAAACAGTGATATGCATAGCATGGGCGGTATGCAAATGAGTGAACCGATGATGTCATGCACTCACTTTTCCTTATGTATTTTATTATATGAAATATCATATATTTCATTTTTTTTTGCTTCAATAATGTAAAACATGGTTTGACTCCATATGGAACATGTAAAATCACCATTATTGTAACTTATTTTCATACAAGGAAGGGACTCTTTATTATCACATCTATAAAAATTGAAATATTTGAAATTTCATATAATAAATACATAAGGAAAAATGAGTGTGTGACATCATCGGTTCACTCATTTGCATACCGCCCATGCTATGCATATCACTGTTTCATGAAAAAATGCAAGACTTCAAAATGCCGTAACTTTTTTTACATCCGATGTTAGTGAAATTTTTACTGTTATGCTTGTTTAATTTTACTCTGTTTATTCAAATCAACTTGATATTGAGGTGGACTTGGCCTTTAAACGATATAGGCCTTCCGCACAGAGTGCTGGCTGGTCACTAAAACAAGGCGGAATAGCCATTTTGCCATTTGCCTTAACTGTATTCTTCATATCTTTGTTCATTGTAATTATTCCTTGATTTTGATCAATGGAAATTTAAATATATATAAAAAAAAATAAGGGGAATAAAAGAAAGAAAAAGAAATCAAGCTACGCGTGGAAGACGAAATCAATAGCTTCTCCCTTTCCCCCAGGAATAACAACCGGTCAAATTAGAAGCTAGAACGAAAAAGAACCCCCAACTAATAGTGATAAAAAAATAACTAATTGAACAGCATGACTCATCTTTTTTGGGTGTGGTGAAGACACAAAGAGGTGATGAGAGGGTCTGCTTGAATACGCCAAATCTCGTCATTCTCTCTCTCCCTTTCTTTCTCTCTCTCCCTTTCTCTCTCTATCTTTCTCTCTCTCTTCCCCTCTCTCTCTCTCTATATATATACATGTATATATGGGCAAGTACAAGGTTTTTGATCATTTACTGTCCCTTACGTTACCAGATATTGCGGAGTTCTGACTATAAATTGACATCAAATCTGTCATTTTAATTAAGGTTTGGTCTGATCTGAGCTCTTTCAGGGCTATTAACTTATTACAATTAATAATTAACAAATTTTATGTGGTCGGTAATTATGTGGGACGAAATAGCTTGCACTTGGCCATATATATATTTATAGACCTACTCTTCTGTCCTCCCTTGTCTCTCTCTTTCTCTCTCCCTCTCTCTTTCTTTATCTGTCTGTCTGTCTGTCTCTCTCTCTCTCTCTCTCTCATCCTTTTAGACATTTTTTTTTTCATTTTTAAATAAAAAATATATACATGTATGTTATTTCAAACCCGTGAATAAATCATTGTTTTAGTTATCTTTCCTGTAATTTCTTTGCACATATTTGATATAATATAGTTCTACAACAATTTGGAAGGGTAGATGAAGCAGGGATATGTGCATTTGACTGGATTTAAGTTACACTCCTCTGAAATGCAATAAATCTGAATAGCAATAGGCCGCTGAAAGATTGATTGTTTTGAGCATGAGTAAGCGACATATCATTTTGTCCTATTACCATCATTACTCTGATGACGTAGATATTTTCCCAGGGACCTGATAAATGTAAATTCTCTCTCTCTCTCTCTCTCTCTCTCTCTCTCTCTCTCTCGACCTATTTATCTCTCTGTCTCTCTCGGTCCTTCCATTTTTCTTGCTTACTGCGTTAATGTTTTGTTTTCTTTCTTTCTTTTTTTGTTTGAGAGATGCCTGTACTGATTCTACATACGTCAAGAGAGAAAACTGCGCTTACAGCATAAAGGAGAGGGATAATCAATAAGAGAGAGACAGAGAGAGAGAGAGAGAGAGAGACAGAGAGAATGTGTGTGAGGGTGTTTATGTGTGGATGTGTGTGTGTGTGTGTGGAAGAGAGATAAAGAGCGTGGAGGATGGGAGAGGGGAGAGGGGGGGGGGGGGGGAGAGGGGAGAGGAAAGAGAGAGAAGAGAGAGAGAAACGGATGAGAATAAATTACGAGAAACAGAGTACAGGCATAAAGACACAATCGGATACAAAAAAGATATAATGAGAAAAATCAAAAAGAGAAAAAAGATGGAGGGAGGGAGAGGGGGGGGGGGGGGGGATATCAAACAGACGGCATGGTAAAATTACCATACCTAATTACCATACCAAAACAGACGTTGTTCTCTCAACGTTATCCAGCATTTACTTATTTTTCATAACGTGCCTGCAAAATTTTACGGTTATGACCTAAAACTTTGTAAACTCATTTCAGGGTATTTCCCTCTTTTTGCACAGCAAAGAGCCAAAACGTGCTTTCTATCTGCGGGTATAACTCGAGTTTCCGTGCTCAAAGGGTATGGAAAACAAGGGCAGATGAGTGAGGAAACTTTTCAACGACAGTTAACGAAAATTTAACTTCATCCGCGAAAAAAAATGATGAAATTTCCTACCCAGACGGACGTAAATCATCACTTATTCTTTCCTAGCAGTGTTCTAAGCATTACGAGTCCCGATTTAGGCGATGAAACATTCTAGTGCTACGGTCACACTTTCACGTAAAGCCTAGCCGCAAGCGACATGTCTAGGACCAAGTTTGTTTCTACAAAAATACGGCGCCGTAAACACTACGCATAGGCCACCTAATAGCTGATGTATAGGCCACAAAGTAACCACGCACTCTATACATCCAGACCATCGTAAGAATGGGTTGTATCTGCCACGCAATGCTACGTACAGCCACGTGAAAGCCACGTAACGTCACGTAGCACCAAGAAGGCCCAATGTCACAGTGCTGATTTTACGCGTTAAAATTTCGAACATTTTGGAATGTTCGCTCTACCTTGCTGCAGTAATCACCACTTTTACCATGTTTACCCCATAACGGTCACGTAGACGCCGTATCACAAAAATGGCCTTAATACGTGACGCTAACGGCTTGGCTTTATGTGAAAGTGTGACTGTAACATAAGGAACATGAGACGAGTCATAAACTGGTTATCCTCGCCGCAGGAAGTCCGAATATTCCACAAGAAATAAGATTTTATCATGTTAATCCTTCTATAAGGATTTGATTTACCACTAACGAGAACTTCAAGTTGGACCGAATGACGCATGTCAAAATCAATATGCAAGAGGAATGGAGAGATTCGACACATCATTATTAACTTTGAGTTCTATAGAGGCATAGTCAGTTGAAAGATTTAACGAAGTATGCAAAGGGATAAGAGAGGCGCTGTGGTGTGAATGATATCCGTTCTTTATTAAGATTAAGATAATACTATTATCGTATTGTTTTCGATTATATCACAGTGTGTAAGAGAGAGAGAGAGAGAGAGAAGAGAGTTGGGGGGATAGAGAGGAAAAAAGAGAGAGAAGAGGTATTAGTTTTTGCATAATTATCAATGTCATGGATGTACGAAAAGTATTTTTGTAATGTCTATCTGACTTTAGTATATTGATTATACCAATCTTGAATATAATTATTGAAACAAACTTTATTTTATTCATTTCAAATTTACCCTTTCAAACTCATTTGGATGGGCCTAGTTATATACATAGACTTTAAAAGGATCTTTTTCCAGAATAAGCCAATTCGTAAGTAAATTAATGGTACAACCATGACAAATGGCCCTGTGAAATAACCCCAATACTGCAATATGTACGCGCACCTCAGATAACTTGCCCATTATTTTTTGTCCTGCGGGAATCCCGCTGGCTCTCCCATAAGCCCCAAAGGGATGGGGTGGGGGACGTATATTTTAAACTTTAAACTTTATTTTTTAAATCTTATTCACATATTTTTTCGCTATAGGGGTTGCCATTTCGCCCCCCCCCCCCTCTTCCATCCGCTCAAGATCTGTCTATGCACAATTGAAATTTAAATAACAGCGAGTTTTTAAGGAGTGAAAATAATGGATATGCGCGCAAGGAGTGAAAAGGAAAATATAAATAATATTTTACACCCTTCTGATTGACTGCATAAATTACGCCTCGAACTGGAGTTTGTATACGCAAAGTAAAAACAAAATTACTATAATACATGAATTTAGATCGCAACAATGCATGCCTTTTGTATATCGCATATGGCATTTCACAATATATTTAGCTGCTAGATGTCATCGGTAATCCATCATGCTATTACTAGAAGTAAAACAAAATTGGGGTACTGCAGGATACTATCGAGGGATGTGATGCACAAAGCACAATTTGTATTGGTGTGTTCTGAATAATTTAACAAACGGCTGTTACACACGAATATGTGGTGGTGTTGATTATCTAATCGAATTTGAATATATTTCTTTTAACGAATACCTGTTGGCGTGAAAGTATTTTCAAGTAAATGTTATATCACTATCAGTTTTTTAATGTGCAAACAAAAGTGTTTCATATAATAGATATTTTGAGTCATCATAAATCAAACATATCGGGGTTTTTTTTTCATGGTGTCGCCATTTGAAAGGGCGAACTATGACACCTTTATACCTTCCCTCTTCAAACATGTCAAAATTTAAAGTTGGTAAATATGCTATTTTGGCGCCGTCTCCCCCTCCTTTGTTTTATTAGGTTCTTTCCATTAGGTAGGTTGCCCCCATCCAAAGTGGTGTGGCGATTTGCCCCTTCTTGTAACCTAATCCAAACTATACATGTATTTATTTGCAATTTATTGTGACTTTTGCAGTGGCCTTTAAACGTTCTTTTTAAAAGGGAGCGTTGTAGGTTCAGCTAGCTTTCTGCCTGACATGTGAACTATTATGACGGATATGATCGCGATTATATCACCCCTGTCAATCTGAAGGTACGGGATGGTCATGACAGACCGGGGCGCTCCGGGGCAAGATGAGTAAACCTCCCCGTGCTATCTCAAACCCAGCGGGAGTTGGCGAGTGACGTCATTCTGTAAAACTCACTAGACGCTTGAATCTGATGAGGTAATGCGAACCATCTCTGGAAAATTTGGAAAATATGTTCTCGAAAATAGGAAGGTGAAAAGAAAGCAGACCTATCCCCGCAAAACAATCAGTAATCTTTGAAACATTGTGCATAATACATGTAGAGAGAAGATATTATATAGTTATGAGAGTTGCAAACGAGACGTCATTTTGACTGCGTTAATACCTGCGCTAATCGTGCCTGTGGGGCGTCAATTGGCCCATGTATTATACTACTGTAGTAATTCAATGCATTGTTTCTGAACACTGTCAAATTTGTATTCACATTTTATACGGTGTCACGCTTGCATGGTGCGCCAAGACCACGTCAGTCATTGACGCAGGCCTCCGTCAGCTTGATTACGCCTCGTGTGCATAAGGCATTGTAATTGTGTAACCATGGTAACAGTCACACCATATTGCTATACAGGCCTAAATACAGGCCTATATAGTTATGAATTCAAATCAGTCAGTTTCTACCTATAAGAGGAATATGATCACACAGTATTATCAAAGTTCCCATTTTATATACTGGCCTACTTACAACCCCCCTGGACAACTCTTATCAATCAAAAGTAATAGAGTCCACGATGATGACACTGTCATAGTCATAATTATGATGTGGGTAACTGGGCCAAAATCACGCAGCTGTAATTTTCAAATGACGAATACGTTAAACTATTCCTGGACAAGTGGGGAGTATCGGGTCCCTAGATTTCTAAAAAAAAAAAGGAATATGATATTCTTGATTCTTTTCAGAACTTATGCGCTGATTTGAGCGGAAGGAGGCTACGCACCGAACTACTTGTCGTAAGTAAGTGAGGTATAAATATTATGGCAAATGCATGTGCTTGCCAACCAAAGCAACACACGCCATATCTGTTTGAAATCCAATCGACCCAAATCTGTGTTGGCCTTTTTGCCTATATAGATAGATTTGTGTTGATGATGATGGTGATGAGATAATGATTATGATGAAGAGAGGACGACGTCTGTGTTGCATTCACTACTTTTGGATATTAAGAATGCCATTAGGGAGATTATTCGCACCATTGTGGACAAAGTGGATACTATAAATTGATTGCAGCCGACCGACCATTCATCAAAATAGTTCAAGAACACGATTGTAAACAAATATTGGATTACTCATCAGGTAAAATGCGAATTAGCATAATCATTCTTAATTTCTTCATGGTTATCTTAGTCATCCTGAGAGAGAAAAAAATAGGCGTCAGATCCTAAACAAGGAGGCTTTAAGACCTGCAATCCCATGTCTGATTTTTTTTTGCTGATTTTACCAAGGCTTGTTCACACATGACACGGTGACGTGAGAACGCAGCCTTGGAGACGTCATCACTGGACGCCCATTTTCCCATGCATAACGCCAACCAAAAAAGTCGACATGATCGATACCGAGCTATCAGTGAGAGATGTGGCGTAGCGTGACTCCTGCCATTAAGGGGGGCACTTGTGTCATGGGGGGGGGGGGGGGTGGCGCCTGACTTATTAGATGGATTAGATGCGAGAGAAGAAGGGCTTTGAGCGAGGCGAGGGTGCATGTCCAAAAATGTCGTATCATATTCTTTTTACCGTTTTCTCTATCTTTCTTTTTTTTCTGTTTCTTTCTTCAGCTGCTTTTTTTTTTGGGGGGGGGGGGGGGAGCACGACTCCTGTTGTCCCTGAACAGCGCCACTGAGTGAGAGGATGTCGATATCCTACCCATCGTCGCCCGACTCGTCGAGCTCCTCGAAGTGAGATGAGTAGGCCTCCGGGTGATCATCTTGAAGCACACCCTCCCATTCACAAACATGGCGACGTTACCCCATCAGTGGAGTTTTCTTTTTTCCCTATAATCAAACCGCCATCCAGTCACTGAGCAGACATCAAAGAAATATGACGATCTTTAAAAAAAACCTCTCAAAATCGACGACAAAGTTTAGGAAACTTCAGGATTTTACCTCAGGGAAGACGACGTCCAGTCATCCTTCTTCATGTTCTTGGCTAGTTTGTGTTAACCATAAGAAATCACCTCTCTCTCTCTCTCTCTCTCTCTCTCTCCCTCTCATCTTCTTCTTGTTCTTCTTTTTCTCTAGGACATATAGGAAGATTAATCGATGGGGAGGGAGTGAGTGGAATAGTCTAGACCACACTTTTGAAAGAAATCAATAGCTTTCAACAAATCTCGTCAATATTGTTGAGATGCTGATATCCTCCGAGGGGCTCTAATGCCAGTGTCGCCCGTTTTCCGATGATGTTGCGTGAAAGCTGCTACCGTATACATACATAGTGCACGTGGTAATAAAAGTCGATTAAATCTGCGTAGATCT